>CM060956.1:147464028-147897528 GCA_030765055.1 Mantis religiosa | reverse complement strand
AGAGAGAGAGAGAGAGAGAGAGAGAGAGAGAGAGAGAGAGAGAGATGGAAACACCGCCTAACCACAACCTCACAGCTGATACGTACGCAGCCAGGATCAATAACCTACCGCGACAAGTCGATGGTTGTAGCAAACGTTAATATCGGCGAAGTAGTAAGGTCAGTGATCCAGCGAGATGGCTGAGCCGTTAAGGTCGGCGAGTCTAATCACTGAAGCCCAGTCAACCGCAGCTTTTGGGAACCAAAGTTCGGCGTTACCGTTGGATATCTATGGCAATAGAACCGGCTCCGGGGTAATACCTCTGTGCCATACTACTTGAAATTATTTCTATACTCTGTACTATTAAATTTCTTGCATTTCACCAACCTGTTTCCTGAAAATGTAACAAACACGTGTTAACGCCCAAAAACTTGTAAATATTATAGCTATAGAACGCTATAGATGAGTCGTATTATTTTCTGAACATACTGCGATGCACTTTTGTTTTCATTTTCGCCTGCGCACGGCTGAAAAAATGGCGGGTAAACAAAAGCCGCCAGACTAATTTCTCATCGACGGAGAAAGAATTGTTAATCGAATTGGTGATGAAGTGTAAGGAAATCGTGGAAAATAAGAGGACGGATGCGGTGAATGTAAAAGAGAAAGACGTCACGTGGGGAAAATATTGGAAACGAATTTAATTCAAATGCATGTGTCACTACTACAAGCACAAAACAACTTCGTCAGTATTACGTAAATTTAAAACGAGGAGCGAAGAAGGACAAGTGACAAATAACTTGAACGTTTCAAGACGGGAGGTGGACAGTGTATTATCCACATAATTCAGTGAATTATAAAATCGCAAAGTTATTAATACCTGAAGCAAAGGCGAGATCGGCATATTCCTTTCGATGCATGTTCTAGCTCAGTATTACGTAAATTTAAAACGAGGAGCGAAGAAGGACAAGTGACGAGAGACTTGAACGTTTCAAGACGGGAGGTGGACAATGTATTATTCACACAATTCAGTGAATTATAAAATCGCAAAGTTGTTAATACTTGAAGCAAAGGCGAGATCATCATATTCCTTTCGATGCATGTTCTAATCTCTCTTGTACTTCCGCAGTAACCTTCATAGCAACTTGTTTCGACAGTCTATACCTCTGTAGAAAATGTTCTTCGGATAGCTCCTCAAAATTATTTCTCGTCACAGGCCTTACTCTATTATGAATGCCATTTAGACGGTCTTTAATATAAATATAGCAAATCGACATAAAAACTGCGTTCACGCCCGCCATCTTGACTATTTACAATTGTTAAGGACTTAACAACATAAATTTGACTTGTTAGTATAACAAGAGACTTAACACAAGTGTTAAGCTAACACTTGTTAGTGAAATGCAATTTTTGTTTTAACTATGAAAGGGTAGAGCCAGAATGAAAAATTCAATGCCATAGCCGGGATTTGAACCACGGATCTTCAAATCCCGGCTATGGCATTGAATTTTTCATTCTGGCTCTACCCTTTCATAGTGAGTCCTACACACGGCTAGTGTGAAAGAACAATTAATTTCATTTGTTTTAACTATTGCTAAACTCTTGTTAAGTCTTAACATCTGTTGGTGAAATCGGGCATAAATGCGATTGTGCTTACTTATTCAAGACGCACCGAAATATATGTCTTGCATATCAAAAGACAACACAGAAAGTGAAGGAAGTCACTAACTTAACAGTTGTAATACTATTGTGTTGTTCTTCTATGGATTCGTGTCATTTCGAATCAGACACGAAATTATGTAATTCTACACAATGATTAAGAACTTTAGAGGGAGGTGATGCCGCTAAGGGACAGGAGAAATTTGTGTCGTTTATTTGCTGGCACGCCTATGGTTGGCAGCAGGTCAGTCAGTAGTACCAATGGTACCCATACTAAAACTGATATCCTTTATTGAGAAATGACAGATGAGCCACTTATAAATAAGTGTTAAGGTGTGTAAATATAAGTTAGAGAAAACCTATGTTTTTACCCTAGATTCGATATTTCCTATTGTTCACATTTAAAATTAAATTAACCTTCATTTTCTAATGTTACCAACACTGTAAAATAGACGATTAAAAGAGATTTACTTCTGCTGGGATTACTAAAATCTCTTGATTGCAGAGTAATAAGTTACTTAACGCGAATAAAGTAAGTTTTTTGTTCTGAATTATCGTTTGTAGAAGAGGTAAAATGAAATACATGGGAAGACCTGCTCCTGATCTGTACATAAGATGACGATTAACCGGATAAAAGTTAAATGAACATTTATACGAAAAATAAATATAGTGCGATCCATATAAACCTGAACCATATGAATAGACCAAATCAATATTAAATTCCCAACAGTTATGAATTTATGAGCACAGGCCACAGGCCAGAAACAAGAAGTACATTTATACAAAATTATACCATGATAGAAGACCACTCAGCACTTGCCGCCGGAGCCCACTTACGCCGAACTAACTTCAGGGTACCTAGCCACTCATGAGCAAGGCTCGGCTCAATCACCTCAGCGTCACCAAGCGTCTAAAAAGGGGAAATGCGGTGACACCCTGCTAGAGCGCCCGGCCGGCAAAGTAGGGAGTGGTCGACTCAGCTTTAAGCAGTGGCGGCTGGTGGGTTAAATTATTGGTGGTGCACAAATGAAAAATAAAATGCAGAGTAGTAATGACTCACCTATTTATACAGATTCTCTGCTCTACTCTCCTTAGACCTGGCGAATGTATCAATAACTTTTGCATTGAAGTCGCTGATCTTCATAACAAAATCTCTCTCAATTGAAAGCATTGCTAATGCTGACAATCAGTCCTGTGACATTGTGTTCCTAAGGACAGTTTTTATTCTTTTTAAAGTTGAGAAACAGCATTCTGCTTCAGCGGTAGACATTGGCATAGTTAACAGAACTCGGAGGAGTTTGACATATTCGCTGAATGTAGTACATAAATTGTTTTCCTTATTGAAGTCCATCAAGCACAAAGCGCCGGACATTCCACGAAATTCCTCTCGACTGTAAATTACAGTCAGTTCTCTACGAATTTTTGTTCCAGTGATGAAAGGATAGAACCTTATTGTTTCTCTAAGGGAATCCTCTGGCAATGTCTTAGAAATTTTCTTGATGAAACAAAGTCGAGGCTACCAGATGCCCAGTGAAGCTAAATCTGTCCTTTGCTTCTCTAAGAATGTCACAGACTTCAAGAGCTTCTCTTCTTTTCGCATAATGATCTTCTATTCTTCTCCTCTTAATTGCAGTTTCTTCGTGTTCCTCGATATCCACGCTATTTCTTACCTTTTGCACTTCCCTTTCAAATGCGTTTAGCTGGGCGATGGCAAATGTTGCATTGCAGTCTCGTTTCTGCAGCTGATTGTACATAATGTCCACATGGGGCATGATCTTGTAGAAGAAAGACAGCCAGAATACAAAATTATCATCTTTCAAAGTGGCCATAAACCCAGAAGCCTGAACAGGTGTGGCGTTGTTGTTTAACAGAGCTCTCTTCGGAATAACCTCCATGCATTTAATTAAATTCTCCCTGTGTTCGAAAAGCAGAGCACACAGAAGCTAAGCCTGAAGGTCACGCTATAGCCGTTGCTAAGAGTGGGAAGAGCTAGGTTTATAAAGCTCCATTTAAGCAATGTATAAGAAGCCACTCCCATCTCTTCACCTTCCCGCAACCCCCTCAGAGAACCCACAATTGGGCAAAATCTTAGGTTAACACTTCGCTGCAAACCTGCGGCCCCTACAGCTAACCTCTGTTTATTTCGACTTCTGCGGTCATGGGCAGCTACAGACAATAAGCGTAATTGAAACATATTTGTATATAAAACAATGAAAACAAGTACAGCTTTAATGTGCAAAATGCACCTGTTGTATATTCAGAATCAGTGGGTGTAGCGCAAACCTGCAACCTTATGGAGGAACCGCCCCTGGCTTTAAGCAAATCTTAACGCTGGATTTTTGTTTTCTGGCTTGGTTAATATCCAGTACGCTCTTGAAAGCTTTTCGTGCATATCATGCTTACGCCGTATGTGCAGAATAGTCATAAATAATTAAATAAGGAAGTAGTATTGCAAAATTATAATTTTATATGCTTATGAGTGCAGTGCCTGAAAGGACGGAACAATTGTTCTCGTTGAGCATATTTAAATATATTATAATGCAATAGATCTCAATGTCTAATAATGTATGTTCAAGTCCCTTGCAATGGATGACAATTGAGAATCGCAGAAGAACGTTTAAGGGAATCCAAAAAACAGATGATAGATGAACATCGTTGATAAAAGCAAGGCCTCTTGTGTGTGTGTAGTCAAATGGTCCTTGATCCACTTCTTTTGAACTGCCAAGCTCTTGATTATTCAAGTCCAAAGGAAGGCTCTAGCCAGTGCAAATGATGGTCATCAATCCTTATCCCTTTGTGCAACATCTAGACTTGAAAAGGAGTATATATAAGGTTTATTACGTATGCCCTTATTGCTAGGATACACTTAATTCTGATACATTTCTTTTGATATACATAAATCAGTTTATCCAAATGTTTTATTTATTTTTAAGAACAGTTGTTGAAAAAATTAGTACATATAAAGTAACATAACATGCATTTTAATTCCTAAATTGTTCAGAAAATGAATCAAGTGCGGCAGTAGCACTTGTAGGTACTGTAAACTAAAAGTGAGACACATGGTGGATCGCGAACCTCAACTTCAGGAATCTCGCTTGGTCAGGTTATAGTTATCGCTGTAACACTTTCACTGTTTCTTAACCAGTGGCTTACGGCACCAAATGGGAGAAAGGTGATAGCTACAAGTACCGTGATAACGTCATTGTGCAATCACATTCCCTAATTCTTCCCTTTGCAACCACGCAACCTCTTTATTACTTCTCTTCGCATGTGGCAATTCTTTATTTTCTCATTATTCTAAAGTTCTTTTCTCTTGACCTTGTACATCCATGTTCACGGAAATGTGGAAATAAATCACGTAAGAAGATATGGTTTAGTTTGGTAATACATCTTCTAAAAATATGCTTATTTAAATGTACATGGGTCGGCTGATAGGCACCGAGTCTAACAATAAAAATAGTTTAAAAAATTCTGTATTTCTCAACATAATTTCCAGAAAGGCTAATTAATACATTTGTCATGTCAATGTTCTATATCTACTTCTTAATTCAGCACTTTATGGAATCTGTAAGTTTAAAAAGTCCTAGATTAGAGAAAATTACACTAGCCAGCGATGAAATTCCTGTCTCCAAAGTTTGAATGTTTTGGGGTATTTTTAGCATGTTGAAATCAAATTCAAAGCCAGAAAGTTCGTATCACGTACCATTTTTTCACATTTTCAATTTTTTGTTTCCTTAGAGCGTAATTTTCTTATGTTTGTAGGAACTTATAACGTCATTATATATAGTGTAATGCTTTAACTTGTGTAGTTTTATAATGCCAGAATTTGAAACCAAATGTTTTTAAGATTGTTCATAGTAATAATGGAAGGCACCGGAAGTTTCTTATCTGATATGGGAATTTAGAGTGCACTAACCTGCTACCTTGCCATTAGTGTATGTTTATTTGTGGGAGATAATTACTCTATGGATGCACTCTCTTATCTAATGTTTGTGAGCACATACACATGCGGTGTAGTGTCTCTCACACTTCTTTACTCTGTGTTTCATCTGGATACAAAATCAGTTGCAGGCTTTATCACGGAGTAGAATGTTGTGATCTATTAGTTCAATACGAAAGTATTTACCAAGTCGCATCGCACTTGTATAAATGATCCAGACCACGTTTGTTATATATGTGGAAATTACACATTGCCTAAGCAGAGGCGTAATATTACAGATTTTGTGAAAGAAGCATATCCCACCTACTTTGGAATTAAACTTGGAGACCAAAGTAAAGCTTGGGCACCACACAAGGTTTGTAGAGCATGCATTGAAGAACTTCGTCATTGGGTCAAGGGCAGAAGACCGTCACTATCTTTTGGAATACCTATGGTTTGCAGAGAGCAGATGAACCATAGTGATGACTACTTCTGTTCGTGTGATGTGAAAGGGTACAATTCTAAAACTAAGAAGCAAATTGTATATCCAGTTGTACGGTCAGCCATTTTACCTGTACCCCATGGGCCTGGTGTACCAATCCGTATACGACCACAAAATCTTGAACAGTTTTCATCCGAGTCTGATGTAGAAGTGGGGTAAATTAAGACGAATGATAGTGACTATATACCACAATCATGTGCTACAGAACGTGGGTGCTTTAACCAGAGTGAATTAAATGACTTAGTGAGGGATCGTGCTCTCTCTAAAGAGCTGAGTTGTTCGGCTCTAGACTCAAAGAAAAGAATCTGCTTTGCCCTGAAACATCATTCTATTGGTACCGACAGCGTGAAAGCGATTTTAAACCCTATTTCTCCGAAGATGGCTCTCTTGTATACTGCAATAATGTGAAAGAGCTTATTCTACAACTATGACCCAAGTGAATGCAGACTATTCATCGATGCTTCGAAGCGAAGTTTAAAGGGTGTCCTCCTACACAACGGAAAAGTCTTTGGTTCAGTGCCTGTTGCCTATTCAGTGATCCTCAAAGAATCATATGCAAATTTACAATTGATGTTATTGCGAGTGAATTACAGTGAACACAACTGGCAAGTATGTGGCGATTTAAAAGCTATTACTATGCTGATGGGTCAACAATCTGGGTTTACCAAATTCCCATGTTGTCTTTGCCTATGGGATAGCAGGGCACGAGTTCATCACTGGACCAAGAAAGACTGACCATCTCGAGAAAATTTGGAAGTCGGCTCTAAGAACGTTGTGCGCCAGAACCATGTTATTCCTTCTAAAGTTCTGCTGCCACCTCTCCACATTAAGTTTGGCTTAATGAAACAGTTTGTTAAGGCTTTAGATAAGGAAAAAGACTGCTACAAGTATATATGTGAGAAATTTCCACTTCCCTCTGACGCAAAATTAAAAGAAGGTATATTTAAGGGCCCGGATATAAGAAGATTGATGTTTGATGCAGCATTCAAAAACACCATGGATGAAAAGGAGAAAGCTGCATGGATATCCTTCTGTGAAGTTTCAAAATTTCTTGGTAACTACAAGGAACCCAATTACCGAAACATTGTGGCTAACATGCTTGAAGCATATAAGGAACTTGGTTGTAATAAGAGTGTGAAAATTCATTTCCTGTTTTCTCATCTAGATTATTTCCCCGAAAATCTAGGAATTCTTAGTGAGGAGCAAGGCGAACGATTTCACAAGGATATGGAGCAGTTCGAACGCAAGTACCAGGGACGATGGAGCACAAGTATGCTTGCTGACTATTGCTGGATGTTTAAGCGTGAAATACCTGAGGACAAACATAAAAGGAAAAGGACCAGGAGAACTTTCTCAACTAAGAAGCAACGGGTGTAAAATGCGTGTGATGCATTCCAATAGTCAAGGAGATAAGGCAAAATAAAGCAAAATAAATAAGACTAAACCGAAAAAAAACTCTAGTGACATGTATGAATAACCATACACATAATTTCAATAAGTTCTGTATATTATTTGTTGTTTTCATTTAAAATAAAGAAAGTATAATGTGAAAGTCTGTGGTCAATTTCACTTAATTCTACATATATATAGTGATTTCACAAGAAAACCTTACGTGATAGAAATAAATGGATTGAAAACTCTGATTCAGCGCGTCAATATTATACAGAATCACATTATTTAGTTTAGACAACAAACAAAAAGTTTTAATTCGCAGGCTAGTGTTATTATTGTAACTTAAGAAAAGAATAACTAAGGGAAATAAAATATTCATAACTGGGGGTTGATTTTCATCAGCAACAAAATCACATTGAATAACAATTAGCATTTTTAGGTTATCAAGCTGGAAGCCCCTTAGAATGTTCTGGAGAAACTACGTTCCACATCACATGAGGTTATAGGTGCATATTTGTATAAAGAAGATGCACTCGAATGGGAATTAAGTTCACAATCTTTCAGGTTTTGTCTTTACTGTACTCAGAGATAGATCACATTTCAGATATCTTTCGCACTGGTTCCCTCAGAGTTCACAAGAACAGCTTTCACACGGATCGTGCTATTTCTCCTTTTTACATACGGGGGCTGTTAAATAAAGAATGATCATAAGCTTTTTACGGTCATAATGTTTCGCACTAAAATTCAGTCTTACTATATTCCGTTAGCTTAATGTGAAACAAACATGCCGTAGTAGTTTCATTGTTGGTACTCCTGGTTCCCGCCTGTGATAACCAGGCAAGTTCAGACATGTTCAGTATCGCCTACCGCTGCAATAGAGGTAACACGCGAGAAACAATATGCGGTTTTGAAATTCTGCTTTCCTCTCAACAAATCTTCAGTTGAGGCCTATACAATGTTACAGAAGGCCTATGGAGAGTCTGTTCTTCCCTACAGCACAACTCGAAGGTGGTTTAAAATGTTTAAAGAGGGGAGACAATCAATTTCAAAGGAAGGTGGACCCGGGGCTCCAGTTACTGCTCTTACGGAAGAAAACATCAACACTGCTGCTGTCATTGTGAGAGAGGATCGACGAATTACCTTAAGATCACTTTCTGAAATACTGAACATTTCATTAGGTGCCACCCACACGTTGGTAACAGAAACATAACACTTGAGACGTGTTTGTGCGCGATGGGTTCCAAGACTGTTGATTCCTGAACAAAATGACATTAGCATGCAGGTCTGCATGCAGTTAAAGTTGATGTTAGAGGAAGATCCGGAGTTTCTTTCAAACATAATCACTGCTGATGAAACTTGGCTACATCATTTTGATCCTGAGAGCAAACAGCAAAGTGGTTGTTTCTGCTGGGAAACTTATGGTCATCTCATTCTTTGATATTCATGGAATGGTTTATCAGCATGTTGTACCTGCACACACATCAGTAACTGGACAATACTACAGGGATGTCCTGAAAACATTGCAAGTCCATATTAGTCGTAAAAGACCACATTTACGTGAAGCAGGCTGGATGCTGCACCACGATAGTGTACGGCCACATATTGCCAATGTTGTTGATGAATATCTTGCAAAAATCAACGTGAAGTGCATCCCTCACCCTCCCTATAGTCCAGATTTAGCCCCATGTGACTTTTTTCTATTCCTTAACTTGAAGAAACGCCTTCGTGGGAGGCATTACCCATCAGAAGCAGTGGTGAAGGCTGCGAAGGCGATTTTGAAGGATCTCTCACAAATGGTTTCCAGCATGTCTTTGAAGACTGCAGAAACGCTGGGACAAGTACATTGCATTCAGAGGAGACTATTTTGAGCATGACCATCAAAATTATGAGGATGAGTAAAGGTTGGTTGTAAAAAAAAATGTGATCATTCTTTATTGAACAGACCTCGTAGTTCGTGATGGAAGCCATTGGTCGCTAGTTTTATGATGATATGTCTCTGGAATTGATTTTTCTTGGTCCAGGAACCCCCTAACATTGCACTAGAAGTGTAGAAGTCCTCGTGTATCTCCCTCCTCTCCATTCTTCTCTCTTTCATCACTTTCTCGTATGGGCCGATAGATCGCAGCAGATATGTCAGGCGTAGTTTTCCAAAAAGGAAGTCTCCCTGGAAAGCTCATAAACCAGTCGGGATTTGGTGTTTATCCCTACACCCAGCACCTTCTTTAGGTACCTCGCTTTTACTTTCTCCAGCCTTTTAATACACCTTTTCCATCTTCTTCATAGGTGCATATTTGAGGTAAGTTAATTCTTCTGGGGAAAATTCTGGTTCAAAATCTTCAAACTTTTCTTCAAGGCCACAAAGAATGTCGTTGATCTTGGAAACGGTAATATAGTGCGATCCATATAAAACTGAACCACTTCAATAGGCCATAGAATTTGAATTTAGGAACACTTTAGTTACCCTTTATTTATGTATTCATTGGGTATTTTAGTATTTATTATAATATTGTCACACTCGTGTAATAATGACAGTTTATGACACTGAACCATGCTAAACATACAGTAAAGAGAGGCATCTCTTGCCAGCGACAACATTTAATATTGATGTGCAGCGCTCAAAATGTACCTTTCACAACCAGGCATTTCGCGAACCTTAATGCGGCACCAAAAATTATCTCACACATCAGGCCCTGAGTCAGGGGATCTGAGGGGCCACGACCCTTTGAGATTATTCGAAGAAACTGGTTACAATTTCCATTGTGTCATTAGATGTATGGCACGTTGCTCCATCTTGTTGGGAATAACCTTCTCTCAATTCGATATCATCCAGCTGCTCCACAAATGTCTTGAAGACACTCATAAACTTCAGTGTCTACAGTCGTATCAAAGAAACGTCAGCAATTGCCAGTGTTGTCAATTCTGCCAGAGCCACTGACAACATTAAAACAAATTTCTATATTCTACGAACTTTCAAAGGGAAATAAGGGGGCCTATTAAAATGGTTCAAGTTGATATGGATCGCATTGTATACCTGTATGTGACACCAACAATATTTGCAGCTTTGAAGTAATTTATTCAGCCACTTTATCTTCTGTTCGCTTTAATTAACTTCCAATTTCTTTCACAATTTTTAATGCAATCACTAAGTGAAATTCCTACAGTTTCTAGATGGGTTATCGGACCAGATATTCGACTTAAGTTCGATTTTATATATCCTAAATTTGTTGCCGGTGTCGGAGAACAAAATGCATTTAGCATAATCTTAATGGATGATGAGTAAGAAGAATCAAAATTTTGAACTAGATTTTCTAAAGAATAATAATTGATTTATTTCTAATTGGCTGCTGACTACACAATAATATCACTTTATCATGGAAATAAGCACAAAGATGACAAAGATCTGAAAATTGAGAAACATGATTTTTAAGATTCAATAAATGACGCCATAGGAATCCATCCCTTAGTGACGAGTATGAAATTTAATTCTCTTTGCATGGCCAAGAGTTACGTAAATAAACGACTTCCCATTCAAGAAAATTATAGCATTGGAAACTTCAAATAATAGCAAGAAATATCTCAGAAATGGTTCACTCAAAAAAAAAAAAAAAAAAAAAAAAAGTATGTGATACTTATGTCATTTAACGAGCTCTACATTTCCTGTGTTTTGTCCATCTTCTACTGTTGACGAGTTATAAAGGTCATCCAGAATGAAAAGGACTTGTAAGAACTTTCACTGGAAATTCAACGTTCACATTTCATTTATAGGTATTTGAATCAAAATTGTCTGGATGACGGGATTTTCTCAATGGTGTAGCATGTTTGCGCTACAACCAAAATGCTGGGTCTCCCTTTAATGCAAGCGCATGTTCCATTTGGCGTTCAGTTCGACCTTGTCTAGTGCAGTGACCCTCAGCGCGCTGTATTGTTTGCAGGTGCCAAGTAGTTCATTTTCAGTTGCAAACCACTGGTATACAATGGGGAGGTATAGGGTAGGAAGAACCTAGGGCGTGCCGAGGCAAGTAGGGGGGAAGGGCGGCGCTTATGGCTGCATAAGGTTGGTTAACCTAGCAGCCAGAGAATAGTGAATGCCAAACCTTCTCCTTCTGTTTTCAGCGCCACCTATTATTCTCATATTAAATGTTCGCATCGGTCAAATATTACCACAGATTTCTATTACCTACCAGAGCATAGCCACATGTTTTGTGCCGTGTTTTGTTAGCTGTGTCGTGCTTTGAGTAATGAATAAGAGTGATTTATTTAAATACAAGTATATTGTGTTATATAAGGAGAAACAATGAATTCCATAAAGTGTCTATTAGCACATCCTTTTTAAAATGAGCTTAGAAGAAAACACCGAAAATAAGCGACCTGGAAGTCCCACGCCAAATAAATCACATAGGTAGTCAAAACAAAAACAAGATATTTGAACAGGAACTTTAGCAACAATGTATATGAGAAATATAATTTGATGCGTTTTACTTTCCTTGCGTTCTCTTTGGCGGTGAAGATCCGTGGACAAAACATGGCGTGAATACTTTGCAGTATCTTCATGATCACGCTAAAAACACGTAACTTAAAAAGTGCACATGAAAAACACAGTTTTGCTATGCTTGGCAATGTAAATATAGCAAAGCAGATGAAATGTGTAGTGTTTAACGCCCGCTTTTACTACATACGGCACCGCAGGCAATGGCACTGATGATACATGAGATGAAGATGGAGCACCGGTGGAATGAGATGGCGGGGGAAACCGGAGATCCCGGAGAAAACCCGCCCCAGCGCCGTGTTGTCCACCACAAATCTCACTTTGCAAAGCAGATGGACAGTGCATATCGGAGAACAATTGAAGAACACAGCCAGAAAGTGGCTCAAAATAGGTATGTTTTAAGCATTATTGTTAATTGCATTAGGTTTCGTGGAACCTTTGAGTTAGCTCTACGAGGACACAATGATTCAGCTACGTCAAGCAATCCTGGTATTTTTCGAGGACTGATAATCTTCAGTGCAGAGCTAGACTGTGTTCTGAAAAACCTATCTGGAGAATGCTACAGTGTGTAAGGGGACCTCCAAGACAATCCAGAAAGAAATCTCGCAATGTACACTTGAAGTCTGCCATGTAGAGATATCAAGTCCATTTTTAGCTGCATAAATAGAAGAGTGTTGTGCTCTAGAGTGTTTCTGAAATACGCATGTTGTGTTATACGCTTTGAATTACCGTTAACTTGTGTATACAGCAGTTTATAGTGGTAGGCTTAAACAACTGTTTGTTACTTTAAAAAATTAAATTGCATGGATAAATTTGTGAACCACCGATTTTCAGAGCCACCAGCCGCCTCTGCTGGATGAGGTGGCCTTTCTTGTAAATTTTCGCATAGCTAATGTTAAATACCAAGTTTGGCATTTAACTGATTTTGTTTTTGTGTTAAACAGTTTATTTACAACCCAATAGGTAGACAAAGATATGTACATACATGGAGTTTTGCCCTTCTAATTGTGCTTTTTCCCTTTTGGATTAGGGAGACCTCAAACTATACCATGTGAGTCAGCTGCCCCTTATTCTCGAGTTTTATGCAATCCGCACTTTATACTCCAACATGAAAACATCGACTCCATTACTAGGTTTTACCCACGTATGTAACATGGATATTAAACACTCAGTGAAATTAGTACTAATATAGATTATATCACATCTCCCTTAATATATTCGTAATTAGACAGTTGACGATCGCACGTCTGCAAATGTTCACTGGAACAAGTGAATACTATATATGTTAGTCGGAATGTTTATCTCACAGGTTACTAGATAGCTCTGTTGGAAGAAGCGCAGAACTACAATCTCATTTGTGTACTGTAACGTTGGTTCGAATCCCCTATATAAGCATACTAATTACACTAGGGAACACGTTTTTTGTACCCGAAACAAAATAGGCTAATTCTTATGCAAAATGACTCGCTGATTCGAAAAATGCCTCTGAAAATGCTGTATCACGTAACGTTTTTGAGATATTCTTATTCTTTTATATAAAATTACAGAAATGAGGTATAATACCAAATCATATTGACTTAATTTAAAATAATAGCCGTTGACTCTTCTAAATACAGCTTAAAGGCAGTGTTACTTCATAATGGCAATTTACTACCTTCAATACCTTTATTTCATGTCATAGGAATGAATGAGACATACGATTCCATGTCCATCATTTTAGATGCTGTTAGTTATCAAAACCATGTCTGGGAAATTTGTAGTGACCTCAAGGTAGTTGCATTGCTAACGGGACTACAGGGAGGTTTCACAAAATACTGCTGTTTTTTGGGCTTGTGGGACAGTAGGGCAACTGACAAGCATTTTATAGTGAAAGAATGGGGGAAAAGGGAAGACTATACTCCTGGAGCAAGCAGTGTTAAGTATGTGCCTCTAGTAGACCTAAACGAAGTTCTTCTCCCGCCACTTCACATAAAGCTCGGGTTAATGAAGAATTTTGTTAAAGCTTTGGACAAAAGTGGAAGTGCATTTGAGTATTTAAGAAGTATCTTTCCCAAAATAAGTGAATCTAAATTGAAGGATGGTATATTTGTCGATCCTCAAATAAGACTACTTCTTAAAGACAGTGTTTTTGAATCAAAGCTTAAACGTGTTGAACTGGCAGCATGGAAATCATTTAAATCAGTGGTGGAAGGCTTCCTGGGCAATAACAAAGAAGAAAATTATGAAACTTTAGTCTCAGAACTATTAAGGAGCTACAAAGAAATGGGTTGCCGTATGTCACTTAAAATCCACTTTTTGCACTCTCACCTTGATAGTTTCCCTACAAACCTAGGAGCTGTAAGTGATGAGCAAGATGACATTTCTGAGATGGAAAGACGTTACCAGGGTATCGCTGGGATTCAGCCATGTTCGGAGACTATTGTTGGTTCCTCAAACGGGAGAGTACATGACAATACAAAAAAAAAAAAAAAAAAAAAAAAAATCAATGTTATTTGGCAATAAAATACCTATTATTTTCAATTAATCAGATATGAGTTATCGCATCACATTTCTATGAATACCAAAAGAGCGTTACGTGATACAGCATTTTGAGGGGCAGTTTTGGAATCAGCAGATCAGTTTACATAAGAATTTGCCTATTTTGTTTCGGGTATATGAAATTTTTTTTTTGTTCCCCAGTGTTATTTTACCGTGCAACACTCAGAATTTGCAATTATTATTCTGAAAACTGTTATTTTTATTTTTAATTGCTTTATTTATGTGTCATGGTATTGTTTGATGTTTCTTAACTGGTGAACTACAAGCAGGTAGTTGTTTAAACACACCTATAGGTAGCTACAATTGAAATAAGGATCACTTATACACATGTGAACACAGAAAACAAGGAACTTACAGTATCAGAACTTAACATGGAAGTTAAAACACAATTGTACAGACATAGAATTATTGTACTATTAAAAATGTCGTTTCAAATTGGTATGTTTTGTGGCGCTGGAATGATCCTTTACTATTCCTGGCTCACGACTCCTCTAACGAAGCATGATCGAAGCATGATCGAACCGATGACCTTCTTGGTTAATGGACGCTCTCAGGAACTTCATAATTAAATTATTGTGAATTCGATTTCCAAGTTTTGATGAACATAAAACGAAGTAGATAGTCAATATGAAAAATTCAATGCCATGGCTGGGATTTGAACTACGGATCTCCTGGTTTCCGTCCATTCGCTCTAACCCTTGAGCTGCCATGGCCAACGTGCCGTCCTGACACTAAATTCTCCATTTGACTCGTATATTTCCCCAGTAGACCACTAGGGGCTCTCCGAGATACACTGTTTGTGGCGACTATCTTAAGTACTTGAGTTCCAGGCTTCATCACTTAACTCTTATTATTTTAGTTAATTGATGGAAATTAATCATTTCGCCACACTAGTCATTAATAGGCTAAGGTTTTTAATAGATAGTCAACATGAAAAATTCCGAGAAAAGTAAATAGTGAAGTTGTGTTACTAGTGTTTAGTTATTATTAATGAAAAATTCAGTGCCATGGCCGGGATTTGAAGCACGGATCTCCTGGTTTCCGTCCAATCACTCTAACCCTTGAGCTACCATGCCCAAAGTGCAGTCCTGACATTAAATTCTCATTTAATTCTCATTTAAACGTTAGGACGGCACGCTAAACATGGTAGCTCAATGGGTTAGAGCGACTGGACGGAAACCAGGAGATCCGTGGTTCAAATCCCTGCCATGGCATTGAATTTTTCATGTTGACTATCTATCAGAAACCTTAGCCTATATATGACTAGTGTGGAGAAATGATTAATTTTCATCAATTAACTAAAAATAATAAGTATTTACAACGCTGAGATTGCAATCTCTGTCATTGAGTGTTTGGCTATTTCGAGACTTGCCTGAAACTACGTTCTGGGTTCAGTAGTACGACTTGTATGCCTGGCGCTATACCTTTACCACCTCGCGAGTTCTAGTACTTGATTTAGCCTTTTAAGACAGTTTTAATAATTTGCTGGGTGTTTTAATATTATCACATAAATGGCAAAGGCTGTTATGCATTTTAATTGAGTTGCACGAAACGTAATTTACCAGAAATGTAAACAAACCTTTGTTTAATAATATTTCCGTTTTGACTGTACGGGTCCATAATGAATGAGGTGTGTATCTAATTGTTTCCTAATTTTTGGCAGCCGACCCTGGCTCTTAAGTACAAGACTCATCCAGTTTCTTTTTAGCTAACGTCAGTGTACTCATATGATAGGTCAATTTTATTTTATTTCCGAGTCATTTACTGAATTACTTTGCCATGTATACTCTAACAAAAAATTTTTTAAAATCGTCTGCTAGCTGGAATTCGCTCTCAGTAAAGCAGTCGTATGTTTTTGAGGTGTACTTTAGCGAGCAGTACGTTTTGTCCCTTAAGCCACCATTCCTCAGAATTTTGGGCATTCAGCTCTCTAAGAACGTCAAGTAATAGTTTAGTAAGCGCAAAGCTGGTCTAAGACTCACATGCCGTTCGATGGGTGGCCTACCTTCCAAAAAAGTAATACGGCGCGGCTGACTCACCTGGTATATACCAGCAAAATTTCCGTTTGGACTTTTTTTGGGTGGAATGCAATATGTTTTCTACTTATGATTCAGTGGTGAGAGTGTAAAAAAGAAAGAACATCAGGCCTGTACTGAAAACAAAGTCTAATCAGTGTAACATCTATTTTAAAAGCTTAAAATTTTCTTTTAGATATACATTTTTAGATATTTTCTCAAGAAAATGTCAGTGGAAAAGAATTTTAACTCACTAAAATTGACTGCAACCGTATCTAAGCGAAAAAAAGCATTTTATATGACTATAAAGAAGAAATCACCAAAGCAGCATTTCCTATAGCACTAGATACCGCTCTAGAACCAGTTTCGTTTGATGAGACCATAAAAATGATAAGATATATGGAATAATCACAAAAATATCCAAAAATTCTATGAAGGATAGGCCATTGAAGTTAATAGCTGGGTATAAAGAGAGATATAAAATATATATTATAAACTGAAACGTTGCCATATATCTTCTAAAGACATGAAGAATTCTGCATTATAAAAATGGCAAGTCTATCATCTCCAACTGCTAAATAATTCTAAAATTACTAAAACCGCTTCCTGAAAACAAATGCTTTGATAGACACCGCCAAGGATTGCACTTAACTCCAGGGTAGAACAGAGAAAGTTCTATTTATTACAGATATTAAACTCAATGAGGTAGAAATAAGCAACTGCATTGCAATAATAGTGTTAGACATGAAAGAACATTTGATAATATAGGCCAAGGGTTTCCAAAGTGCTTTTGTTTGGCCCTCCTACAACTTCAAAATATAACAGAGCTGTTCAATAAAGAATGATCATAATTTTTTTACGATCATAATATTTCACACTAAAATTCAATCTTCTTATATTCTGTTAGCCTAATGTGAGACAAACACGCCGTAGTAGATTCATTGTTGGTACTCCTGGTTCCCGTCTGTGAGAGCCAGCCAAGTTCAGACATTTTCGGTATCGCCTACCGCTGCAATTGAGGTAACGCGCGAGGAATAATATGCGGCTTTGAAATTCTTCTTTCGTCTCAACAAATCTTCAGTTGAGGCCTATACAATGTTACATGAGGCCTTTGGAGAGTCTGTTCTTCCCTACAGCACAGCTCGAAGGTGGTTTAAAATGTTTAAAGAGGGGCAACAATCAATTTCAAAGGAAGGCGGACGCGGTGCTCCAGTTACTGCTCTTACGGAAGAAAACCTCAACACTGCTACTGCCTGCCTCGATAGCGTGGTGGTAGCATGTCTGCATCACGTTAAAGAAGTCCCGAGTTCGAATCTCGGTTAGGGTGAGTTACTTGGATAAGGTTTTTTCCAGGGGTTTCCCTTATCCTGAAAGACGAATGTCCGGTAACTCTAATTTCTATGGACCCTGGGATCATTTGAGCATCATTCTATTCATCGTCCGACATGACTTAACGTTGGAGGACATAAAATTTATATATAAACACTGCTGCTGCCATTGTGAGAGAGGATCGACGAATTACCTTAAGATCACTTTCTGAAATACTGAACATTTCATTGGGTGTCACCCACACGTTGGTGACAGAATACACATGAGACGTGTGTGTACGCGATGGGTTCCGAAACGGTTGATTCCGGAACAAAAGGACATTCGCATGCAGGTCTGTATGCAGTTAAAGTTGATGTTAGAGGAAGATCCGGAGTTTCTTTCAAACTAATCATTGCTGATGAATCTTGACTACATCATTTTGATCCTGAGAGCAAACAGCAAAGCTCAGTGTGGAAATCTCCATCACCAACCCCCAAAAAAGCAAAAGTAGTTGATTCTGCTGGGAAAGTTATGGTCATCTCATTCTTTGATATTCATGGAATGGTTTTATCAGCATGTTGTACCTGCACACACACCAGTAACTGGACAATACTACAGGGATGTTCTGAAAACATTGCAAGTCCATATGAGGCGCAAAAGACCACGATGCTGCAACACGATAAAGCGCGGCCACATATTGCCAATGTTGTTGCTGAATATGTTGCAAAAATCAACGTGAAGTACATCCCTTACCCTCTCTATAGGCCGGATTTAGCCCCATGTGACTTTCTTCTATTCCCTAACTTGAAGAAAATGCATAGTGTTGCCACGTAAGTCTCCCATGAAAAATACCTATAACTGCAGTTACTGACACGTGCGTTGGATCTGGCAGCATTGGTGACTCATAGGCTCTCTCATACACTCATTTCGAGGCAAACAAATCCACTGCCAGGGCAGATAAACAGATAAACAGTTAATTTTTTTATATTTACGCCCTCCAACGTTAAGTCATATCGGACGATGAATGAAATGGGTAAAATGATGCTCAAATGAGCCCAGGTTCCATGGAACCTAAGTTACCCGACATTTGTCTTTCAGGATAAGGGAAAAACCCGGAAAAACCTTATCCAGGTAACTCACCCTGACAGAGATACGAATTCGGGACCTCTTGAACGTGAGGCATCCATGCTGCCATCTAAACCAATTCATGCACCTCTACCCTTCATTCCCCCACTTTCAAAGTTGACGAATAAAATACTGGCCATATTATTTTATTTATTTGATGGAAATTAATCATTTCTGCACACTAGCCGTATATAGGCTAAGTTTTTGGCTTTAAGTACTTACAATGGTAAGTCGCCACAAAACGGTGTATCTCGGATGCGAGAGCCCCTAGAGGTTTACCGGGGAAATACATGACACAATTGGATGGCACGTTGGCCATGGTAGCTCAATGGGTAATAGCGACTGGACGGAAACCAGCAGATCCGTGGTTCAAATTCCGGTCATGGCATTGAATTCTTCAGATTGGCTCTATCTATCCTAAACTTTAGCCTATATATTCCACCAATTTAATAAAATAATAGGAGTTAAATAATGAAGCCTGGGACTCAGGTACTTACGATATAAGTCGCCACAAACAGTGTATCTCAGATGCGAGAGCCTCTAGTGGTCTACCGGGGAAATATGTGTCAATTGGAGAATGTAATGTCAGGACGGCACATTGGCCATGGTAGCTCAATGGGTAAGAGCGACTGGACGGAAACCAGCAGATCCGTGGTTCAAATTCCGGTCATGGCATTGAATTCTTCAGATTGGCTCTATCTATCCTAAACTTTAGCCTATATATTCCATCAATTAACTTAAATAATAAGAGTTAAATAATGAAGCCTGGATCACAAATTACTTGCAATAGTAAGTCACCACAAACGGTGTATCTCGGATGCGAGAGCCCCTAGTGGTGTACCGGGAAAATGTGTGTCAATTGGAGAATGTAATGTCATGATGGCACGTTGGCCATGGTAGCTCAATGGATAACAGTGACTGGATGGAAACTAGGAGATCTTTGGTTCAAATCGTGGCCATGGCATTGAATTTTTCATGTTGACTATCTATCCAAAACGTTAGCCTATATATCCCATCAATTAACTTAAATAATAAGAGTTAAATGATGAAGCCTCAGACTCAAGTTCTTACAACAGTAAGTCGCCACAAATGGTACATCTGGGATACGAGAGCCCCTAGTGGTCTACCGGGGAAATATATGAGTCAATTGGAGAATTTAATGTTAGGACGGTAGTTGGCCATGGTAGCTCAATGGGTAAGAGCGACTGGAGATCCTTGAGATCCTTGGTTCAAATTCCGGTCATGGCATTGAACTTTTCTGGTTGGCTCTATCTATCCTAAACTTTAGCCTATATATTCCATCAATCAACTAAAGTAATAAGAGTTAAATGATGAAGCCTGGGACACAAGTACTTACAATAGTAAGTCATCACAAACGGTGTATCTCGGATGCGAGAGCCCCTAGTGGTCTACCGGGGAAATATACAAGTCAAATGGAGAATTTAATGTCACCACGGCACGTTGGCCATGGTAGCTTAATGGATAAGGGTGACTGGACAGAAACCAGGGGATCCGTGGTTCAAATTCCAGCCATGGCATTGAATTTTTCAGGTTGACTCTATCTATTCTAAACTTTAGCCTATATATTCCATCAATTAACTTAAATAATTAGAGTTAAGTGATGAAGCCTGGGAATCAAGTACTTACAATAGTAAGTCGCTACAAAAATGTGTAGTGTTTAACGCCCGCTTTTACTACATACGGCACCGCAGGCGGTGACACTGATGATAAATGAGATGAAGATGGAGCACCGGTGGAATGAGATGGCGGGGGAAACCGGAGTTCCCGGAGAAAACCTGCCCCAGCGCCGTGTTGTCCACTACAAATCTCACTTTGCGGTCGCCTGGGATCGAACCCGGGCCGCCTTGGTGAGAGCCAAGCGGTCTAACCACTGAGCCACGGCGCGGCCTAAGTCGCTACAAACGATGTATCTCAAATACGAGAGCCCCTAGTGAAAATGTGTGTCAGTTGGAGAATGTAATGTCATGACGGCACGTTGGCCATGGTAGCTTAGTGGATAGGAGCGACTGGACGGAAACTTGGAGATCCTTAGTTCAAATCCCAGCCATGGCATTGAGTTTTTCAGGTTGACTGTATCCAAAATACTGGTCTTTCAAATATTTAATTTACACATTACTGATATGTGTTTTTGTTTAATATCAGTTTAAGAACTAATGTGATCAAACCACATCAATGAAGTGTCAATATCAAGCGACTACTTAAAAACCAAAGAGATTAGATATAAAGTGTATCTATTAGAGATAAGAGAGACAGAATTAGGATAATCATATCTAAGATGAATTTAAGCCTAAAATAACTATTGAAAGGAATTTTATCAATGTTTCTCTTGGGCCTGATGACTAAGTTTTATTGTTCCCATCATAAATTTATGTAACGTTGTCCATGATTCGTTATTTGAAGGTTAAGTGGTTGGTTTCAGTTTTGAAAAGTCTGAAAACCTTTGATATAAGCCACTAAGGTGATCAGTGTATGGACGAAATAGTTGAAATTACGTTCGAACGAAGATCCCAAGAGCTTAAAGTTAGCAGACATTCATCTTCTCAGGATAAAGAAAACTCTTTAAAAATCTTCCCACGTAACTAACCATCACGGAAGTTGAATTGTGACCTCTTAAATGAGGCTGGCATGCTATCCTCTCTACAACACAATGAAAATGCAAGACAGATAAAACGACGTCACATTCGAAGTATATTAGTTTTTCAAGAAAATATTGTATTCTAATTAAAAACGGTATGGAGATTTCGCGATAAATATAAGGGCTTTTCAATAAAGAATGATCATAAATCTTATGGTCATAATTTTTCGCACTAAAATTCAATGTTATTATATTCTGTTAGCTTAATGTGAAACAAACACGCCGTAGTAGTTTCATTGTTGGTACTCCTGGTTCCCGCCTGTGAGAACCAGGCAAGTTCAGATATGTTCAGTATCGCCTACCGCTGCAATGGAGGTAACACGCGAGGAACAATATGCGGCCTTGAAATTCTGCTTTCGTCTCAACAAATCTTCAGTTGAGGCCTATACAATGTTACTCTATGAAGAGTCTGTTCTTCCCTACAGCACAGCTCAAAGGTGGTTTAAGATGTTTAAAGAAGGGAGACAGTCAATTTCAAAGGAAGGTGGACCCGGTGCTCCAGTTACTGCTCTTACGGAAGAAAACATCAACACTGCTGCTGCCATTGTGAGAGAGCAACGACGAATTACCTTAAGATCACTTTCTGAAATACTGAACATTTCATTGGGTGCCACCCACACGTTGGTGACGGAAACATTACACATGACACGTGTTTGTGTGTGATGGATTCCAAGACTGTTGATTATATAATTATATAATAATAATGCTCTGTAATGAATATCGTTATTGGTTGTCATGTATGCGTGGACGTATATTTGAAGTTACTCAGAACTGAAACTTAAACATTTGACATGACGTGGTAAAAGATATATGTACCTTGATTTTGTGGGTTCGTAGAATTAAAAGGTCGAGTTGCAGAAATTAAAAATATCCTTTATTTTCGTAGAGATACTCTTATAGATTACACTAGTAGACAAGGTGTTCACAAGAAATCTGATTAGTGAATCTAGTGTATCTTCTCATACTGAATTCAGATATGTAGTCAGAATTTTTCCATCAGGCACAGATTTTTGTGACCGCTACTTTTTAAAATAGGATTTTAGCGTTTTCTTTGACCTGTTATAGGAAACTTTACCTCATATTTAGTGATTTTATCCAAGCTTTATGTAAGGGAATTATTTGTAATATGCTGAAGGACCATAAAACAAGGCTGTGCAGGTTCATTCATGTTTGGATATGTACCGACCTGTTCATCTGGCTGTGTGATGTGTCAATATTGAGCTGACTGTGAGTTTATTCATAGTGAAATATTTCCTTCCTTTCTTTTCGAAAGTGTATTGTGTATGCAGTGTTTTAGTGCTTTTTTTTTTTCATCATGCCAAGAAAGTGTGTAAATCATGTAGACAGTTACTGCTATATTTGTGATGAGCTGACCTTCAAGTCTCAGAGGCAAAATTTGACCCCACTTGTAAAGAAGTGTTGTCAAATTAAATTTAAAGGGAGTCGATTAACGACACTAAACAACACTTACTTTTAAATTTTTCCGGAACATGTTTGAGACTTTGCCTCCCTCCTCGACCGGCCATCGACTGCTTCTCATTGGTGTAGTTGACAATATTTAGTCATAGGTCTCCTCTGTGCTTCCTATGTGTGTTAATTAAGCTTATATTAGAAGTTACATAGTGTTTTACTTAGTATAGTTTTATAAATGTATTAGTCTTTAATAGTTATTGGCGTTTAGCACTTGCGTAATTTAATTAAGATGTGGAGACCGTGGGTATCGAACCTAACATGGATTTCCATTCATACTTGTAATATATATCTAACAGTATTTCTAAACACTCTCGAGTTCTAAAGCGTTTATGACATTTAATTATTATGTAGAATGTACATGATTATTTATTTAAATTGTGTTTAGCAGAAGGCTTCCCCCCCAAAAAAAATACACTGCTGAACTTTAATCAAACTTGTAAAATTAGTGGACATCCTTGTAAAAAGCTTCGAAAATGTAGAAAGAGTAGTATAGTTTCCTTACTAGTTTTTCTTTAATTCCTTTTTTAATTTTGCAGTATTTATTGTTTTGTTAAATCAACAGAAATTCACCACCTGTAGCTGCCATAGAATAAAGGAAAATGTTTTAGGATAAATCGGCCCACGATTACAATAAACAAAGCTCCAACGTGCAGTCTTTGCCTATAAATTACTATTAACTACCAAAATATCCAAAGTGCTTCTTTAATTTGCAAGTAGATATTCCTCACACATTCATGCACACTGATATAATTTAACCCCTTTAAAATTGTAATGATGTTTTACTATACTTTCCTTAGATATTATGCTAATAATATGTACTTAGTTCTTGTACGTAATAGAAGTACTAATACCATAACAGCATAGGTAATATATCTCTTTTTAGTTATGTTATAAAGAGTTGTGACGTTATGTATTATTATAGGAAACATTAAACATATAAAATTTATTTGAAAAGATCAATGACGGTTTCTTATAGTGAATTCTGCTTTATTTAGTTATGAATCTCTCTCTATCTCCCTCTCCCCCTCCCCTCCCTCTCCCTCCCCTCCCTCCCCTCCCTCCCCTCACCCTCTCTCCATCCCTCCCTCTCTCTCCATCCCTCCCTCTCTCCATCCCTCCCTCTCTCCATCCCTCCCTCTCTCCATCCCTACCTCTCTCCATCCTTCCCTCTCTCTCCATCCTTCCCTCTCTCTCCATCCTTCCCTCTCTCTCCATCCCTCCCTCTCTGCATTTATCTATTTATTTATTTACTTATATTTTGCCTTTAAACGTTATTTTAAACAACGGGAACCCTGGGTATTCTCAGCTGTAAACATGTGCCTAAAATACTTCACCTCTGACCCCGGTTGGTGTTTCCTAAGATGTTTATGACATTGTGGTTAGGGGGGAAGAACAGTTTTTCCCTACAAAGAGAGCCAGTTGGGGATGCTCAAAGCGTGGTCACTATACTAGAGGAACCTCGGGCGAACATTCGAGTCCCTCGGGTTGTTCGGATTTGTTTGGACTTGAGGAGGCAGTGGTTCTCGACATCCGTGGGAGATCCGGAATGTCTGTTATCAGACGGGGTTGAGGGAAGCCTTAAATTCCCAGGTGGTAGCCTGCAGAGCTAGTAGTCGGTGTGCTAGTCAGCGAACCAACCGAAGTTATTCGGTAGTCTTCCCTGTAGGGTTGACGCGCGTATCCACTTCCACCCCGTCTGGGCGGGGGCGCTTGTTAGCTTCTAGGTCTTGCCCCAACGGAAAGAGTCCCGGAGAGCACCCAGCGCCACTTTGGAGATAGCTTGGTAGCTCCCAGGTAAGGAGAGAGGGTGGTTTACTCAGTGACTACCACCTGTTCCCGAACTTCAAAAAATATCTTGGGGAACGAAGTTTTCACAGCAACGCGGACATCATTGATGCAGTAAACAGCTGTCTTGAGGACCGTGATAAATCACGCTACAGAGGTGGTTTAATTAAATTAGAGAAAGCGCGCGTATGTGTGTTTTAACCTCTTAAATTTCAATAGCCATATCGAGACTTTGAGCTGAGAAGTAACTCCTTGACTGTAGACTATTATTTAAATTGGATTTTAATCATTTCCTACTCAAAAAATAGTCATACCACATGCACACGTTAAGACCTTGTGAAAGGTGTAATTATATAAAAGATTCCTCCGTTATTGCCCTTCGTAAGATTGACCACAGGAAAGACGAAGCATTGAACGACTCTCAACTCGTTGAACACAGTTTTTGTAACATGCTAGCTTTGGAACGGTTTTTCAAGTACCCATTCCTTCATATGTAAGAAGAATGGTAAACAAAGCTGAGGCTGCACTTCACGCACCCAGCACTTGAAGATGAATGTGTATAACTGTACATGTGAATATGCATCTTGAATGTCAATTTTTGACAGCACATATCTACGGTTACACCTTTTTTGGTTACAGGTTGCACAGATCTGACACAGAATAAAGAGATGTTCACAGAATGTACAAGTATAAACGTATTACTTCTTGTAAATGTGTTGAACACATAGCAGTTCGGCTAATTGTAGCTACAATCACTAAGAGTTTCGCTTAGGTCACTTGAAGGACTTCGAATCCCGTCTCATGCAGTTTGAAAAGAAAAAGACAAGATCAAACTCTTTAAATACGTTCTTCTTAGTTTGGAAAAGTCATAAATAACGTTCAGATTTAGTTTATGAATTCAGTTAGGATGTTTACAGTTAGGCATATAGATGTATACAAAGCAACATTTTTCCAAGAATTTACAGGTAGCTCCTGCTCCATCTTCTTGATTATAAAGAGAGCCATCTGTATAGATGTGTGTCCATTTGTCAACTGGATATCTTACATTTATGGTTTCAAGGGCATATGCTTTAGCTTCAGTAGATGAGTATTCCTTCTTTTTAAAATCTGCAAGTAAATCTAGGTAGTATTCTAATTCAATGATGTTCAGAGGGTTATTAAGAGACATGAAGGGTTCTATTTTGGATGGGTAATTTAGTTTATTTCCTAGTTGTTGAACTTTCTGTATGAAGCCTAATTGAGTTTTCAAACTGAAGGTGGATGTGTGTTGTTTTATCCATTTATTATTCTCTGGAATTCTTGAGAGCTTTTCATATGTTAAAATGGCTTGCAAATTTTCAATGTGTTTTTTCCAAGTTATTTTTTGTGTCAAACAATATTCCAAGATATTGAGCATTTTATGTTCTGGTTAATTTGGTATTATCACAACTTAAGGTAATACTGGGTTGTTTCTCTCTTAGAGAGAAGAGCTGATAGTTACTTTTCACAAATTTTAATTTACCGAAAAGATAAATGAAATTCATAATATGATTCTACATCTTCAAAATTTAAATATACGTATAGTTTTCCAATTGATACTCACTGTGGAATTTCTGGTAATGAGCAAGCAGATATTTGGGCCAAGAAGGGTTCCAAAATGAAACCGCATGAAACCGCCCTTCAGGATGATTTAAATGAAATCTGTAATTGGGCTGCGGCTAACAAAATGTCAATTAATGCCAAGAAAAGTAAGTCGATTGTTTTTAGTAGAAATAAGGGCAAAATTATTGTTAACTATCACATGGGAGGGGTGCAAATTCCACAGGTGGACAGCTGCAAATACTTGGGAGTGTACCTGGTAAGTAATGCTGGATAGGACGAACAAGTAAATTCCACATCTAGGAATGCCTGGAAGGCATTACATTTCGTAATGAGAATATTGAAAAAGGGGAGCGCTAGGTCCAGGGAAATTGCCTAAAAGGCCTTAGTGCGGCCGTTTATGGAATATGGAGTAGCATGCTGGGACCCGTATAGAGCTAACCAAATCGATCTATTAGAAAAAATACAGAGGAGGGCAATAAAATTCATAAAAAGAGGCAAGTATTTTGAGCCTATAAAAGGAGATGAGACTAAATGGGGGGAATTAAGAATTAGGCGTAAAAAACATAGGTTGGTAGCATTATTCAAAGCTAATGCTGGTGTAAAGGCATGGGTGGACTTTAGTGTAAGGTAAGATAACCCGGATTATTATGGACGAAACGATTATAGGTATAAAATTAGGGGTAGAAGATACAGAACCGACGTAGGAAAATTTTCTTTTGTCAATAGAACCATTGAAGAATGGAATGAATTGCCTGTAGCAGTCTTTCAGGGCTGTCCCATGTCGCTGAAGAAATTTAGAAAAAATCTAGATGGTTTATAGTTTAACTTTTGAATTATAATGGTATATAATATGTAAATAGAGAAGTAATTATATAAGTTTTAAGTGACTAAAGTAAAATAATATCATGTTTGTATTGTTTACTGTATTATTGTTGTAAATCTAGTATATGTAATTTGATCTGTATTCTTAACTCTGCCACCGGGTAGTACCCAATTGCAGTCAATAAATACATACATACATACATACATACATACATACATACATACATACATACATACATACATACATACATACATACATACATACATACATACATACATACATACATACATACATACATACATACATACATACATACATACATACATACATACATACATACATACATACATACATACATACATACATACATACATACATACATACATACATACATACATACATACATACATACATACATACATACATACATACATACATACATACATACATACATACATACATACATACATACATACATACATACATACATACATACATACATACATACATACATACATACATACATACATGCATGCATGCATGCATGCATGCATGCATGCATGCATGCATACATACATACATACATACATACATACATACATACATACATACATACATACATACATACATACATACATACATACATACATATCTCAAACAACGAAACAAAATATCCCCTATGAAACAGTTAAAAGATTAATCAAAAACATCTTCACAAAACTATATAACAACTATCTAGTTTCCTCTGAAAAACTTAATTGGAAAGATCTCCAAAACAAACTAAAGACAATTCCAGATCTACTTCGAAAATCTTCAGTAGCAATGTTCAGATTAATCACAGGCCACGATTGTTTGAATGGACATTTATTCAAGGTTGGATTAACAACTTCTCCACAGTGCTGTTTATGTCGTAAAGACGATTTAATGAACATCGATCATCTAACTGTATGTGAAACTCTCCAAAATCAAGATCTAGTCTCCAAATATTGGGAAGCAAGAAGAAGATTTTATTATCAAATTATGAGCATTAAATACACACACACACACACACACACACACACACACACACACACACACACACACACACACACACACACACACACACACACACACACACACACACACACACACACACATTTTTCCAAGCCTTTTTTGGAGGGGAGGGGAGGGGTGGATTCAGGAGAAGCAAAATCATGTTCTTTTCCGGTCAAATCTTGGTAACAAATTGCATCATTAACACTACTTAAGAATTTGTGTTGCATAATCCCAGAATAGATCCACGAGTCTATCCGAGAACGGCATCACCTGATATTTTCCACTACTTTACTTACTCCACGAAAATGGTAGATAGAAAAGGTATTGCATTCCACCAAAAATTATCTACCAAGGTTTCACTTGAAATATAGTTTTGGGGTGTGCTGGATGAAGAAAAAAGGCATTTTTAGAAGACATGTGGGTATGAATATGTGTGTGTGTGTGTGTGTGTGTGTGTGTGTGTGTGTGTGTGTGTGTGTGTGTGTGTGTGTGTGTGTATAGCATCTTCCAAATCCTAATGTTTACAATGTACACAACTTAATTAAACCTTTCTATCAGTTTTAAACAAAATATCCATTTCTTCGCCCACCTTTCGCACATCCTCCACCCTCTCCTACCGTTGGCATCACATCTGTCCCACAGCAGAAACAAAGATATATGTAGATTTGGAGAGTGTCAAGTTGGGTCCGACCATATGTCACAAACTAGGGTTGGAGGTACGGAATCGAAACCAATCTCTGACAGTAAACATTGCAGAGATCGGCGCCTACACCATATGTTACAAACTAATTTAAAACTGGGGGACGTAGCTGCACCCAGGAACGCACAGTAGACACATCCATGGTACCCTCACCACATGCCTCACTCAACTGGCGATGAATTACAATAGGTGTCACACCACGAAAATGAAGAAAACGAATGATTACACGCTGTTCTTGCAATGAAAACGTCACCATTTTAAGTATCAAAAACAGTCCTACCTCTCATCCCTGCTACTAAAGTTCTATGCACTGTATAGTGCTGCCATCTCAGTCACGCATTCACAAAGAGTCCACACATATTTAAAAAAAATAAAAGAAGTTTATATCTGGTCCCTGTTTTGAAAAAAAACTAGGAGGCACCTCATATGTAAACGTACAGCTATATGTGTGACGTCGCGGGAAAAGCCTACTAGGTTATGTCTGTGAAACCATTTCTCTTCACTCCTTTGTTTTGTGTAGAAGAAAGCAGTATAAACCGAAGCCGTGCAAAGTGAAACCAATTAGGTGTTTAGCGTTAAACGAATGTATGACGTAAAGCACTTATAGCATTGCTGACTTTATAATGCTGCATGCGTATCTTCAGGGAAAACGCTTTTTAAATACCCCGCAGGAACTAAAGCTTAAATTAAGGCACTGGAATAAAGATAATATTCGTGACTTTTTACTTTTCAAAAAATTGCTCATTGTTAGTGACACTTAGGCGTCTACTATTTAGTGTAACTTTAGGTTTGTTTAAACTGAGCTATTTCTTTTAATAAATATCAAAGTTCACAAATACACTTATACTCTTATCATACTTCTAGAACGTAGGGAACATGGATAATTATCTTGACTAAAGAAAATTCCTATCCTCGAGCCGGGAATCGAAACTTCGACCTCTGAATTTGGAGATGGCATGCTAACCATCAAACTATAGAGACAGTTTTAATTTTTATTCCCTTTCAGATGAATTTTCAGGAGCACAAAAGTCTTTCATCTACAATTAAACCTAAAAGAACTAGACTTCTCTTGTCTTAGGACAAAGAGTTGTAGCCGAATTATTTTTGCTACTCTTTTGTTTTCTCTCTCTTCTTTTTTCTTTGCGATTGAGCCCATGTAGGACTACGTAAAGTACTTGAGAAGTTTCTTAGCTCTTCTACGAATCCAAAGTTGTCTCATTCTTTGGCTCTGAACTTTTCTTTCTCTCGTCTGTCCACGTTGTTCCACTCCACCCCCCTCTCAACCCGGTTTGTCCTCTTGGTCAACTTGCCACTTAAGCACGTTCATTCAAAAGATGTCCTTGTCTAGGATATCGTCTTGAGCGATTCCTGTAAATTTTAAATCAGTTTTTACTTCATAAATCCATTTCATAGTGTCTACTTGTGCTTTAAATTGAAGTTAATAGTTTAATACGTCCATATAATTTTAACTTTCCTTTCCTACTATCACTGTCGATGTCTGTATATATTTTTTATTTTCTTTTTTACTTCTAAGTCTGTATTCTCTTCATCCACAGGTTGTGGACTAATTGTTTTCTAATAATTTTATGTTCTTTATACCTGCTTGCATGTTCAAAATTAATATTTCTGTTGCATAGAGGCATTCTGGTTTAATTACAGTGTTATAGTGTCTTAATTTTGAATATTTAGACATGCACTTATTATTGTATATGTTTTGAGTATGTCGATATACTGCTTCCATTTTTGGTACCTGCTTTTGTTATCTTTAGTTTCGATATTATTATTATTATTATTATTATTATTATTATTATTATTATTATTATTATTATTATTATTATTATTATTATTATTATTATTATTATTATTATTATTATTATTATTATTACTATTATTATTATTATTACTATTATTATTATTATTACTATTATTATTATTACTATTATTATTATTACTATTATTATTATTACTATTATTATTATTACTATTATTATTACTACTATTATTATTACTACTATTATTATTACTACTATTATTATTACTACTATTATTATTACTACTATTATTATTACTATTATTATTATTACTATTATTATTATTACTATTATTATTATTATTATTATTATTATTATTATTATTATTATTATTATTATTATTATTATTATTATTATTATTATTATTATTATTATTATTATTATTATTATTATTATTATTATTATTATTATTATTATTATTATTATTGCTATAGTTTCTCAGTAATTAGGAGAAAAGCAAGTTAAGGTTACAATTTTAATTATTCATGACATTTAAATAATAATCATAAATGTTATAAGGGATGCCTTTTTATACTGCATTTATTATGCACTGTGCCTAAAGAATGACCTATAAAATGAGTCCAGGTGCTTCAAAAAACAATAATTACAAAACATTAATTATAAAATATGTTTTTAAACCGATATTTCTTTATTGTGTTAAAAGTAGTTCACAGAAAGTTTGATTTATACCCCTGTAGATTAAAAAAAATCAGAAAATGTGGGTACAAAACGATAAGATGAAACAACATTCCAAAAATTTCTCTGAGATGCAAATAGTGTAATGTAATCTCCCAACTGTGTATTATATTCTCCCACAGTTGGTTCAAAGATTATGACCTACTCAAATGGTTCAGGTTTATATGGATCGCACTATAGTATATATAACTTTCCGTGGCTGGCAAACAGAGCAGTCACACTCTAGCCACGGCAGGAATCAGTGCATATTTATTCAATCACAAATTTGATATCCAGATGACACCAGAAATAAGTTTTTGAAGTCCTAGTATGTGTGTGTGTGTGTGTGTGTGTGTGTGTGTGTGTGTGTGTGTGTGTGTGTGTGTGTGTGTGTGTGTGTGTGTGTGTGTGTGTGTGTGTGTGTGTGTTTAAACATCATACCTCTGGAACTCTAAATGCCACGCGAATATTTCCTCCTATACCACACCATCCTTTAAATGGAAATATTTTCAATATTTTAGGCATTTTAAAAAGCAGTTAATAACTTTTATTAAAACACATTTATGCCAAAATTCGTCTCTTGAAGTTCTCTTCATATGGAAGGACGTTTGTATAATTTTAAATAACTGGTAAAGAGTAAGAAATATAGTGTGATCCAAATAATCCAGAACCACTTCAATAGGCCATAATTTCCCTTTGAAAGCTCGTAGAATGTAAAAATTTGTTTTAATGACCTCAGTGGCTCTGGGAGAATTGACAATACTGAGAGCTGTTGACAGCTGACAGTCTTAAATGTAGCATTTTCTTTGATACGACTGTAGACACTGAAGTTTATATGGGTATCTTCAAGACTTTTGTGAAGCAACTGGATGATATCGAATTGAGGGAAGGTTATTTCCAGCAAGATGGAGCAACGTGTCATACATCTAATGACACCATGGAACTTGTAACCAGTTTCTTTGATAGCACTGGTCAACACTGAAAATGTTTCGCGCTTAAAAATAGTGAATTTACATGTATTTCCACCTGCTGAATTCAAAAATCACCATAAAATGATAGATTAGCTCTTGTTTTGAAGATAAAGTGACATTTCTTTTTTTAGAGTGAAGATTTTAAATTTGGGGGAATTTTTTGGGAGTTGGCACACCTGTCAAATAACAAAACACAATTAGAGAGAAATTTTGGAAATTAAGTCATGCAAAAGGTTAGGAAGGCATTTTTGTCGGACCACAAATAAGAGAACTTGTAAAGGATCCTGCATTTAACCAAATTTTCGAGGGGAAAGAAAAGGAAGCTTGGGAAGCCTTCAAGTGTTTGTTCATGGATTTTTAGGCAACAAAAGAGATGACACCTACAAGCATTTGGTGACAGTGCTCCTGCAAAAATACCGTAACCTTGGATACAACATGTCCCTTAAGACTCCCACCTAGACTTTTTCCCTCCTAGTTGTGGAGCTGTTAGTGATGAACATGGGGAGAGATTTCATCAGGACATTTCCGTTATGGAACAAAGATATCAGGGCCGTTGGAATGAAGTAATGGTTGGTCTTTGTATAGGGATTCTGCGGAACTCCATCACAAGAGGCGAGCTAAAATACGACGAAGTCAATGGGCCACCACATGATTCCGTTCAGACACGACTATCTGCGAAGTATTTTTCCAGCAATTTAGAACTCTTAGCATGTAATTACCAGTTCAAAAATCAAATGCACTTTCATTGTTGTTAGCACGTATGTAATTAAAATGTATCCTTTTCTCTCAATCATTTAATATTAAATACTTCCCCCTCGTGTATATCATAGAAACTAGAGGTAATACAATTTTTTCATTATCATATTTGTTTTTCTCAACCCAAAATTAGTAGGAATTGCTTCATGAAGTGTTGGAAACATTCAAAAATTAGTTTTTTGTTGTCCAGTGTAATGGAATAATCTCAGAAGGTCTGTCGCCCCCCCCCCCCAGATCGCCTAACCTAATCTCACTGGATTTGTTTCTTGTGGGGGTAACTAAAAACAGTGTACAAGAATAGGCCACGGACAACTGATGTTTTCAAGTAATCCATTCGAACCGAAATAAGAAATATTGGCGAGAACACACTCCGTAAAACTTCAGAGAATGTGGTGAGATGAGTACAAACATGTATAGATGCTGGTGGAGGACACTTACAACATTTTCCCTGATATGTAAATAGTGTAATGTAATCTCCCAATTGTGTATTATATTCTCCCAAATTTGTATGTGTCTGCTATTATTGGTTCAGAAGTTATGGCCAATTGAAATGGTTTATATGGATCGCTTTGTAGATAAAAACATATTTTAAAAATGTAGATTTCCTTTAAGAAAACACAATTATTTCAAATAAGTTTTTGTTGTAACATCGGCCATTTACGAGGTATCCGTTGTTATTTGTTTTTAATTTGTCACTGCTCTGCCAATTTGCTGTGGCTGCAGCTGTTCAACTGTTTCTGGTGATGTCATCCTATTAAAAAAAAAAAGAATATCGGAATTCAAGGTGAGCACTCGTAGCGATTCGGATTGAAACATGTGAATGTCTGTTTGTTTTTATCGTTTCTTGACCTGTAATGAGATACGTAAGGCAACAATTTACTCCGCAGTTTATCTCGATTAACGTTATGTAGATAAATAAATAAGCTGTCGTAACAAAAGTTTGTAGAAACGACAAGAAAATAAGCGATGGTGGGAAGTAAAGGTTACGTGATTTTTGTTTTGAAGTGCAATGTCCGGCGGAGAATGTAAATTAGTATTTCTAAACAATTCGATAGTTCATTAAGTCAGTTTTGCCATAAATAGTAATCATAATGGACAATTCAGTTTAGTTTCCGGGTTTAATGACATTTCCGGATACTTACATAATGGAGAAGCGTAAAATGTCACTTATAACCTAAAAGAAATTTAGCATTCTGTAAAACTTACCAGCGTTCCGGTGTCGATCACAGTACTTGCCACGTGCAGAAGTAGTGAGAAGAATGCTTTAACCACAAAATGATGCTTTTTGACTAATCAGTAAGGTGTCAGTGTTTGTAAATTACATTTGTTTGATTACGTCAGTGTTGCTACTGTCACACGAATCTGTACATCATTCTACTGCTATTTTCACAACACTACTGAAGTCCTGTTTCGGTGCAGATTTGAAGATCCCTGCTACAGCCAAATGTTCCACCTGAGGTCAAACATAGCACTGAACCAACCAGCTGAAGAGAGCACCATTAGTGGAGAGAGTGAATACATTATGCAACTCTGCTTCAAGGTTGAGAAAACCAGCTCTCTCCCTCTCTTTCTCTCTCTCTGTTACGACTGGGTACATTTTGGTGCTTTCCAATGATGCGACATTACATGCAGGAAGAATAAAAGAATGTTATGTAGCCTTGGAATGTTGCACTATGGGAAAGTTTATGCTAATTATAAGTATTGTTATGGCAGAAAGTTATTTTTCTTTTGTTATGAAGTAATATGATATAGAAAGCAAACATTGTAACAGTGGCGGCTCGTGAGCATTTTTCTTGGTGGGGGCAGATGTGAAGGTGTTTATCATGGAAGTAAAGTGGGGTTATAGTACATTTTAAAACAAGTCACCTTTAATTGCATTGCCAAAAACACTCCAATAACAGAAATGTGCATTCATTAGCAGTATATGAAATACGAGGGCTGTTCAATAAAGAATGATCATAATTTTTCGCACTAAAATTCAATCTTATTATAGTTTGTTAGCTGTATAGTTTGTTGTTTGTATAGTTTGTTAGTTTGTTATGTGGAACAAACACGCCGTAGTAGTTCAATTTTTGGTACTCCTGGTTCGCGCCTGTGAGAACCAGGCAAATTCAGACATGTTCAGTATCGACTACCGCTGAAATGGAGGTAACACGCGAGGAATAATATGAGGCCTTGAAATTCTGCTTTCGTCTCAACAAATCTTCAGTTGAGGTCTATACAATGTTACAGTAGGCCTATGGAGAGTCTGTTCTTCCCTACAGCACAGCTCGAAGGTAGTTTAAAATGTTTAAAGAGGAGAGACAATCAATTTCAAAGGAAGGTGGACCCGGTGCTCCAGTTACTGCTCTTACGGAAGAAAACATTAACACTGCTGCTGCCATTGTGAGAGAGGATCGACGAATTACCTTAAGACCACTTTCTGAAATACTGAACATTTCATTGGGTGCCACCCACACATTAGTGACAAACATTACACATGAGAAGTGTTTGTGCGCGATGGGTTCCAAGACGGTTGATTCCCGAACAAAAGGACATTCGCATGCAGGTCTGCATGTAGATAAAGTTGATGTTAGAGGAAGATCCGGAGTTCCTTTCAAACGAAATCACTGCTCATGAAACTTGGCTACATCATTTTGATCCTGAGAGTAAACAGCAAAGCTCAGTGTGGAAATTACCTTCATCATCAACCCCCCAAAAAGCAAAAGTGGTTGCTTCTGCTGGGAAAGTTACGGCCATCTCATTCTTTGATATTTATGGGATGGTTTATCAGCATGTTGTACCTGCACACACATCAGTAACTGGACAATAGTACAGGGATGTCCAGAAATCATTGCAAGTCCATATCAGGCGCAAAAGACCACATTCCCATTAAGCAGGCTGGATGCTGCGCCACGATAATGCACGGCCGCATATTGCCAATGTTGTTGCTGAATATCTTGCAAAAATCAACGTGAAGTGCATCTCTGACCCTCCCTGTAGTCCGGATTTAGCCCCATGTGACTTTTTTCTATTCCCTAACTTGAAGAAACGCCTTTGTGGGAGGCATTATCTATCATCAGAAGCAGGTCTTCACTGAATGCGATGCACTTGTCCCAGCGTTTCTGCCAGTCTTCAAAGACATGCTGGAAATCATATTTGAGATGAGTACGTTGTCAAAAACAAATTGTGATCATTCTGTATTGGAACAGCCCTCATAGGAGATGGCAACGGTAATTGAAGTCACGATCTCTCAAATGCCGTTCACAGGCGCTACCGCTTGCACTATACCGCTCCATTCATCCTCATGTAACCTGCAATTTGGGTTATACTTCAAGATATCCGTTATACAAGCATGAAGATGTTTGTTTATCTGCAGTGACCTGTAAAGAGTCATTTATGCCCTACTGAAATATAGAATGGCCTAGTAAGAGAGAAAGAGAGTTGGTCTCAGAACTGCCCTTAGTATTTCAACGTTCTTCCACTTGTGCCCATTTCTGTTGTTAGTTATCTGTAACCCACTCTCAGTTGTTTCTTCTTATAGTGGCCAACAGAATGTCAAATAGCATCTAAGAGACAGTAAACATTTGGACAGAGGTTTTGTTAGAACGTCCACTTCTTTATTGTCCTTTACGCCTTTATGTCACGTCATCCTGTTAGTTTTTGTAGTTTTATAAGGCCTTGTAAACAATTATGCCAGACTAGCTTGAATTTTATCTGTTGCTGAAGGTATAAATTCATTAAAGAAGTCTGCAGGGTTTCAGGAATCCAACCATAATCTAGAAACACACCCAGGCTATACACAGAGATTGACTAGTTAATGTGGACATTCCCCTTTGACACTCGTTACGCACACCTCACAATGACCCATATACGACAGTCGGCTATAAGTCCCGGACCTCACATAGAGATGCCGCCACTGGGCCAGCTTGACGGATACCATCATGTAGTTTAGCTATAGACTAGCCTCTATCCATAGTTACAGGTCAATATCTGGTTTAGTTTTTGTATGACAATATTTTGAAAAAGTATAGAGGTTTCCAGAAAATGAAGGATTTGGAAAAAACGAGCAGTGATTAAATACTTACATTTGAAGGGCTTAACCCCTAAATAAATCTAGGAGGAAGTGAACAGTACACTGAATCACTCTGTCCCTTCATATACAATGATTAAAATGTTGGGTTGTAGAGTTTAAAATGGGACGTACGAGCACTAGTGATGAATCTCGTTCTGGACGTCCTGTGGTAGTCAAAACTCCAGAGATCATTGAAAAACTCTGTCCCTTAATATACAATAATTAAAAGGTGGGTTGTAGAGTTTAAAATGGGACGTAAGGGGACTAGTGATGAGCCTCGCTCTGGACGTCCTGTGGTAGTCACAAGTCCAGAGATCATTGAAAGACTCTGTCCCTTCATATACAATGATTAAAAGGTTGGTTGTAGAGTTTAAAATGGGACGTAGGAGCACTAGTGATGAGCCTCACTCTGTCCCTTCATATACAATAATTAAAAGGTGGGTTGTAGAGTTTGAAATGGGACGTACGAGCACTAGTAATGAGCCTCGTTCTGGACGTCCTGTGGAAGTCACATCTCCAGAGATCATTGAAGAAATTCATCGTTTGGTACTGGAAGACTGCAGATTAAGGTTGTTTGAGATAACAGAGCCTGTAAATATATCAAAAGAACGTGCAGGTAACTTTTTAAGTAAAGTTTTGGGCTTTCACAAGGTCTGTGCCATGTTTGTTGACACCTGATCAAAAATTGCAAAGAAAAACTGTTTCTGTTAAGAATTTGGAGCTCTACCGTAAAAATCCTAACGAACTTTTGAGACGGCTTATTTCCATAGATGAAACTTTGATACATCATTACATTCCAGAAAGTAAATCGCAGTCAAAGTAGTGGATTGCGCCAGGTGAACCAATTCCAAAAAAGCAAAGTCAATTTTTCCAGCTAACAAGGTTATGGCGAGTGTTTTTTGGGATACACAAGGAATAATTTTTATTGGCTACTTGGAAAAGGGTGAAAGTATCACTGAAGACTACTACGCAAGCTTACTGCAACGTTTGAGTGAGGATGTGAAAAGAATAAAAACTTAATTTGACAAAGAAACTCTTTATTATTTAAGTTAATTGATGGAAATTATTCATTTCTTCACACTAGCCGTATATAGGCTAAGGAATTGGATTGATAGAATTGACATGAAAAATTCAATGCCATGGCCGCAATTTGAACCACGGATCTACTGGTTTCCGTCCAGTCACTCTTATCCATTGAGCTACCATGGCCAATTTGCCGTTCTGACATTAAATTATCCAACTGACTCATATTTCCCCGGTAGACCACTAGGGGCTCTCGCATCCGAGATACACTGTTTGTGGCGACTTACTATCGTAAGTCTATAAATCCAAAACCTTAGCCTATATACGGCTAGTGTGAAGAAATTAATAATTTCCATCAATTAATTAAATAGTAAGAGTTAAATGATGAAGCCTGGGACTGAAGGACTTACAATAGTAAGCTGCCACAAACGGTTTATCTTGGATGCGAGAGCTCCTAGTGGTTTACCGGGGAAATAGATTAGATTGATTTGCGTTCAGTAGGTTCACTTGTAGCCAGAAAAGGCTGTAAACATTGAACAAATCCAGAGGTATAAAGTTTAATATCTCATATATGTACAAAAGTTAACATAAGACACATATTGTAGTATACAGGCAAAATGAACAACAATATGGAAAACAAAGCACGGATAATTATATATGATACAAAATGAAACACTTTTTAAACCAGCTTTAACTTGGCTTATACCAGTACGTCTCAACCTTTTTGCAATGGATACCATTCTTGTTATTTATTAAATACATATACATTAAAAATAAACTTTCAGCTTGCATCAAATATTTATAAGTAATGATTTGTCATTGGAATAGATTAAATATTACTTATAGAGCTACAGAAGCATTATCAGGATAATTTGTCATTCAGATAATCTTGTACAGAATAAAAAGATTTTGAGCAAAGGTACTCTCTAACAGCTCTTTTAAAAGCACCAAAATTATCAAGTTTTTCTTTAAGAACATTAGGAAGTACGCCAAATATTTTGATAGTTTCATAATGTACACCTTTCTGGAAGCAAGACAGTTTAGCACTGAGATAATGGATATTATACTTTTGTCTAGTGTTTATTTTGTGAATTACACTATTTGTTGCAAATAAGGCACGATTGCATACAAAGAATTTTAGGATCGAGAATATATACATGCAAGGAAGCGTTAATATCTTCAATCTTGTAAAAAGATCTTTACAGGAGCATCTGTTGTGGGTGTTAGTATTGATTCTTATAACCCTCTTTTGCATAGGAAATATTTTTTTACTTTCTACTGAGTTGCCCCAAAATAATATTCCATATTCCATAATAGAGTTAAAGTATGCATAATATACTAATTTCTGTGTGTCAATAGAACTCACATTAACCAGCTCTCGGATAACATAACAGGCAGAGCTGAGTTCAGGTAAGATATAATTAATGTGAGCTTTCCAATCTAAACATCTGTCCACTTGAAGGCCCAGAAATTTTATGCTGTCAATTTCTTCTAATAACATATCGTTAATCCAGATTTCTACTTCAGTATGTGATGTACGACAGGTTATAAATTTGACCACTTTTGTTTTGTCTAGATTCACAGATAATTTGTTTGCTTTAAACCAGCATGACGTACAGTTCAAAACGTAATTCATTTTAATTATACACTCGTTTTAATTTGTACTGGTCACCAGGACACTAGTGTCATCAGCAAAAAGAACTGTACTTGCAATGTCCTTTATATAAAGTGAGAGGTCATTTATATAGATAAGAAATAATAAACGCCCTAACACGGAACCTTGGGGTACTCCATGAGTTACTATTTTCCAGTTCGAAGTTTGTTTTTCATAACCAATATCACTGACAGCTACTTCAACACTCTGTTTTCTTTCATTCAGATATGATACAAACCATCTTAAATGTTCATATGAGTCAGTTGGAGAATTTAATGTCATGATGGCAAATTGGCCATGGTAGCTCAATGGGTAAGAGCGAATGGACGAAAACCAGTACATCTAAGGTTCAAATACCGATCGTGGCATTGAATATTTGAATCGTTAATTTCAGAAACCACCTAAGTGCACATTTTTCAACTTTCGGACAACTAAAGAAAACTATTTTGCAGCTTAAGTATAGGTCCAGTCTCCTTCAAATATTATTTTACCAAATCAAAAACATGCTTTTGAAATAATCTATTTTTCTTTAATTTTTCTTCCTTTAAGTTTTTGAGTAATAAATTTTTGAAAAAATTGCACTTAGGTGGTTTCTGCAATAAATGAGTGTATCCAAAGTGACCTTTTTAAAATTATTATTGAAATTAAGTCAAACCATTATTTTTTACCTTTTTGGTATAAAATGTAAGTAACAGACACACTTAAGTATAAAATGAGTTATTAGGCCTAAATAAAAAATACAAGTAGACTATAGGTTTCAGTATGTCTATATACAAAGTTCTGGCCTTATTGACTTATTCAGCTTCTAGCAACTCCTTGTCAGTTGTTGGCCATTGGATGCTGCAGAAGGCTTCATATCAAACACTGTATTCCATCAACATTTTTATATTGTCTTATATATATTGATTGGAGCCTAAAACAAAGAATCTCACTGTGTAAAACCCGATAAAGTTTAAAGTTTGTTATAGCTTATGTTTAGCTAAAAGTAAAATATAAAAGTTTAAAATAACCTTGGTAAAATAAAAGTAAACATAGCTTCCCCAAAGGATAAGCTTTCTCTGTTGGTAGTTCCGTAAGGCTGGCAGTTTTTAGCAATGTGAAGGTGGATGTTGTTATTCCTCCAATGGATTCGCTTGCGACCACTTTTCCCGGAGTATCCTTGTTGTAGAGAAACTGCTTGTACTTGGACACTTTGAATGGCTGCTTAATTTCTTTGGCTACTTTCCTGCCTGATGTTTCGTCCGAATTTGGCATTTTCTTATATGATTTGGGCCACCACTTTTTGAACATCGTCTGATGTAAGGTGATATACAGTAAATCGGTCGGACTTTCTAGCTTTTAGCATGAGGTCTGCATATTCTTCTGTTCATCTTTCTCAAGAGACGCTTTATGCTTTCAAAATCTCTGTCACATGGGGAAAATAAGTGACCACGTTCACTGTCACAGCGACTCACAAAACACGTGATGTTATCAAGGCTGCCAACCGTCACGAGTGAAATTTACCGCAGAAAGAACCTAAGCGACGGCGCTTGGGTTCTTTCTGAAGTAAACAGATTATTTTCAAGGTTGAATATTAGCATCCAGGGGCGGCTGGTGGCTCTGAAAATTGGTGGTTCACAAAGTTATCCATGCAACTTAATGTTTTAAAGTAACAAAATTTCTTTAAGCCTGCCACTACAGACTGCTCTACACACAAGTTAACGGTAATTCACAGCATATAACACGACATTCACATTTCATAAACACTCTAGAATATTTTTGTATACATCGTTGTTAAAGTTCCTGTTAAAACATCTTGTTTTTGTTTTGACTATCTGTGTGATGTTTAGTTTCCGCGTGGGTCTTCCAAGTCGCTTAAGTTCAATTTTTCCTTCTAAGGTCATGTTTGAAAAACGATGTGCTAAAACACACTTTATGGAATTCATTGTTTGTTCTTATAACACAAGTTACCTGTATTTATATAAATATTTCTGATGCACTACTCAAAACACGGCACAAACCATGTGACTATATACTCGTAGGTTACATTTAACATAAGACGCAATAGATGCCGCTGCTGTGATGAAAGAACGAGCAGGTTAGGCATCCACTATTCTCTGGCAGCTAGGTTAACCAACCACATGCAGCCATACGCCCCGCATCACCTCCCTACTTGCCTCGGCAAATCCTAGGTTCGTCCTGCCTTATACCTCCCTATTGTATGCCAGTGGTTTGCATCTGGGAGTGAACTACTTGGCACCTGCAAACAATACAGCGTTCCCTGCACTAGACAAGGTCGAAATGAACTCCAAATGGAAAATGCCATTACATTAAAGTGACACCCAGGATTTTGCTTGTAGCGCAAACGTGCTACCCCCTTCAGGAGCCGCCCCTGAGCATTACTGATATGAAACATTGGTTATTTCTGCACTAAAAGATGTATTTATCTTTAAAGTGTACAGTACCACCAAAAACACAGTTTTTGATATTTTGTCTCTTAGGTGGTTTCTGAAATAAAACAATTCATTTCATGTCGACTTTTATCAAAGGAACTCTTTGTTTCTTCACGACAACGTTCTGGCCCTTCGTTCAGTCATTGCAATGGGAGAACGTGCGAATTGCTTGAACAGCAACCCTGTTAGCCAAATCTAGCACCCAGTTACTACCACCTACTCCAGAACCTAAAAAAAAATGTCTTGGAATTTGAAGATTTCACAGCAACAAGGAGGTCATTGATGTGGTAAACAGCTTTTTTGAGTACCATGTTAAAATACAGTACAGAGATGGTTTAATTAAATTAGAACACAATTATAACAAATGTATTAGCGTTTAGAGATTGTTTTGAGAAATAAAGAAAATTAGATTTTTTTTATTTTATTGTGAGGCCCGGGACTTATCAGCTCTATCATATGCAAATGCAAGATCTTTTTTGAAAGGTCATATCTCAGTGAATGAAATTTTTACCAGTTAGTTCCGATGCACAGTGGATACAGAATTCAAAATTTGGTTTTTATATCTTAAATAGTTCTTGAGTAATTAATTTGTGAAATTCAAAATTTGGGCAAAATTCAAACCGCTGCACGTGGTGAAAATTTTTAAAATTTTAATTTTGCTATTTATAAAAATATTGTGATGGTTATGAGGAAAAGATCTATCATAAGAATTTCTTATACTACTTTTAGCTCCAGAGGAAAAAAAAAATTACATATGGAGCAAAAAAAAAAAAAAAAAAAAAGCCAAAAATGATTAAACCTTTGACTTTATATCAATAACTTAAAAAGTATAATGAATATTAAAAGTTCATATGACAGAAACCTTTGTTTGCTTTCTAAGAACATCCTTTGAAAATCTTAGAGGGACTGAATTAAAACTGCATCACGTGGAACATTTTGAATGACAAAAAATATGGTTAAAACTAAAACTGAGTAAATCAATTTTTAAAATGCAAAACTTTTTCTTTCTCAGCTACACGCCTTGAAGCAGACTGAAACCCTCCAGATAGATAAGTTGGACCCTCTTGCCTCTTCCTTCTCTCTTCTGCAGCAGTGTTCTTCAATTTTAGTTTCCTTCTGGATGTTTTAGAAGTTACCTTCACAGAAATTGCTGAATGAAGTAAGCGTAATTGGTCCTTCCCTTGGCTAATTTTTGTAGATTCTGGTGAAATCTGTGTCCATTATGTCTGACTGCAGCTTGAGTGAGACAGAACAACCAAAATTGAATTTACTGATGGTTGATGTCACAGCAACCTGAAATCTCTTCTTTGAAACAAATATTTCTTTTGGGCAATTATGCCATATCATGTTATGTAAACCTTCATTTGCATTTTGTGTCCATCCCAATGTACATCTCCCTAGGATTTCATCTGATGCCAGCCTTTGGTACACAGACATTAGTTTTCTTATCACGTCAGGCTTCAAGTATGTTCCCATTGTTGTGTTATGCTTAGGTGTTTCTTCCCATGTATCGTTTAGCCTATTCATGATCCTAACTATGTACACAGTCAACAGAAGGTCAATTGTTTCAAAGAATGTTTTAACTATAACCTATATAACAGTTATATGCACGTTTTGATGTATACAATACCTTTATAAATATTAAATGGCACACTAAAACTCATCAATTATATATAAACAGTATGTAGTTTAAAGAAAAACACAAGAAAATCACGACTAAGTTAGAAATTCACACAAAAGCAAGAATATAAACATTATTATTTGCTCTGAATGTTTGTAGCCAGTGTTTTGTTTCCATGGTGCCACATATTGTAAGAAATAACCATCATACTGTCACCCTGGCGGTAGAATCGCGAAGCCGATGACAAATGATGCCTGTGGAGATTCGGAAAACTTCGGAACCAATCGTTACCGGTAGCGACAGACAGTTTAAAGTTAGCTAGCAAACTGTAATGGTGAACAGTGTATTTCGAGGAGAATAAAGTGTAGTTTTTGTGTTTTGTAACCTCGTTTTATCATTTCACGAACCCACAAAGTCACAACTGGTGTCAGGATGCGGGACAACAACATCACCGAAGATTATGGCCATGGAATCGGTATTGGAAATGCTTTTGCAGAAGATGAACGAATTAACAGCGAAGTCGAAAGCAGCAAATAACAACTTGGCCGCGAAGATGAACGAGTTAACAACAAAAGCAGAAGCGGCAAATAACAACCTGGCCGCAGAATTGAAAGAAATAAAGACCGAATTGACCACAGAAATGAAGGCAGCGAACGACAGTCTGGCCACGGAAATGAAGGAGGCGAATGAGGTCCACGCCGCCAAATTTGAGGAACAGTTGGCCGGCCTGAGGGATGACGTGACGGAGCTGGGCAAGCGGATGGGCCAAGTGGAAGAGCGCGTCGAGGACCTGGCGAACTGCTTCAATGACCTAGAGGAAAAGGCCGACAATAACGCCAAGTCCCTGAACGCCATGGTTGAAGACGTCGAAGACCTCGCGAACCGCGTAAACAACCTGGAGGGAAAGGCCGACAGCAGCGTCAAGTCCCTGAACGCCATGGTGGAGGACGTCGTCGGCAGGAGACTGAAGGATTTGCGACACAACATCGGCGCGCGTCAAACCTCCGAAATGTGACGACGCGTCAACATTCGAGGTCTTCCGCCGCCAGTTCGACACAGTGGCCAAGCACAACAGATGGTCACCGGAGGAGGAGGCCACACAGTTAATAGCCAGCCTCCAGGGACGGGCCGCGGAAATCCTAAACGCGGTGCAGACGACGGCGACGCCCAAGGACATCTGGGAGGCCCTGGAGAATCCCTTCGGGAACCACCGCTTAGCCGCAGCATACCGCAGCCAGCTAAAGGCAAGGTCGCAGCAGCCGGGGGAGACGCTGCAGGAGTTCGCCATTGCGATCGAGCAGCTGGCTAGCAAGGCCTTGGTTGACCTGCCACTTGAGTTCGTATCCCGGGAAGCCGCCTACAATTTTGTTGACGGGGTACGGGACACGGAGATTCGTCAGCGCCTAATCCTCGGCGATTATAAAACCATCCACGAGGCGCTGACAGCGGCATTAAGGATGGAGGCGGCCAAGGTAGCATCTATCCCGACGTCGAGAACGAGGAGTGTCCGCTACGCCGGAGACAGAAGACCAGCTGTGGGACGCCGGCGAACACCTAGTGGCCTGTGTTGGGGGTGTGGACAGCCCGGACACCTGCGGAGAGACTGCCCACACCAGGAAGAGCAGCCGGAAAACGAGTAAGGCCCGGCGTGGAGAGGGGCACGTCGGCGCCATCACCACCATCCCCTCGAGTGACAATCCGCGCCGTCAGCCGGCGGATGGATGACAACCTCATCGCGGACGGTTGGGTAAGAGGAAAGCCGTGCCGCGTGCTAGTGGACACTGGGGCAGCCGTGACCATCATCAGAGCTGACGTGGCGAATGGTTTGCCGACGAGGAAGCCGAGCCGACCATACCAGCTTGTGTTGTCATCGGGCGACACCATGCCTGTGGAGAAGGAGGCCCTACTGGAGCTGACCTTGGGACGGAGTGCCGTGCGTCTGTGGGTGTTCTTGGCTAAGGTGGCTGAGGAGGTGATTCTGGGACTGGATACCCTCAGGAGCCAAGATGCGACGGTCGACATCGGCAGGAAGGTCCTAAGGCTCAACGGGAAAGAGGTTATACTCCGTCAACCAGAAGAGCGCCTTGGAATTGGCAGGGTCATCTTGAGCGAAGACGTGGTTGTCCCCGCGAGGAGCGAAGTGATAGTGACGGCGCGACCGGAAGGCCGGACAGCAGGTTTAATCCAGAGGCAGCACGAGTAGGACTTCACCTCGGAACATCGCAGAGGGAAGAGTCACGGTAACGCGGACGCTATGTCCCGAAGAACCTGTCCAGAAGAGTGCGGCCAATGCACAAGAGTGGAGGAGAAGGAGCGTGTCGCAGCAGTTCGAGTAGTCAGGGCAGTGCCTGCGGATGGCTGGGATAGCGCAGGCCTGAGGAGGGAGCAGCTGGCGGACGCAGATTTGGGGCCACTCTTGAGGGATGTGGAGAACCCGGTGGACCACCTCCTCGACATGCACGAGATGGCTCGCCAGAACATCCAGTAGGCGAGCGACCGCATGAAAACCCGAGACGACAGGCAAGCCAACAGCCAAGGGTTCCAGCAAGGTGACCTGGTCTGGTTGTACCGCCCGACCCGGACCAAGGGACGCTGCCCGAAGCTTCAGCAGTCATGGCAAGGACCGTACCGTGTGGTGAAGAGGATTAACGACGTGGTCTACCGCATCCAGAAGGTGCCCCGAGGAAAGATGTTGGTGGTACACCTGGATCGCCTGGCCCGCTACGAAGGCGCTGTTCGGGACGACCAGTCTTGAGGAGGGAGCAGTGTCACCCTGGCGGTAGAATCGCGAAGCCGAAGACAAATGATGCCTGTGGAGATTCGGAAAACTTCGGAACCAATCGTTACCGGTAGCGACAGACAGTTTAAGGTTAGCTAGCAAACTGTAATGGTGAACAGTGCATTTCGAGGTGAATAAAGTGTAGCTTTTGTGTTTTGTAACCTCGTTTTATCATTTCACGAACCCACAAAGTCACAATACCAACACACAAAATTCCACCAGAAGCTTTGCCCGCTAATGTCAAATGTATTAATTTAGTGCATTCAATCCAACTCAAATGACAGAGTTCTGTGAATCCAAGGGCCGGGATACACGTGTACACGGGCATTTAAATTGTCATGTGAGGGTATTTAAATAACTGAAACTCATAAATTTAGTTGGATTATGATACTACAAGATTAAAAGTATTTTATTAGCTCAAAAATATTTTTCCCAATTGTTTAGCCAATTTCGGTGCTGCATTCCCTTAAAATGCGTACGTTGTAAGCCATTACACATAAAATAATCCGTTTTAATAACGTTATTTACCCAAACGGTTCCCGAGAAATATTTCCGTTTCCGGTTAGACAGGTTTTCCTTTTGGAGTATAATTTTACATGGGAATCAGCTCCGTTACGAAATTTATTTTCCGTTTTTGCAGTTTTCCGGTTTCTAAGGGGACTGTTTTAGAGAGGTTTTACTGTACTACTTTCTCGAAGGAATATGTAAAAGTTGACAGCGTCAAGCAAACTGTTAAAAAGATCCGCTGCGGTCAACACGCACGTGGTTTTGTTTATGTCTGCTTTGACCTCCTGATGTGCAGAGATTATCACGAACCTCATTTACCAGGTCTCTTACCGCAACAATCCTAAAGACACTGGGCCATATTCATAGCTATCACTTTGGTCTAGACTATCTTCCGACTAACTTGGTCCGGACCAAAGGTGGTCTAACCTTTTAGTACTCATAGACGATAAAAAGCCTATTATGTGTTTCAAATAGGAAGGATTCTGGAGTCCAGCTAATCAGATGCCGTATCCCACTCAGCGTTGCCAGCCTGTTACCCCACTTCTTTTATATTTCCCTCTCTCTCGGACACTCATATAACCTGCAGGTCTCCTTGGCGCAGACGTAAGGGTAATCAAATTATATTTTGGAAAATAATTATTCTTTCAAACTGGCCCTGTGTAGGCTAAATTGTGGAAACGTAGAGTCAGATTGAAAAATTCAATGCCATAGCCGGGATTTGAACCACGGATTTTCTAGTTTCCCTCCAGCCGCACTACCATTGTGCTACTATGGCCAACGTACCGATATGACATTAAATTCTCCAACTGACTCTTATTTTCCCGGTAAACCACTTAGGAGTTCTCATAAACACATGAGACAACTACCTTAATGGCGACTTACTACGTTTCCACAATTTAGCCTACTCACTGCCAGTGTGAAAGAATAATTAATTTCCATTAATTAACCTAATAGTGGTTTACTATAAAAAACCCGGGCCTTAAAGTACTTACATGTTAAGGTAGTTGTCTCATGTGTTTATGAGAACTCCTAAGTGGTTTACCGGGAAAATACGAGTCAGTTGGAGAATTTAATGTCATATCGGCACGTTGGCCATAGTAGCACAATGGTAGTGCGGCTGGACGGAAACCAGAAGGTCTGTGGTTCAAATCCCGGCTATGGCATTGAATTTTTCAGTCTGACTCTACGTTTCCACAAATTATATTTTATAAACTTTTACAATTATGCAGTTGCCAAAATCAACATTGGAAAAAGCATTTTCGCAAATTATGTATATTTTTAAATACTATAACTATAATTATAGTTTATGAATTACCTGTTTTTCTAATCCAATGGAACTGCCAGTGGCTCATTCAGTCATGGCCTCACACCAGCCGGACTGACGACATGATTCAGCGAGTGAAGAACGTTGTCTTGGGAGGATCGCCGATAGAGTATTTTCAGATTTTCATGCAGGATTGGGTCCACACATCTAACGTAAATACCAATTTTTGGAGGCGATGTCTGCAACTGTCTTGGTTTGTTGTCACACGATGCTCTGCCTTCATTGAACTGTCGCACCCAGGAACGTACATTAGGTACATCCATGGTACCATCACCACATGCCTTACTTAACTGTCTTGGTTTGTTGTCACACGATGCTCTGACATCACTGAACTGTTGCACCCAGGAACGCACATTAGACACATCCATGGTACCATCACCACAAGCCTCACTCAACTGTCTTGGTTTGTTGTCACACGATGCTCTGACATCACTGAACTGTTGCACCCAAGAACGCACATTAGACACATCCATGGTACCATCACCACATGCCTCACTCAACTGTCTTGGTTTGTTGTCACACGATGCTCTGCCTTCATTGAACTGTCACACACAGGAACGTACATTAGACACATTCATGGTAAAGTCTGTCTACCCAACGCAAGTGCACGGCGGCCGCTTTCTTTGACAAACCCTCATAATCGTTTTACAACATGGACCCTCCTCCTGACGGTCCTCTCTACAATGTTGCAACATTTTAACATCACCGTCTTGCACCTAATGAAACAGAACAACTGGAAGTTGGAAATTTGGCAACTGAGACTCCACGCGGAGTAGACATGCAACTGTCATCTTCAACAAATGGGGGCTGCTATTGGTCCCCAAAGTCAGTGTTCCATTTCTGAAGTGTGGAGATAGATTTATGACGGTCATTAGTGGGCGAGGAGGTCCCGTCCTTTGAGGTCCCTTTGACTGGGAACTGCACACACGTTGGTTAAACAGACTTTACCATTACCACAAGCCTCACTCAACTGTCTTGGTTTGTTGTCACACGATGTTCTGTCATCACTGAACTGTTGCACCCAGAAATGTACATCAGAAAAATCCATGGTACCATCACCATATGTCTCACTCAACTGTCTTGGTTTGTTACACGATGTTCTGTCTTCATTGAACTGTCGTACCCAGGAACGTACATTAGACACATCCGTGGTACCATCACTACATGCCTCAATCAACTGTCTTGGTTTGTTGTCACACGATGCTCTGCCTTCATTGAACTGTCGCACCCAGGAACACACATTAAACACATCCATGGTACCATTACTACATGCCTCACTCAACTGTCTTGGTTTGTTGTCACACGATGCTCTGCCTTCATTGACTGTCGCACCCAGGAACGTACATTAGACAGATCCATGGTACCATCACCACATGCCTCACTCAACTGTCTTGGTTTGTTGTCACACGATGCTCTGCCTTCATTGAACTGTCGCACCCAGGAACACACATTAGACACATCCATGGTACCACCACTAAATACCTCACAGAACTGTCTTGGTTTGTTGTTACACGATGTTTTGTCTTCGTTGAACTGTCGCACCCAAGAACGTACATTAGACAGATCCATAGTACTATCACCACATGCCTCACTCAACTGTCTTGGTTTGTTGTCACACGATGCTCTGCCTTCATTGAACTGTCGCACACAGGAACGTACATTAGGCACATCCATGGTACCATCACCACATGCCTCACTCAACTGTCTTGGTTTGTTGTCACACGATGCTCTGCCTTCATTGAACTGTCACACACAGGAACGTACATTAGACCCATCCATGGTACCATCACCACATGCCTCACTTGACTGTCTTGGTTTGTTGTCACACGATGCTCTGACATCACTGAACTGTTGCACCCAGGAACGCACATTAGACACAGCCCATGGTACCATCACCACATGCCTCACTCAACTGTCTTGGTTTGTTGTCACAAGATGCTCTGCCTTCATTGAACTGTCGCACACAGGAACGCTCATTAGACACATCCATGTTACCAGCACCACATGCCTCACTCAACTGTCTTGGTTTGTTGTCACACGATGTTCTGTCTTCATTGAACTGTCGTACCCAGGAACGTACATTAGACACATCCATGGTACGATCATCACATGCCTCACTCAACTGTCTTGGTTTGTTGTCACACGATGTTCTGTCTTCATTGGACTGTCGCACCCAGGAACGTACATTAGACACATCCATGGTACCATGACCACATGCCTCACTCAACTGTCTTGGTTTGTTGTCACACGATGTTCTGCCTTCGTTGAACTGTCGCACCCAGGAACACACATTAGACACATCCATGGTACCATCACCACATGCCTACTTAACTGTCTTGGTTTGTTGTTACACGATGTTCAGCCTTCACTGAACTGTCGCACCCAGGAACGTACATTAGACACATCCATGGTACGATCACCACATGCCTCACTCAACTGTCTTGGTTTGTTGTTACACAATGTTCTGCCTTCACTGAACTGTCGCACTCAGGAACGTACATTAGACACATCCATGGCACGATCACCACATGCCTCACTTAACTGTCTTGGTTTGTTGTCACACGATGTTCTGCCTTCGTTGAACTGTCGTACCCAGGAACGTACATTAGACACATCCATGGTACCATTACCACATGCCTCACTTAACTGTCTTGGTTTGTTGTCACACGATGTTCTGCCTTCATTGAACTGTCGTACCCAGGAACGTACATTAGACACATCCATGGTACCATTACCACATGCCTAACTTAACTGTCTTGGTTTGTTGTCACCCGATGTTCTGCCTTCATTGAACTGTCACACCCAGGAAAGTACATTAGACACATCCATGGCACGATCACCACATGCCTCACTTAACTGTCTTGGTTTGTTGTCACACGATGTTGCCTTCATTGAACTGTCGCACCCAGGAACGTACATTAGACACATCCATGGTACCATTACCACATGCCTCACTTAACTGTCTTGGTTTGTTGTCACACGATGTTCTGCCTTCATTGAACTGTCGCCCTCAGGAACGTACATTAGACACATCACATGGTACCATTACCACATGCCTAACTTAACTGTTTTCGTTTGTTGTCATACGATGTTCTGCCTTCATTGAACTGTCGCACCCAGGAACGTATATTAGACACATCCATGGTACCATTACCACATGCCTAACTTAACTTTCTTGGTTTGTTGTCACCCGATGTTCTGCCTTCATTGAACTGTCACACCCAGGAACGTACACTAGACACATCCATGTTACCATCACCACATGCCTCACTTAACCGTCTTGGTTTGTTGTCACATGATGTTCTGCCTTCATTGAACTGTCAGACCCAGGAACGTACATTAGACACATCCATGGTACCATTACCACATGCCTCACTTAACTGTCTTGGTTTGTTCTCACACGATGTTCTGCCTTCATTGAACTGTCGCACTCAGGAACGTACATTAGACACATCTATGTTATCATCAGCACATGCCTAACTTAATTGTCTTGGTTTGTTGTCACACGATGTTCTGCCTTCATTGAACTGTCGCACCCAGGAACGTACATTAGACACATCCATGGTACGATCACCACATGCCTCACTGAACAGTCTTGGTTTGTTGTTACACGATGTTCTGCCTTCATTGAACTGTCGCACCCAGGAACGTACATTAGACACATCCATGGTACGATCATCACATGCCTCACTCAACTGTCTTGGTTTGTTGTCACACGATGTTCTGTCTTCATTGAACTGTCGTACCCAGGAACGTACATTAGACACATCCATGGTACGATCATCACATGCATCACTCAACTGTCTTGGTTTGTTGTCACACGATGTTCTGTCTTCATTGGACTGTCGCACCCAGGAACGTACATTAGACACATCCATGGTACCATGACCACATGCCGCACTCAACTGTCTTGGTTTGTTGTCACACGATGTTCTGCCTTCATTGAACTGTCGCATCCAGGAACACACATTAGACACATCCATGGTACCATCACCACATGCCTCACTTAACTGTCTTGGTTTGTTGTCACACGATGCTCTGCCTTCATTGAACTGTCGCACCCAGGAACGCACATTAGACATCCATGGTACCATCACCACATGCCTCACTCAACTATCTTGGTTTGTTGTCACACGATGCTCTGACATCACTGAACTGTTGCACCCAGGAACGCAAATTAGACACATCCATGGTACCATCACCACATGCCTCACTCAACTGTCTTGGTTTGTTGTTACACGATGCTCTGCCTTCATTGAACTGTCGTATACAGGAACGCACATTAGACACATCCATGGTACCATCACCACAAGCCTCACTTAACTCTCTTGGTTTGTTGTCACACGATGCTCTGTCATCACTGAACTGTTGCACCCAGGAATGTACATTAGACACATCCATGGTACCATTACCACATGCCTCACTCAACTGTCTTGGTTTGTTGTCACACGATGTTCTGCCTTCATTGAACTGTCGCACCCAGGAACGTACATTAGACACATCCGTGGTACCATCACTACATGCCTCACTCAACTGTCTTGGTTTGTTGTCACACGATGCTCTGCCTTCATTGAACTGTCGCACCCAGGAACACACATTAGACACATTCATAGTACCATTACCACATGCCTCACTCAACTGTCTTGGTTTGTTGTCACACGATGCTCTGCCTTCATTGACTGTCGCACCCAGGAGGGTACATTAGACACATCCATGGTACCATTACCACATGCCTCACTCAACTGTCTTGGTTTGTTGTCACACGATGTTCTGTCTTCATTGAACTGTCGCACCCAGGAGGGTACATTAGACACATCCATGGTACCATTACCACATGCCTCACTCAACTGTCTTGGTTTGTTGTCACACGATGCTCTGCCTTCATTGACTGTCGCACCCAGGAGGGTACATTAGACACATCCATGGTACCATTACCACATGCCTCACTCAACTGTCTTGGTTTGTTGTCACACGATGTTCTGTCTTCATTGAACTGTCGCACCCAGGAACACACATTAGACACATCCATGGTACGATTACCACATGCCTCACTTAACCGTCTTGGTTTGTTGTCACACGATGCTCTGCCTTCATTGACTGTCGCACCCAGGAGGGTACATTAGACACATCCATGGTACCATTACCACATGCCTCACTCAACTGTCTTGGTTTGTTGTCACACGATGCTCTGCCTTCATTGACTGTCGCACCCAGGAGGGTACATTAGACACATCCATGGTACCATTACCACATGCCTCACTCAACTGTCTTGGTTTGTTGTCACACGATGTTCTGTCTTCATTGAACTGTCATGCATTTACAATGAGTCCACGTGTATTTTAAAACAAACCAGAAGTTCCTATCTGGTCCCAGTCTTAAAAAATAGCTGTTATAACTTGAACACCTCTTAGACGTAGCACAGAAGGTTATTTGTTCATTTCAAGTTGAAGTATGCAACTAAATAGACATTTCATGAGTAATCAGTACATCTTTACAGATTCTCAAGCTGCCTCAGCATTAGCACATCAATGATTAGCTTTCCGGCAAATATTTATTCTTCTTTGGCCATTTTGTCCAACTTACAATCATGGCATTCTCATGTTTTCATCCTTCGTACCACTACTACTACAGCTCAATTGGTTAGAGGGGCTGGACCGTGAGCAGAAGATCCATGGTTCAAATCTCGGGTACTACTACTAAAGGGGGATTTTAGGGCTTATTTCGCCCGTGGGTTTATTTCACTCTAGCTTATTTCGGCCCTCTGGCTGCTTCAGGGGTGTACCCTCTTCAGCCTTGACTTTGTTTGGAGTTGAGGGAGGACGGCTTTTTTTTTCTTTATTATGTATGCATGTGTTAACAATTTATCACTTGTCGTTATTGTAATACTGTTGGTATTTGTCATATTTATATTTTATTTAATATCACATATATAATTTTTTTCTTTAATATATTCTTTTCTTTATTTTATTATACATTTATATTTATGTTTATTTTTTATTTGTTTTTTTTCATATATATAGTTTTGTTTTGTTTTTAGTAGTAGTTTTTTTTTTAAATTAACAATCTTTGTGGTATGTGTACAGTTATGGTATGTGTTGATTCACAATTGTCAGTTTTTAAGCTAGAAGTACTCGGAGATGTTCCTGGATCTCGTCTTCCTCGGCTTCCTTGATCCTGGCGTGGAGTTGTATCAGGGTGACGATTGGTGGGGCCGTGGTCTCCGTCTTCTTATAGTTTTCTGCTGCTGCAATCAGCTGCCTCTTGTACGGTCTCTCGGACGCGTTCGCGATGTACCTGTACATCCGGTCTTGTATGTGTTGTTCAAGTGAGGTTGCCTTACAGATGTCATACACTTCTTCGTTTTTGTGCCAGGGTACGAGTTTATTGGTTATTCTTAAGCACTTTCTCTCCATCTGTAGAAGCCTGGTTTTGATATATGTTGAGGATCGGTGCTGAGAGTCATATTTTGCCTATTTTTAATAAGTAGTGTAAAGTGGAGATTGTTGTTTTTGCTTCTTTCATCTTTTGCTGAAAATGTGGTTTTGTGCTTAGCTTCTTGTGAAGCTTTATTCCCAGGTATTTTACGGTGGTCTGTATAGGTATTTTGTGTCCTTGGTAGGCTATCGTCGATTCTTGGTACTTACACTTTGTTTTCCTGCGGAAAATGATGGCTTGAAATTTGCTCGCGTTTACTGTGAGGCGCCATTTTGATGCTCATCTGTGAAAGGCTCTTAGCTGTTTCTCTATTCTTGGTTTTGCGTTCATCAGCTTCGGAGCGCTGCTCAGATATGCAGTGTCGTCGGCGTATTGAGCTAGTTCTATTGCTGGGTGCATTGTCTGTGGAGGGTCTGATGTGATGGCGCTTCCTTGTGCTGTGCCTGCTTCTAGTGTAATGGGTGCTGAGAGTGTGTTGTTGATTTTTATGCGAGCTGGCCTGTGATGTAAGAAGCTTGCCGTCCATCTTATGATCCTTCGTTGAAATTACCAATCCTTTTAACCGCTTTTATAATGCACTTCCCGTTTCGACCAACATTTTTGGAAACAGGTCGTGATACAAAAGGGGCTGTTAACTCTCATAGCAAGGACTAGAACTTTCTGCTCCCTATCCAATAATTTTGGGTAACGGCATTTGAATTACTCTGTATGTAAAAATATGTTTTAAAACGAGGTATTTGATTTATTCTTCCTTGGCAACAACAGAGAATAACTGGCAAAAATTATTTCTACTTAGAAGAGTGGTACTGGAGATGTCAGTTAGATGGTTAGAAAGAATATATGAAGCGGTGAAGAACAATGTATGCAGTGGAGGTATGGGGTACATCAGAGATAGGAACACAATTAGACCAGATGTATGGATTGTTTTGTAAAGAACTGCTAGGGCTGCCAACATCGGCACCAAGAGAAGTGGCATTACTAGAGTTGGGTAATACAAAAAAGGGAAATAATAATAGAGAGAATACTGTCAGCCGAACGTCGGAGCTCCCTGTGGGGCTGGCCGGCGGTGGGGTTGGGCGTGGGGCGTTCTGGCGCGCCTACCCATTTGTCTCCTGTCACTAACTGAAGGGATGATTAGGAGAGGGATCACGGGCCACTGTGCCGTCTCTTTCCCTTCCCCCTGGGTTCTCAAACGTGCGGGGTGTTTCGTCTAATTCAGAACCTTCTAGATTGGCCAGTTGGTCCTATATAAGCAACGCGTCGGGCTGGAGGAAAATCAGTTCTTGGCGAGCAGCGTAAAAGCGCTGTGCTAGTGTACGGACGAGAAGACTGCGTACGTGCGTCGGAGGAGTATACGTAATTGCGAGTGCAAGTGGAACTGTAACGGACGAACTGGTGAATTGTAATTGTGTGAATTACGTAATTCTGTGTAATCGGCAAGTGTCCGACTGTAATTCAGTGGGAATAAAGAACATTGTTGAGTTGTGTAATTGGACTTTTAATTTCACGAACCCACAAAGTCACAATACTGAAGTTCTGGTATAAGTGTAGAAAGGGGAATTATTGATCCTGTGCCTGAAGCAACAGAAAAGTATTAAAATACAAACAGTTGGTGGTTGGAGTTGGAAAGAATGATATTGAAGATAGATATGGGAGATCTATGGAGAGCAGAGGAGACAAATTATAGTGGTTTTTGGAAGGAAGTGAGAAACAAGACATAGATAGGCAGGAGATTTGGGAAAGTATAGAAGAAAAGAAACCTTTGAAATTTTATAAGCAATTAAAGACAGAATGGGGTAGGGAAAATATATAGATCAATGTGACAAAACTGGAAGAGAAGGCATAGCCTGGATGGGAGTAGGAATAATATATCTAAAAGGGTTGAGAAGTAATGAGTTAGGGATATGTGAATTTTGTGGAAATGAAGAAAGCACTGTTCATTACCTGATAGATTGTAAAGAGTTAACAAATTACAGGAGAAAAATATGAGACAAGAAATGGGACAGTGTAAGCAAAGTGGTAGTGGCGTTACACATGTTAACAGGGATGTGAAGCCGAAACTGTAAATGCATAACATAATGGAATGATATAACTTAGAAATCAGCGCATGTTAAAAAGGTACAGTTAGTGATGGCTTAGTTGGTGTTAAAAGTGACAAGAATGGGATAAAAGTGGCGAGCAGGTAAGAAGGGTCACAGGCCAGGTACTTGTCTTACTCCCCGAGGCCGGGTTTCTCGGAAACTGACTGCACACCTGGTCGAGGAAACTAAGTGAAAGGCCTCTCAGTTGGCGTCACCACGTGATGTTTCGCGCTAAAATTTGTAGGGGTTAAAGGGGAAGTAGCGGCGTGATCTGTGACCACGAGGGGAAAGAAGTCACTTGGGTCGGAACACTCGTGGAAGGAGGTTGGTCGAGAGGCAGCTGGCCGCCAACCTAACCGGCATTGTGGTAAAGTGTGTTCAGTTAACGCGTGTGCACGTCGGCCTCTGCCTTTGACGAACCCTTATAATCGTTTTACAACCCCCGACAGTTCTTCTCCCAGATCTTTCTGCAAGGTTGCCACCTTTCTCGATACGTCATGGTGTCGTACGAGGTTTCGTCTAAATAAATTATCTTATGTCCATTACTGCGAAACTTCCTTAGTTTTGATATATATATATCGCCAAACAACAATTCTACTGGATTCCATAATAACACTTATCTTATTGGAAGTGCGGTATTTGAAGCCCAGCTCCTTTAGGAGACCGCGCAAAGTGAAGCGCCCATACGGAAAATCACAAATTTCTTGCAAATGTGCAACCAATTCGTCTAAGGTGGGAGGTCTCCCTTTTGCATAGAATCTATAAATTTCTCGACGAATTAAATCGCATGTGAAATTATCTACTTTAGAGAAACGTTTCCTTTTGTTTTCACACTTGATCGGCGTCTTTGGTATTCCTTTCGTCACAATATTTCTTACTGTATTTCTGTGAATACCCAGAATTTATCAGGTTCACTGCATGACTCCTTACTAAGATTATTTGTCAGCAAATATTTATATGTGTTCAAAACAAGCGCTTGAATTTGCTTAGAAACAGTTCCCGTTATAACTTTGTTTTTTGAGGCTTTTCCAGTAACTCGGCCCAGTTATTCACACTATTGTCATCACTTTGATTATTTTCACTTGACTGAAAGTTATCTACTACTTCATTTGCATTTGCCACTGCATTTCCCTCCCACGGTCTCCACATCGTGACGCTCAACGAATTTCTGCACGTAATGAAACAGATGAACTGGAACTGAGACTCCACGTGGAGTAGACATGCGACTGTCACTTCGAGAAAATCAGGGTTGCTATTGGTCCTCAACGACAGTGTTCCATTTCTGAAGTGTGGAGATAGATTTATGACGGGCATTAGTGGGCGGGAGGGTCAGGTTCCTTTGACTCTGAACTGCACATGCGTTAACTAAACAGACTTTATATTGTGATAGTGAACCTATCCGGCGGCTGTAGCTACAAAGACGTATCGGCAAACCTTCAATTATATTTTATGTTAATAAATCGCATTTCAAAGAAAGCTCTGGTTTTTCTGCGCTAATATCGTACGCATATCCAGAGCGCAAGATTCATGTGGAGCAGCTGAGGCAGCAATCGACGAGAAGCAGCATTTTGCCTAGAAATAGCGAAAGAGAACGTGGAGTCTACCTTCTACATAACAGCGACGAGACGACGTGTCGTTCATTCCCGCTGAAGATGAGTGAAAAGAAAAGTAGATGTATAGGATATTTCTTATATAGGTTATGAGAAAAGTGGATTATGGTAAAAGAAGCGAAGATCAAGAAGAAATGACACCAAACTGCTCAGGAAAACCAAAGGCTTATGGACAGGGGACCTGAGTCAGCAAGTAAGTCTTGTGCCAGCAATTTTACGTATTTGTACATATTCATATTCATATTCATTTATTGCATCCGTAAATCATACATTCATGATACGGAATTGTCAAATTACTAACTACACAAAAATAGTAACAAAATACAAGAATTACAATAAGTTGTTAAGCATAATAACCAAATAAATAATTAAAATTTACATTCCTTTTATTCCTACCCTTTGTCATTTAAATAATCTTCTACTGAGTAGTAACACTTTTGTAACAAATACTTCTTTGATGTGTTTTTAAACTTTGTGAAGGTGATGTGGGAATATAATACTGCATAGGTCTCCTAAAATCGTGAAATAACAAATACTACGAACAAAGAAGACTGGTTCTCAGTCTGTTAGGTCATAAGGTTGGCAAACATGTCATTTTTAAGGCACAACGTAAGTTATTAGGATTTCTTAATCGTGTGTTGTCAGCTCTTTGAGCTAAGAGTTTATAATGGCTGATATAATAGATATTCTGTGGCTAATATGGCTGATGCTGGTGTCCAGAAAGGTGTTACAAACTCTTCCTAAACAAGGAATTAAATCTACCCCAGTTAGTCTTTATGCCAGACAGACACTAAAACTAGTTCTCCTTACTTGTATGTTGCTGATTAAAGCTTTAAATTTACACAAACGGGTTACAGGAAAACAAGAAATTTAAATAAACAAACGACTGTTTTAATTATAGGCTATATATGGTCCAAGGAAAAAACTCGCTTGTCAAGATGTGCGTGTTAAATTAAAGAAATTAAAGAAGAGAATTAAAAAAAGAAAATGGATGAATGAACATCTTGACCTTTGGATAAATGAAACAAATATAGCTCTATGCGTTAAAAGAATATTTTAAAGATTTCCGACTTATGCTCGATTTCACCAACAGATGTTAGAATCGACGTTAACAAATGCAAAGTAACAATTCTGACTGCGCTAATACTACTGTTAAATTTCTTTGTGTGTGTGTGTGTGTGTGTGTGTGTGTGTGTGTGTGTGTGTGTGTGTGTGTGTGTGTGTGTGTGTAGTGTGTAGTGTTTAACGCCCGCTTTTACTTCATACGACACTGCAGGTGATGACACTGATGATACATGAGATGAAGATGGAGCACCGGTGGAATGAGATGGCGGGGGAAACCGGAGATCCCGGGAAAAACCCGCCCCAGCGCCGTGTTGTCCATCACAAATCTCATTTTGCGGTCGCCTGGGATCGAACCAGGGCCGCCTTGGTGAGAGCCAAGCGGTCTAACCACTGAGCCACGGCGAGGCCTTTAAATTTCTTGCATTTCACCAACCTGTTTTCTGATAATGTTAACAAAGACGTGTTAACGCCAAGAAACTTGTAAATATTACAGCTATAGAAGGCTATGGATGAGTCGTATGATTTCTTGAACGTACTGTGATGCACTTTTGTTTTCATTTTCGTCTGCACACAGCTGAAAAAATGGCAGATTAACAAAATGTAAACCAAAGCCGTGAAAAAAAAATTCTCATCGATGGAGAAAAGAGTTGTTAATTGAATTAATGACTAAGTTTAATATCTCAGAAAATAGGAGGACGGATGCGGTGACTGTAAAAGAGAAAGATGTCACGGGGAGAATATTGGAAACGAATTTAATTCAAATGTATGTCATTACTAGAAACACGAAACGTATTACGTAAATTTAAAACGAGGAGCGAAGAAGGACAAGTGACGAGTGACTTGAACGTTTCAGGACGGGAGGTGGACAATGTATTATCCACATAATTCAGTGAATTATAAAATCGCAAAGTTATTAATACTTGAAACAATGGCGAGATCGGCATATTCCTTTCAATACATGTTGTAACTCAGTATTACGTAAATTTAAAATGAGGAGCGAAGAAGAACAAGTGACGAGTGACTTGAGCGTTTAATGACGGAAGGTGTATTATCCACATAATTCAGTGAATTATAAAATCGCAAAGTTATTAATACCTGATTCAAAGGCGAGATCAGTATATTCCTTTTGATGCATGTTCTAACTCAGTATTACGTAAACTTAAAACGAGGTGTGAAGAAGGACGAGTGACTTGAACGTTTCAAGACGAGAGATGGACAATGTATTATCCACATAATTCAGTAAATTATAAAATCGCAAAGTTATTAATACTTGAAGCAAAGCGAGATTGGCATATTCCTTTCGATGCATGTTCTAACCTCTCTTGTACTTCCGCAGTAACCTTCATAGCAGCTTGTTTCGACAGTCTGTACCTCTGTAGAAAATTTTCTGCTGATAGCTCCTTTTTAATTTATAATATAGATGTATAATATAAACAGAAAGCAATTAAGAACACATTTAAATAAAATATAATAAAAGAGAAAGTATATAACAGGATAACTAACACATACAACATCTTTAAATAAAATGGATAACAACTGAAAAGTGAGGTTAGATATGCGAGGCTAGATTATGATCACTGTTGTTATGAGAAAAATGGAGGATTCACTTTGAATTAGGGAGAAAAGTCGCTATCTTCTGAATCAGTGAATAGGATGTCTTGAGGCAGTTTTCTTTTTTTTCTTTTCAATCTGGTCCTTTCGAAGTTTCGTCGTTCAATGTCATAGGTTACAGCGCCTGCTACTTCGGATAATCTAACGAAGAATGTCTTTGATATCAATTTGGAGTACAGATGTATGGGAAGAATACCAAGTTCCTGATGGAGTTGATCATTTCTATACAGGAGCAGTGTAAGAAATTATGGGGCGTATAAGAGACTTGTAGATCAATATTGAGCACTTCAGACCACGTTGTGATTTCTTCTGTAGCAATGGATACAGCTTTTTAATTCTAGAAATGACTATTGTGGAAATGTAAGATATATGAGAATTCCAGGTTAATTTAATGCCAAGCATTACGCCCAAATATTTGACTGGTGTTTCTGGAGGCTTTGATAGTTCCTCAAAATCATTTCTCCTCATAGGCCGTACTCTATTACCAATGCCATTTACACGATCTTAAATATAGCAAATTGACATCAACAGCTGTGTTCACGCACATCTTAACTATTTGCAATTGTTAAGAACTTAACATCAGAAATTTGGCTTGTTAGTTTAACAAGAGATTTAACACCGGTATTAAGCTAATACTTGGTGAAATGCAATTTTTGTTATAACTATTGTTAAACCCGTGTTAAGTCTTAACATCTGTTGGTAAAGGGCATTAGAGTATTATTTTTCATAGTAAATGGTTCTGTTCGAAATTTATTTTCCATTTTTTCCAGATTTTCAGGATATAAGGGGTTCGTTTTTGTGCAGGTCTTACTGTAATTGGTGCTAGCAGACAACCCAGCACTGCAAACCTTGCCTGATTTTCTTTTATTATCTTTCGCATTATGTTTTGATACAGCAAAGCTCTAAGCAACAATAGGCTATATTTATGAAAACGCCCCATTAAATGAAATTAGAGTGCCGATGTATCTGCACATTTTGTATCTGTTGCAATCAAAATGGCTTCCTTTATTGCGGAGGTTCACAGCGCTATTACGGTAAAAGTGGCCATTCCGATTGTCTTATTTTCCCCTCACGAATCGTCAAAGACGGAGATAAAGCGCCGGGCTATAGTGCAGTACTTGGGAGGTAATAATGGAAATTTCCTAAGCTCCCAAAAGAAAACAGCTGACAACTGGATGCGTTCATATTGTGTGAAGCGAGGAGTGGTAAAGTCGGGTTAGTTAACTTATGTGCACGTCGGCCGCTGCCTTTGACGAGCCCTTATAATCGTTTTACAACACTGACCCTCCTTCTCTCAGATCTTTCTGCAAGGTTGCCACCTTTCTCGATACGTCATGGGTATCGTACGAGGTTTCGTCTAAATAAATTATCTTATGTCCATTACTGCGAAACTTCCTTAGTTTTGACAAGCTACAATTCTACTGGACTCCATAACCCTTATCTTATTCAAAGTGCGGTATTTGAAACCCAGCTGCTAGCTCCTTTAGGAGACCGCGCAAAGTGCAGTGCCCATAAGCAAAATCACAAATTTCTTGCAAATGTGCAACCAATTAATCTAAGATGGGCACTCTCTCTTTTGCACAGACGAATTAAATCGCATGTGAAATTATCTACTTTAGACAAACGTTTCCTTTTGTTTTCACACTTGATCGGCCTCTTTGGTATTCCTTTCGTCACAATATTTCTTACTGTATTTCTGTGAATACCCAGAATTTATCATCATCTAAGATTATTTGTCAGCACATATTTATATGTGTTCAAAAAAGCGCTTGAATTTACTTAAACAGTTCCGGCTATAACTTTGTTTTTTGAGGCTTTTCCAGTAACATAACTCGGCCCAGTTATTCACAATATTATCATCACTTTGATTGTTTTCACTTTACTGAAAGTTATCTACTACTTCATTTGCATTTACCACTGCATTTCTCTCCGACGGTCTCCACATTGTGACACACAATGAATTTCTGCACGTAATGAAACAGATCAAATGGAAGTTGGAACTTTGGCAACTGAGACTCCACGTGGAGTAGACATGCGACTGTCACTTCTAGAAAATCAGGGTTGCTATTGGTCCTCAACGACAGTGTTCCATTTCTGAAGTGTGGGAGATGATTTAAAAAAAATAGGGGAGCTCAACTCAATGGTCATTAGCGCCCTTTTAAAAAATAATCTACGATAAAAATCCTGGTAATTAAGTACTTACAATAGTAAGTCGCCACAAGTAGTTGTCTCAAATATGAGAACCTTAAGTGGTCCACCGGTAAATATAATAAGTCAATTGGAGAATTTAATGTCAGGAGGGCACGTTGACCATGGTAGCTCAAGGGTCAGAGCGACTGGACGGAAACCAGTAGATCCGTGGTTCAAATCCCGGCCATGGCATTGAATTTTTCAGTTGGCTCTAATTAATCAAAAATCACCCATATACCGGAGTAATGTATTTAAAAGGATTAATTCTTTAAGGATTAATTCCTCAATATAAATTTACATTAAAAAATGTATTTCACTTTACTATTCTTCCTTTCACTTAACTTATCTTTAACTTTACTTTGATTCTGCTGTGACTTTGCCTTCACTTTGCTCTAGCTCCACTTTGGCTTTGCTTTGGCTTTACATTAGCTTTTCTCTAGTTTTCCTCCAGCTCCGCTTTGGCTTTGCTGTGGCTTCATTCTGACTTTACCATTTCTCTGCTCTAGCTCAGCTCCGGCTCCGTTTTCCTCCAGCTCCGCTTTGACTTTGCTGTGGCTTCATTCTGACTTTACCATTTCTCTGCTCTAGCTCAGCTCTGGCTCCACTCTGGTTCCGTTCCGGCTTCTCTCCCGGTTTACCATAACCTCACTCAGACTTCGTTCTAAAATCCCTCTAACTTTGCCTTGGCTTGGCTTTGGCTTTGCTCTGGCTAGGTTCCGGCCGGTCTCCGGCCCCGCTCTGGCTTTGCTCAGGCTCCGCTCTGGCCTCACACTTCATTCTGTACCTTTAACACTGGCTTCGCTCTGCCTTCGCTCTGGCTAGGACCCGGTCACCACTCCGGTCCAACTCTGGCTTGGCTCTGGCTCCGCTCTAGCTCCGCTCTGGCTCCACTCTGGCTTAGCTCTGGTTTAGCTCTGGCTTAGCTCTGGCTTAGCTCTGGCTTAGCTCTGGCTTAGCTCTGGCTTAGCTCTGGCTCCACTCTGGCTTAGCTCTGGTTTAGCTCTGGCTTAGCTCTGGCTTAGCTCTGGCTTAGCTCTGGCTTAGCTCTGGCTTAGCTCTGGCTTAGCTCTGGCTTAGCTCTGGCTTAGCTCTGGCTTAGCTCTGGCTTAGCTCTGGCTCCGCTCTGGCTCCACTCTGGCTTAGCTCTGGTTTAGCTCTGGTTTAGCTCTGGCTTAGCTCTGGTTTAGCTCTGGCTTAGCTCTGGCTCCGCTCTAGCTCCGCTCTGGCTTAGCTCTGGCTTAGCTCTGGTTTAGCTCTGGCTTAGCTCTGGCTTAGCTCTGGCTTAGCTCTGGCTTAGCTCTGGCTAGGCCCCGGTCACCACTCCGGTCCAACTCTGGCTTGGCTCTGGCTCCGCTCTAGCTCCGCTCTGGCTCCACTCTGGCTTAGCTCTGGTTTAGCTCTGGCTTAGCTCTGGCTTAGCTCTGGCTTAGCTCTGGCTTAGCTCTGGCTTAGCTCTGGCTAGGCCCCGGTCACCACTCCGGTCCAACTCTAGCTTGGCTCTGGCTCCGCTCTAGCTCCGCTCTGGCTTGGCTCTGGCTCCGCTCTAGCTCCGCTCTGGCTCCACTCTGGCTTAGCTCTGGTTTAGCTCTGGCTTAGCTCTGGCTTAGCTCTGGCTCCACTCTGGCTTAGCTCTGGCTTAGCTCTGGCTTAGCTCTGGCTTAGCTCTGGCTTAGCTCTGGCTTAGCTCTGGCTTAGCTCTGGCTTAGCTCTGGCTTAGCTCTGGCTTAGCTCTGGCTTAGCTCTGGCTTAGCTCTGGTTTAGCTCTGGCTTAGCTCTGGTTTAGCTCTGGCTTAGCTCTGGTTTAGCTCTGGCTTAGCTCTGGCTCCGCTCTGGCTCCACTCTGGCTTAGCTCTGGTTTAGCTCTGGTTTAGCTCTGGCTTAGCTCTGGCTTAGCTCTGGCTTAGCTCTGGCTTAGCTCTGGCTTAGCTCTGGCTTAGCTCTGGCTTAGCTCTGGCTTAGCTCTGGCTTAGCTCTGGCTTAGCTCTGGCTAGGCCCCGGTCACCACTCCGGTCCAACTCTGGCTTGGCTCTGGCTCCGCTCTAGCTCCGCTCTGGCTCCACTCTGGCTTAGCTCTGGTTTAGCTCTGGCTTAGCTCTGGCTTAGCTCTGGCTTAGCTCTGGCTTAGCTCTGGCTTAGCTCTGGCTTAGCTCTGGCTTAGCTCTGGCTTAGCTCTGGCTAGGCCCCGGTCACCACTCCGGTCCAACTCTGGCTTGGCTCTGGCTCCGCTCTAGCTCCGCTCTGGCTCCACTCTGGCTTAGCTCTGGTTTAGCTCTGGCTTAGCTCTGGCTTAGCTCAGGCTAGGCCCCGGTCACCACTCCGGTCCAACTCTAGCTTGGCTCTGGCTCCGCTCTGGCTACGCTCTGGCTCCACTCTGGCTTAGCTCTGGCTAGGCTCCGGTCACCACTACGGTCCTGCACTGGCTTGGCTCTAAAATGAAATGTGTAGTGTTTAACGTCCGCGTTTACTACATACGGCACCGCAGGCGAAGGCTTGGCTCTGGCATCGCTCTGGCTTCACTCTAACATTCCTTAACTATACTCTTGCTTGGAACTGTCTTTGTTCTGGCTTGGCTCTTGCTAGGTTCTGGTCCCTCTCCGACCTCACACTCACTTCGTTCTGTACCTTAACTTTGGCTTGGTTCTGGCTTGGCTCGGGCTGCGCTCTGCTTCGCTCTGGCTTCCTTCTCGCTTTGCTCTGGCTTCACTCAGGCTTCTCTCTGACTTTGTTTTGGCTTTACTCTGAATTTGGTTTAATGTACTATTTTTAACTTAGATTAGGGTTAAACACAGATGTGGACCTTGTTTGGGCGTTTGGCATTAGCTCTCTCACCACTCAAGAGGCACCCAATCGAGAGAGTTGCTCGGGATCCCGGGATCGACAATTTCCGTACCTACCGTAGTAGGCCCCCGGTGGTACCGAAGTGTGGAGGTAGATTTATGACGGTCATTAATGGGCGGGAGGGTGAGTTTCCTTTGAGTCGCAAACTGCTTGCGCGTTCACTAGACAGACTCTACATGGGTTACCCATTTACTTCTATATTCTTGTACTGTCATTCAGGTCTAATATCTCTAGCTCTTCACGTATATCTTCACTTCGCTTGTGGTCAATTTTTCTATATTCCGCAATGCCTGTTAGAAATTTCATTTGCCTAAGTTATCTTTTATGACTCATACTTCGCTGCCATATAGTATTTTAAGTATCGACTTTACTCTGTAAAATTTTAGAACGCTATCTTCACTTGCTTTATTTTTTAGACTTTTTATTGTTCCATTTATATAGTTTAGTGTTTCTGACTTTTTAATCATGTCTGCTTGTTTCTTATGTAATAACCCAAGTATTTGGAGTCGTCCACCTGTTCTATATTATTATTTCCTATTAGAATTTTGGATCTAATACAGTGGCGTATGCTGGGATTGTGACTGGGGCTAATTCCAGGCCTACCACATCCGGACAATAAGAGATTGTTGATTAAATGTTAGTTTCACAAACGGTGCATTTAAATCAAGTTTTCTTGAAAAAAGCTGTTAAAACAATTAAAACAAAAAAACAAACAATTTCACCATACCTGTTTATATATACATGAACTTCAGCCGTCATTCTTTCTGGATAAACTGCGTTGAAATGAAATGTGTAGTGTTTAACGCCCGCTTTTACTACATAGGGCACCGCAGGCGATGGCACTGATGATACGTGAGATGAAGATGGAGCACCGGTGGAATGAGATGGCGGGGGAAACCGGAGATCCCGGAGAAAACCCGCCCCAGCGCCGTGCTGTCCACCACAAATCTCACTTTCCGGTCGCCTGGGATCAAACCCGGGCCGCCTTGGTGAGAGCCAAGCGGTCTAACCACTGAGGCACGGCGCGGCCTAACTGCGTTGTGAAACTATAAAAAATCAGTTCCTTGTTATGTCTTTTCAACGAAACAAGAATATCTTCTTCCACCGATAGAAGAGTCAAGTTGCTCAGAAGAACTTGTCCTTGTGTTGCACGTAAATAGATTTTATTCGTCTCAAAGGTGAAAAACCCCTTTCTGCACTTGCAGTGGTAGAAGGAAATGATAAAATCAGTTAAAATACCTTTTGTAAGTCCTCCTTCTCCTTCTGCTCCTCCTCCTCCTTCTCCATCTGCTCCTCCTCCTCCTTCTCCATCTGCTCCTCCTCCTCCTTCTCCTTCTGCTCCTCCTCCTCCTTCTCCTTCTGCTCCTCCTCCTCCTTCTCCTTCTGCTCCTCCTCCTTCTCCTTCTGCTCCTCCTCCTTCTCCTTCTCCTTCTCCTGCTCCTTCTCCTTCTCCTTCTGCTTCCTCCTTCTCCTTCTCCTTCTGCTTCCTCCTTCTCCTTCTGCTTCCTCCTTCTCCTTCTCCTTCTGCTTCCTCCTTCTCCTTCTCCTTCTGCTCCTCCTTCTCCTTCTCCTTCTGCTCCTCCTTCTCCTTCTCCTTCTGCTCCTCCTCCTCCTTCTGCTCCTCCTCCTCCTTCTGCTCCTCCTCCTCCTTCTGCTCCTCCTCCTCCTTCTGCTCCTCCTCCTCCTTCTGCTCCTCCTCCTCCTTCTCCTTCTGCTCCTCCTCCTCCTTCTCCTTCTGCTCCTCCTCCTCCTTCTCCTTCTGCTCCTCCTCCTCCTTCTCCTTCTGCTCCTCCTCCTCCTTCTCCTTCTACTCCTCCTCCTCCTTCTCCTTCTACTCCTCCTCCTTCTCCTTCTGCTCCTCCTCCTCCTTCTCCTTCTACTCCTCCTCCTTCTCCTTCTGCTTCTCCTCCTCCTTCTCCTTCTGCTTCTCCTCCTCCTTCTCCTTCTACTCCTCCTTCTCCTTCTGCTCCTCCTTCTCCTTATGCTCCTCCTTCTCCTTCTCCTTCTGCTCCTCCTTCTCCTTCTGCTCCTCCTCCTCCTCCTTCTGCTCCTCCTCCTTCTCCTCCTCCTCCTCCTTCTCCTCCTTCTCCTCCTTCTCCTCCTTCTCCTTTTTCTTCTGCTTCTTCTTCTTCTGCTTCCTCCTCCTCATCGTCATTATTATTATTTTTCTGTTGACACTGCGAGTGCTGAAGAGCTGGAGTAGGCCTTCCCTGTTTTATTATCACTAACTTATCCTCGTATTTAAACTACGAGAATTGTCTTTGTACTGATTGTTTAATTCCACATTCTTCTCCCATTTCGAAGAATTAGCGCTAGCAACTGTCTTGGTACACTGTACACTATGAAATAAACAATACTAATTCGGCTGTTGAGGACCGTAACAATCACACAATAATTGAAAACTCGCTCGCTCGTCGTGCTGGCTGGCTGTATTTAGCCAGAAGGTGTTTGCTGCGTGACCACCCAGTTTGGGTTTAACCGCAGGTAAGGTTTATTCGGGATGTTGTAGGGTGACTTGTAGGTTTTTAGGTTGGAATTAGGATTAGTTTGTAAGGCTACTGTAATTGTACCTTGGGAATGAAAGGACAAGATGCAATGCCTAGCACCCTGGTGTTTTGTTTTTGTAAAAAGAGACAAGTATTTTGGGCCTTTAAAAGGAGATGAGACTAAATGGGAGGAATTAAGAATTAGGCGTAAAAAACATAGGTTGGTACCATTATTCAAAGCTAATGCTGGTGTAAAGGCATGGGTGGACGTTAGTGTGAGGTTAGATAATCCGGATTATTATGGACGAAACGATCATAGGTATAAAATTAAGGGTAGAAGATACAGAACCGACGTAGGAAAATTTTCTTTTGTTAATAAAACATTGAAGAATAGAATGAATTGCCAGTAGTAGTCTTTCAGGGCTGTCCCCTGTCGATGAAGAAATTTAGAAAAAATCTAGATGGTTTATAGTTTAACTTTTAAATTATAATGGTATATAATATGTAAATAGAGAAGTAATTAGATATGTTTTAAGTGACTAAAGTTAAAATAATATCATGTTTGTATTGTTTACTGTGTTATTGTTGTAAATCTAGTAATTGTAACTTGATCTGTATTCTTAACTCTGCCACCGGGTAGTACCCAATTGCAGTAAATAAATACATACATACATACATACATACATACATACATACATACATACATACATACATACATACATACATACATACATACATACATACATACATACATACATACATACATACATACATACATACATACATACATACATACATACATACATACATACATACATACATACATACATACATACATACATACATACATACATACATACATACATACATACATACATACATACATACATACAGGCCACGCCGTGGCTCAGTGGTTAGACCGCTTGGCTCTCACCAAGGCGGCCCGGGTTTGATCCCAGGCGACCGGAAAGTGAGATTTGTGGTGGACAGCACGGCGTTGGGGCGGGTTTTCTCCGGGACCTCCGGTTTCCCCCGCCATCTCATTCCACCGGTGCTCCATCTTCATCTCATGCATCATCACTGTCACCGCCTGCGGTGCCGTATGTAGTAAAAGCGGGCGTTAAACACTACACATTTCATTTCACATACATACATACATTAAGGTTGATAAAATTTTGATGCCAAACAGCTTAGGAGAGTTATGTGGAGCTCAGCTTTAGCTGCTGTTAGGATTAGCTCCTGGGTTATCTCGGGTGCCCACAAGCCATGCGGGGTAGCCGATATAGGCTAGAGCGACGTCTAGTGGGGTCATAATCTCCCAATGATCTGACAAGGGCGCTTCTTTGGTTGGGTAAATTGGTGTATACTTTTGATGCCCGGCGCCTAATCTCGTTCTCCACGTATGGAAGACCTGAGGCTTCATGGAGCAACCTGGTGGGAAAGTAGCGGCCCACAGAGTAGATAGACCGTAGTCCTCTATTCTGCGCACGTTGAAGCCATGCCAACCAGCTATCTGCGGCCATGCCCCAGATTTCACAGGCATAAAGCATGACAGGAATTACCAGAGCTCGACCCCAGCATTGGGTACAGGGAAGCTATTGCTCCCTGTACCCTTGCCGCTAGGTCCCTGATGTACTGGCGAAAGGTTAGACCCTTGTCCAAAGTAACTCCTAGGTACCAGACCGAGTTAGTCCACCATATCCTTCGGCCTCGGAAGCTGAAGTTGGGGCAGTCTGCGGAGGTTTGGCGCTTTGTAAAAATATGGCGTGGCTTTTGTCCGGATTTACGGACATCCGCCAACGCCTACACCACTGTTGTATGAGACGGAGGTGTCTCTGTATGGGGTTGAAGGCTCTGAGGATGTGTTGGTCGTTGCAGAACAGAAGCACGTCGTGAGCGTATTGTGCCATTACGATTCGTGGTTCTGTGGGGAAGTCTGCCATAAATATATTGAATAGTGTAGGGGATAGTATAGAACCTTCGGGGACTCCGCCTCTCACTGGTCTAAGTGTTGATGTTTTGCCCGCAACTGACTTTAAAAGTGCGGTGTCACAAGAAGCTGTGTAAAATGTTGTTGATTTTGGTAGGGAGCCCCAGTTGGATCAGTTTATGCAGTAGCCCAGCATATAATTGAAAACACGCTCTTTCTTGCCCTGAACTACACGAGCTGTGTGGAATTCCAAAGCCAGTCGTATCCGTACGGTACATTTCGGAGAAGCTCCTATGAGTAGCGATGTAAGGTTCCGAAGCCTTGGCGTGTTGAAACCTGCATTCCTCCCCCTCGTCTCTCACTGCCCTTTACCATAGAGAAGCTGCAACAGTAGCTACCGAAGCTCTACTATCCCCTCTGTTCAGTGGTAGGGAAAGAGAGATATTCCACCCTACGCACTAATTCTTTATGAGGGAAACTTTCTGGTATTGCAAATATTAATACATTACTTATTAATGTCTAGTTTACTTTAGATATGGGCTTCGGTGATCGCTTTGATAGCCCTTAATATAAGCCAGCGATCTAATACTCTTTTTACCTTTAAAAGCCATCTCTTTACTTTTATTTGGATATATAGCCATATTAAACTCCTTTATAATTTAGTTTAACTCGTGTATTGCCTTCTGAAGATTATTTTCTGAGTTAGAGATAATAACCTGGTCATCTACGAAAGTAAGGGATATTACAAAGTTCTTTACGTTAAGATTTGTGGTATACAGGATGCTTAAAAAGGACACCGAACGAACATATAGGAATAGTTCTTCAGCTTCTATGTGACACATATAATTTTCACTGCCAACAGAGCCGCAAAAAATGCGGCAGTTACAGTTACAGGAACAACTGTGCGTGCCTCACGCTGTCGGAGTTCGCAGGTATAGGTGACACACCGTGTTGCGTGCTGTAACTGTTTGTAAACATACCGACATACTCCGCAGTAGCTTGCTACTATTAAGAATTTCTTTAAATTATGAAACTGCAACAAGGAAACAATTGCTTAATTATTGCTTATGAGTGATTAACGTGTTCCAAAATTCCGTTATAACAGTTCATGATGCCAAATAAGCTGGTAGACATATGCAACTTATACCTTTTAGAGGGAAGTTAATGTTAGTAAGGTTGAGAATGGAAGCATTAAATGATAAACAGAACAGAAAACATCAAAGAATTATACATAAATTAACCAAAACTAAATGGCTTATACAATGAGACGAGCATTTTATTTCACGAGTTTGATAAAACTAAATAAAGCATTTGTAACTGAAAAGTAAGCTGTTAATATTTACAGTAAGTTGTTAAAAGTATTGTACAATAGGATCGTAACAAAATACTCTGAAGTTAAACAAATAAATATTATCATTGATGTAACTATTTTTACAATTCATATTTTTAATGAAACTAAATGAATCGTGCGTTCGTTGAACTTTCTTCAGCTCTTCCATACATCAAAACCATATCCGTCATTTCGACGTTCGTATAGCGCTCCATATTGCTTGGATTTGTTATATAAGTACACGCAAAATCCTCCCTCTTAGGACGGAATGTGTAGTTTTACACTGAAGAGCAGCCTTCAACTGTCCGAGTTATTAGTCAATTTTGTACATATACAAAGCCCGACATAAGTATTCGAACGTAAACATATTTCTTACTTATATTATTTTAAAGATACGCAGAGTAAGCATACGTAAATACAACTGGTACTAAATAAACTTGAGTCTTCCATTAAACATATGAACTCATGAATAGCAACTGAAACTAATTTGCACTACAAGGAGAAATAAAACGGCTACTTTACATCTGGACATAAGTATTCGAACAGAGAACAGCTTGTATTCAGTTATCATCCCCTTTCTTTGAATTACTGCTGATAATCGTTTGGACATTGTATGTGACCGCGGAGTCTCTATTTCTCCACTCTGTTTGAGGAAGTTCTTTCAGAAGGTATTGCTTCTGATGTGATGCTTCCTCACACGCTCCTCGAGTTCCTTCCAGACGTTCTCTATAGGATTTAAATCTGGAGATTGGGGCAGTGTCTTCAAAGTGTGAGGAGTGTTGTACACGATCCAAAGCCTTAAAATTTCAGCAGTATACTTCGGATCATTGTCCTGTTGGAAGTAATAATCATGCCCTAATCCCAGCTTCTCTGTACTCTTCTTAAGATTGTTTTCAAGAATCCTCTTGTATTCAAATTTATCCATGATCCCATCTATGAATACGAGTTCCCCAAAGGCAGATGAAGCTATAAAGTCCCATACCATCACACTACAGCCACCATGTTTCACTGTAGCTACCATGTTCTTAGGTTACCATTCTGTGTTTGGCAGTCTCCACACTTTAAGACGTCAATCACTCTTGTATAAGCAGAATCTGCTCTCGTCCGACCAGAGCTCTCGTCCCAGAATCCTGTTGGCTTCACCACATACTGTTTAGCAAATTCTATACGCTTTTTATTATTCACGTTGACATATGGTTTCTTCCTAGGAATGTGGGCATTGTACCCAGTACTATTTAAAACCCATTCAAATGTTCTGATGTGAACCACAGTGCCAGAATATTGCTCAAGGCATTCTCTAATCTCAGATTCAGTGACTCGGATTCTGCTTCACTATTTTTATTATTTGTCTCCTGTCTCTGTGGTGAGTTTAGAAGGAGCGCCATTTCTAGGTTTATTTACAACAGTATTTGTCTGTTTGAAGTGTTGAATTATGCAGAACACAGCAGTTTTGATTCTGTTAATGGTTTTGGCAATTTCAAAGAGAGATTTGTTTTGTGTTTACATATTTATCAGGATATTCCTATCTGCCACCATTGTCTCCTTACATTTACGTTCCATATTACTTGTGAGCTCACAATCGGCTGAATAACTTTGAACACACTGTCTCGAGACATAGCATAAACACAACTGTTATGTGGTTGGGGCGCGTAGGGTACGTCCGACCACCTTTCTCTCTGCTCGATTGGGTATGTTCGAATACTTATGTCCTCCAATAAGAGCGACAATAGAATAAATACATGCAAAGTGATATTTTAAATACTGTTTCCGAGACACAAGAGGTTCATGTTTACATGTTTAACAATTCAACGCTGTGAAATAAATATTACAGTATTTATAGTACGTGCAATGTTACATGTTATATTATTCGAATATTTCTGTCGGCCTCTGTAGCTGCCCTTTGCCCCATTACCTGAAAGATAGGTTAGGGTCACTGATAAAGAGCAAGGAGCAATGTTTTTGTTTTCGTGGCCGGTGCGTCCAAATAACTTTTGAGTTTCACACACCAGTGCTTCCTGCGTCGCCTAATCACAAAATCATGTAATATTTAATGCTGCATAAAATTATACCTAGCAGAGCTTCGAAGTTGCGACACCGAAATTCGGACTGGGTAAGTTATAAACTACACAACGGCTATAATCGTTCGGTGTCGTTTTGGAACATCCTGTATACTCCTTTTCTAGGAATGCATTGTCTCATAATTTCGTCCATATAAATGTTAAAAAGTAACGGAGACATACTGCATCGTTGTCTGCCTAGATATATATTTTATATTTTGTGGTGTTGTGCTCCATTTATTTGTATCGTTCTGTTCTTATATATACTATTAATAGTTTCTATTAGGTAGAATGCAATACCTCTTTTCTTCAATAATTTTCCATAGTATTTGTTTCTTAATCTTATCAAAAGCCTTAGTATAATCTATAAATACAAGACGTATTTTTCTGTTGAATTCTCTATGTCTATCACTTGCTATAGGATAATCTTCTTACTCTGAAGACACTTTGTTCTTCTAATAATATTACTTCTAATATTGGCTTTATCGTTCGTTTAGCGTGTTAGGCGAACTGCCACAAATGTCTACACCAGCCACCTCGTCGCCTGTCACCCCATACAATAACCGGGTTTCAGAGATTTATTGAAGATGGGAACTACATAATATGGTTGTTTGTGCAACCTGGCTTGTCTAAAAACACAATACGTTACATAACTATGACGTCACACAAGTTAATTGTGTGGTTTACTGAATGTGGAGAAAGGCCTTTATGTGGGAATTCCTGAATAATGCACACAACATGGCGTGTAAGCAAGAGGTACCAACCTAAATTGTAATGTTACAGAATTATATTTTTATTGTATCATTTTAACGAAAATATACTCACAATGCTTTCAATTGGTTTACAACCGAAAAATTAAAATTGATTGAGGATTAATTAGACTACCGAGGGAGTTCGGCCTTGCTGGCCCTAACCTTTGAACCAATAATAGGACACACGTGTAATATAAGAATATAATACACAATTGGGAGATTACATTACACTATTTACATCTCAGAGAAAATGTTGGAAGTATCCTCCACTAGCATCTATACATGTTTGAACTCGTCTCACCATATTCTCTGAAGTTTTACAGAGAGTATTCTCAGAAATATTACTTATTTCGGTTCCAATGGATTCTTTGAGAACATTAATTGTCCGTGGCCTATTCTTGTACACTCTATTTTTAGATACTCCCACAAGAAAAAATCCGCTGAGATCTGGGGGGCCACAGACGTTTTGAGATTATTCGATTATCAAAGAAAATGATGACCTTATATGCGGAAATGTAGATCCAATAACTTTAGAAGAATTAGAAACGGCATTAAAAGAAATGAAGAATAGGAAGGCCATAGGAGAAGATGCAATAAATGCAGAATTAATGAAATATGGAGGACCGATACTAAATCAAAGAATTTTGAATTTAATTAATAGTTGTTGGAATGGATGCCAAATCCCAAGATCCTGGACACATGCTCGAATTATATCTATTTTTAAGAAAGGTGCTCGAAACAGATGTGAGAATTATAGGGGAATAAGTATTTTAAACACAGGATATAAATTATATGCAAGAAGCTTAAGTAAAAGGTTACAAACCATTACAGATGTTCAACTTTTAGAAGAACAAAATGGTTATAGAAAAGGACGATCCGGTACAGATGCTACCTTTACAGTTAAGCAGATAATAGAAAAAAGAAGAGAATTTAATCTGGAAACACATATAGCTTTTATTGATTATGAAAAAGCGTTTGATCGTGTCAATAGGAAAAAATTGTGGGAAATCATGACTCGAAGAGGCTACCCAAATCATATCATTAAAGTTCTAAAATCTATATATAAGGATACAACAATCAGCATACATATTGGAAATGGAATGTATAGTAAATGGATACATACAAATGAAGGTGTAAGACAGGGTTGCAGTTTGTCTTCTATCTTATTCATAATTTATGTAGATGATCTGATTAGAGAGTGGATGTTTAAGATTAACGGAGGCATTCATCTTGCACCCAATTTTATTCTTAAGACGATGCTATTTGCGGATGACCAAATAATTATAAGTAAACCTGAAGACCAGCTGCAAAGAGCAGTATATATTTTACAGAAGTTATGTAAGAATTATAATTTCAAAATTTCCACAAATAAAACAAAAATAATGGCGTTTCGAGGTAAATACACTATTAGAACCAAAATAGTAATTTGTGATATTATCTCAGAGGAAGTTACGGGTTTTAAATATTTGGGAACATATGTCAGTTATAAATATGAACATGATTTTAAAAATAAATTACCAATGTTTCAACAAATATGCGGCATAGTAAATAGAAGCCTAAAAACTAAAACCAGAAAAGATACACGGATGAAATTTTATAAAGTAATGGCTGTGCCTGCTTTTGTTTTTGGTTCTGACACATGGACATTAACAAAAGCAGACAAAAACAAGATACAGTCTGCCGAAATGAGATTTCTAAGAGCAGTAAAGGGATGTACTCTTTTAGATAAAATTCCAAATGAAAAAATAAGAGAAGCTTTAGAAATAAGTTCTTTAGAAGAAAAAATAATAAATTATAGAAATGAATGCAGAGAGCATATTGAGAGAATGCCGCGAGATAGGATCCCAAGAAGAGTTATAAGCTATAAACCTAGAGGGAAGAGACATCCGGGAAGACCACGAAAACGATGGTCAGACATGTTTTAAGCCGGAACAGGCAGCATTGCGTAGCCCTTGGAGTGAAGAAGAAGAAGATCAAAGAAACCGGATACAAGTTCCATGGTGTCATCAGATGTATGGTACGTATTTTCTTGCTGGAAATATTCCTCTCTCAATTCGATATCATCTCCGTTAAACTTCAGAGAATATGGTGAGACGAGTACAAACATGTATAGATGCTGGAAAGGTAGAGTCGGACTGAAAAATTCAATGCCATAGCCGAGATTTGAACCACGGATCCTCTGGTCTCCGTCCAGCCACTGTAATCAATTGAGCTACTATGGCCAACCTGCCGAGATCACATTAAATTCTGCAGCTGACTCATGTTTTTCCCGGTAAACCACTTAGGAGTTCTCAAACATTCCATACTTTACCCTACACACGGCCAGTGTGAAAGAACAATTAATTTCCATTAAATTAGCTAATAGTGGTTAACTATAAAGCCCGGGCCTTAAAGTACTTAGAGCACAGTAAGTCGCCATTAAGATAGTTGTCTCATGTGTTTATGAGAACTCCTAGCGGTTTACCGGGAAAAACACGAGTCATTTGGAGAATTTAATGTCATACCCGGGCCTTAAAGTACTTACAGCATAGTAAGTCGTCATTAAGGTAGTTCTCTCATGTGTTTGTGAGAACTCCTAGTGGTTTACCGGGAAAAACACGAGTCAGTTGGAGAATTTAATGTCATACCCGGGCCTTAAAGTACTTACAGCATAGTAAGTCGTCATTAAGGTAGTTGTCTCATGTGTTTATGAGAACTCCTAGTGGTTTACCGGGAAAAACACGAGTCATTTGCAGAATTTAATGTCATACCCGGGCCTTAAAGTACTTACAGCATAGTAAGTCGTCATTAAGATAGTTGTCTCATGTGTTTATGAGAACTCCTAGTGGTTTACCGGGAAAAACACGAGTCAGTTGGAGAATTTAATGTCATACCCGGGCCTTAAAGTACTTACAGCATAGTAAGTGGCCATTAAGGTAGTTGTCTCATGTGTTTATGAGAACTCCTAGTGGTTTACCGGGAAAAACACGAGTCAGTTGGAGAATTTAATGTCATACCCGGGGCTTAAAGTACTTACAGCATAGTAAGTCGTCATTAAGATAGTTGTCTCATATGTTTATGAGAACTCCTAGTGGTTTACCGGGAAAAACACGAGTCAGTTGGAGAATTTAATATCATGTTGGCACGTGGGCCAGAGTAGCTCAATTGGTTAGAGCGGCTGTACGGAGACCAAAAGATCCGTGGTTCAAATCTCGGCTATGGCATTGAATTTTTTAGTCTGACTCTACCTTTCCATAATTTAGCCTACACACAGCTAGTGTGAAGGAACAATTAATTTCCCTGTATAGATGCTGGTGGATGACACCTGCAACATTTTCTTCGAAATAAAATAAATAAAAATGAAATAAAATCTAAATATCGTACCCCGGCTCCTTGAAACTATACCGGGGCGCACATTAAAATTTTACATTTATTATTTCTTAATAAAACATAACATTATTAATAATACATAATTATTTCAGATTTCTACAACTACAAAACTACAAAAACAAAATTGATAAAACACAAAACAAAAACAAAAACTACTAATACCTATAATACAACAAAATTTACTGGTAACCAGAAAATTTCTACTGAACACAATACTATTATTGTTTTAAATACTTAACCAAACATTACAGATAAATTTAAATAACAAAAACTATACAAAACTACAAAAAGCTACTGATAATTGCTGGAAGCTAGCAATTCTAATTTAAACTGGAAAAATCTCAGCTAAATTTATTTTATTTATAACATATATTTAAAAGTACTGGTATCCAGCACTTATTTTTAAATTAACCACAAGAATAATAAATTTATTTGTTCTTTTCTTTTCTTATTTTAATCTTCTCAATTAAACATATAATTAAAAAAAATTATATATTACATCTCTAATTTAGATGATGATTAAATATAATTTAAAATAATACATTCTTTTTATATTAACTATTAGGATACGTTTTACCAAATTCTGAAACTACACACAATAATTGATATTTATTTTTACAAATATACACTAAATCCATATAAATAATATAAAATTTCACTAATTATTTCTTTGGTCTAATTCTTCTTCTTTCTGCCCATTCTTATGTGCCGGTCGAAACCACATAATATTTTCTATTTAACTACTCTCGTTCCTCATTTAATAAATTCTCTTCCTCTTCTATATCTTGTCCAATTTGTTCGATTTCCTCTTCTTCTATTATTATGTTTAAGGATCCATTTGCATTAAAATTTTCTCTGATAATTCTTTCTTTTATTCTATCTGATCTTCTTAATTCTTGTCTTTCAATTGATAATCTTTCAGGTATTCTTACTTCTATAATTTCTGACTCCCAAGCTTTTTTACTTACATAATTGCTTAGAAATTGTAACTTTTTTACTAATTCAGAATCCCTTAATAGGTCATGAGTATAAAATCCTCCTAAAACATATCTTTCCTCTAACTGTGAAATTCCATATTTTTCGCATTAAAAATGACATGCTCGGGATCACCTACTTTATTACATAAATTACATAAATCATTTTCAGTTTTGTTAATTTTTTTTCCAATATGTGTTTTATGGTCCATGACCAGTTATATAATGAATGAAACCTTTAGTTGGTTGGATGAAATTTAATCTTAATCTTTCTTTTATACTTGGAAACAAATTAAAAGTTATTCTTCCTTCTGGAATTTCATTCCACTCCCTTGGCCACTTTTTTATAAGAGAGTTTTTTACCTCCCATAATTTATCGGTTCTTATTTCACAAATTTTATGTACTTTATCCAAATTTCCATTTCGTATCCAATACTTTGCCCCCCCCCCCTTAGCCTAATTAACAAATCAATGGGCCATATTGCTGTTGTTACCAGGAGAACCATAGTAGATGTCGTACTGACTGCACCAGTGAGCCGTAAAATAATTTTACGCTGTGTTTTCCTCAATAATCTCCTGATTACCACGTCATCCATCCTTTCCGCCCAAGCAGCTGCTACATAGGTAATGATAGAGGCAAAGATGGTGTTATGATAAATTTGGATTACTTTTAATGGAATTAAAAAGTTTAGATTAGTTAATCTTGCCAATTTTAACATTATCTTTTCCGATTTTTCTCTTATGCAATCTACATGTTTTCTAAAATTAAATTTCTCATCCAAAATTAAACCCAGATATTTTATTTGTTGCTTCCGTTGTATACTTTGATTATTTATTTTTATAACAGGATTTCTTTTTAAATTTCCTTTGAAAATTAAATAATTGGATTTATCCTGGGCAATTTTCAATTTACTATGTTGACACGAATCTGACAAATTTATGGTAATTTCTTTTGCCTTTCTTTCCAATTCATCTCTACTTTGGCCTTCCAGCATTAATATTATATCATCGGCATATGCAATTATATTTAACATATTGTTATCATTTTCAAATTTCTCCAACAATGTTTCTGATGGAATATCCCAGAAGAGCGGCCCCAAAATTTTCTCGGAAATGTAAATAGTGTAATGTAATCTCCCAATTGTGTATTATGTTCTCTCAAAGTTGTACGTGTGTCATATTATTGGTTCAAAGAGTATGGCTTATTGAAATTGTTCAGATTTATATGGATCACACTATACCTGTATGCTCCCAAGTGGAGCACCTCCGAGAGGAAGGATGAGGTGAGAGGAGACAGGAGGCGGGCGTCCCAAGGAGCCACGGCAGTACAGAGGGCAGGTTCCCTATGTTTTACTTAGATGTAAACTTCCCCCAGTAGGCCAGGACAACGGACATTCCCCTGCTGTAGTGCGGAAGCGGTCGCAGCAGCCGATTTGGAGACCGGTAACTGACGTATCGGAGGGGTTCATTAGGAGCATATCATTCTGCCATGCACCGCCGAGACCCCCGCCCACACTTCTACCCTGAAAGTAACCACCAGATCAGAGATGATAATGGAGGGACAGAAAATTCCGGGGGGTGTAATTAACCTATCCAGCGTTAGCCTGGTGACCCGAGAAAAACCCCAAAAGAGCCCATGGGCCAGGTAGGTTAGCCACAGGAATCAAACCCGGGCCTCCCGAATACGGGTCTCAGAGTGAGCCATCCCTTTTGGCAAGTGTCACAGGAGAGAATTAATCTTCTTTGAAGCTACAATTTCTGGCATTAAGAAAATGGAACCGTTAATCATATAATGTTTTCTAGCTCTATGTGCACTCTATGGAAACAGCGAGTTCTTCAACCTGACACTACCCTGGTGTGAGCGGGCTTCCTGTATGATGATGATGATGATGATGATGATGATGCATATAAGGGCGATCAACTACGGCAGTCATCAGCGCCCTTTAAAAAACTCGTCATGGCAAAAGCCAGATATAAACATTTCTAAAAACTACACAAGTGTAAATAAACCTATTAAAACTACACGTACATAAAAAATCAATCAAACCCTACTAAAAATTTCGTTCACTAAATCCTAAAGTGTAATCTAGAAAGGAATTTAAATACCTTCTCCGCTACTGCGTTATCGTCCGCTAGCATTTCTGCAAAGCTGGCCGGCAGCTGCAGAGACGTCCTAGGTCTGCTAGGTGAAAACACTCTAGCAGCACGTGTCGTACAGATAACGCTTCATTGCAAAACGGACACAGTGGAGAAGGCTCATTTTTAAAAAGAAAACTATGAGTAAAAAAGCAGTGCCCAATACACAACCGAGCCAAACTCACCTCCTCACGACGAGATGACGGACAGGAGGTAACACAGGGAATCGGAAGTTCTTATACAGATCTAAGTTTATTATTGCGGAGAGAGGACCACTCTTCCTGCCAGCAGGTTGGCACAGCTCTCCGCAATACGGCCCTAAAATCTTCCGATTTCACAGATGGTACTCGAACCCTGGGCTTCATGGTAGCCGTCTTGGCTGCTGAATCCGCCATTTCATTCCCCCGCAAGCCTACGTGACCAAGGATCCATGCACACAACACGTTAACGCCAGAAGCGTGTAAAACGTGGAGGGCGGGCTTCCTGTACGAGTATCTACTGGTTAACTGAGCGGGATGGCTTTCGTCTGTAGCCGGCATTCGGAAAACCCTAGATCGATCTCCCTGGCAGAACTACCTGACCAAATGGTTCTTTCGGTTGTTTTCCTGGGTCACCATTTCATCCCCATCATCATTTCATAACATATTTCATCGGATGCTTGCTCTCAGGGTAGAAAAGTCGGAGGGTGCCTCGGCATTGCGGGATGATATTGTCACCTTGTGTCATTGTGCTACCGCGACAAGCCGGAGCAGGACGCGTGGGCAAGAGTGAAGGAGACCAGAGCGTTCGGTCCATTGTTGCTGCCGCTTAAGTTCTCGAAAGGCCTGCAGGATTCTGGACACGTCAGTTCACGTCAGTTCAAGATACAAAGATAAATATAAAAAGTTACATAAGACTAAAAACTGTAACAGATACAGGAGCCAACAAAAGTATAAAGTAGTAAAAAGCAAATAAATATTGCCAATAGATTGTTGGTTACAATTTCTGACATAGTCAATTTTTCATCATTAGTACTACTTGTACATAGTCAATTCTACAACATTAGAATCTAATTTACAGAGTCAATTACAGCATTAGAAACTAATTCTACACATGATCCCTTAATCATCTTAATGAATTTATCACTTTCAAGTATAATTAAAGCTGTAAGTCATAATTCATTTAAGTTATATAAACATTTATTTATGAGGAAAGCCTTTAACTTCCATTTAAACTGCTGTTTTAAGATGCTAGCTATCAGATGGCAGTTTATTGTAAAGCTTAATTCCATCCTTTTGAGAGACAGTTTTAATTACACTATCTCTATAGTAATTCATATTGGTTCTGGTATTATGTTCATGTACCTGACTGTTTTTAACTGGATTACACTTGTCCACAATAAACATTATAGCTGTATAAGCATACAGAGAGTAGATGGTGATTATTTTTTATTTATAAAGATATCCCTGCAAAATTCTCTTGCTTTTAGATTATACATGACCCTAACACACTTTTTTGGTAAATAAGCAGTTTATCCATGTGTGTTTTGGCTGCTGAACCCCATATTTCTATTCCATAGATTAGATATGGATAGATACATCTATAGTATATTAATTTTAGGATATTTGTATTGTTGTACTTGCTAAAATATCTTAAGAGATATAATGATTTACTAATTTTTCCGCATATGTTTTCAATATGATCAGCCCAAGTTAGTCGATTATCTAACACAATACACAACAATTTATGTCTTTTCACTTGTGACACAATGTCACTCTGTACTTTTAGATTTATATTACCATCATATTTTTTTAGCAAGTTGAAGTGCATCATATTGGTCTTTTGCATATTACATTGTAGTTTGACAGATTGAAAATAGTTGAGCAATTCAAAGTTAGTGTTGTTTGGAGCAGGGGCGGCTTCTCAATGGGGTAGCATGTTTGCGCTACAACCAAAATGCTGGGTCTCTCTTTAATGCAAGGGCATGTTCCATTTGGCGTTCAGTTCGACCTTGTCTAGTGCAGTGGCCCTCAGCGCGTTGTATTGTTTGCAGGTGCCATGTAGTTCACTCTCAGTTGCAAACCACTGGTATACAATGGGGAGGTATAGGGCAGGATGAACCTACGGCGTGCCGAGGCAAGTACGGGGGAAGGACCGGGCTTATGGCTGCATAAGGTTGGTTAACCTAGCAGCCAGAGAATAGTGAATGCCAAGCCTTCTCCTTCTGTTTTCAGCGCCACCTATTATTCTCATATTAAATGTTCGCATCGGTCAAATATTACCACAGATTACTATTACCTACCAGAGCATAGCCACATGTTTTGCGCCGTGTTTTGTTAGCTGTGTCGTGATTTGAGTAGTGAATAAGAGTGATTTATTTAAATACAAGTATATTGTGTTATATAAGGAGAAACAATGAATTCCATAAAGGTTCTATTAGCACATCCTTTTTAAAAATGAGCTTAGAAGAAAAAACCGAAAATAAGGGACTTGGAAGTCCCACGCCAAATATAAACATCACATAGCTACTCAAAACAAAAACAAGATATTTGAACAGGAACTTTAACAACAGTGTAAATGAGAAAGATAATTTGATGTGTGGTTGTAATATTAAAAATAACCTGTTTTGCTTTCCTTGCGTTCTCTTTGGCGGTGAAGATCCGCAAAACATGTCGTGAATGCTTTGCAGCATCTTCATGATCGCGCTAAAAACACGTAACTTAAAAACTGCACATGAAAAACACAGTTTTGCTATGCTTGGCAATGTAAATATAGCAAAGCAGATGAAATGTGTAGTGTTTAACGCCCGCTTTTACTACATAAGGCACCGCAGGCGATGGCACTGATGATACATGAGATGAAGATGGAGCACCGGTGGAATGAGATGGCGGGGGAAACCGGAGATCCCGGAGAAAACCCGCTCCAGCGCCGTGTTGTCCACCACAAATCTCAGTTTGCAAAGCAGATGGACAGTGCATATCGGAGAACAATTGAAGAACTCAACCAGAAAGTGGCTCAAAATAGGTATGTTTTAAACATTATTGTTAACTGCCTTAGGTTTTGTGGAACCTTTGTGTTAGCTCTACGAGGATACGATGAGTCAGCTACGTCAAGCAATCCTGGTATTATTCGAGGACTGATAAACTTCAGTGCAGAGCTAGACTGTGTTCTGAAAAACCTATCTGGAGAATGCTATAGCGTTTAAGGGGACCTCGAAGACAATCCAAAACGAAATCTTGCAATGTACACTTGAAGTCTGTCATGTAGAGGTATCAAGTCCATTTTAGTTGCATAAATAGAAGAGTGTTATGCTCTAGAGTGTTTCTGAAATACGCATGTTGTGTTATATGCTGTGAATTACCGTTTACTTGTGTATACAGCAGTTTATAGTGGTAGGCTTAAACAACCGTTTGGTACTTTAAAATCTTAAATTGCATGGATAAATTTGTGAACCACCGACTTTCAGAGCCACCAGCCGCCCCTGTTTAGAGTGATGTTCAGCCCTTCTATTGATTTATTCCAGCATATGGCTGTTGTATCATCTGCATAGGCTACACCAGTAGTAGTAGGAGGCAATGGCTAGGGGTGTATAAATACCGGCAAGGTGTTAGAAGCGGCAGTTGTTTATTGGTTATTGTGACAGTCGACGATTGAAGTGTACCACAGTGATTTCATTTATTTGTTTTCGTGCGGTGGAGCACCGAGTCAGCCTTGAAGACAGCTGATTATCAATTACACGTGTTTTTATGGTAGCAAAGGTTATATAAGCTCCAGTGTATCTACCAGGGCAATCTAGAGTGACGACTGACCTCCTCCTCGAATGACCAGGGAGTTACCGAGCTGTCCCAAAATGGCGCCCGGCGTCCTCCGTGGGGCTTTCCATAGGACAAGACCTGGGTAACAAACAAGCCCCTCCATTTGTCCTGTGGACACAAGACGGGATGGAAGTGTATACGCCACTTAGGCGCGCCAACCCAAAGGGGAGGGCTACCGATTAACCTCGGTGGGGCCGCCTGGTAATCTAGCACACCTTCTACTAGCTTAGCGTAGATGGTAGCACGTCTGGCTCACGTTCAAGAGGTCCCGAGTTCGAATCTCGGTCAGGGTGAGTTACATGGATAAGGTTTTTCCGGGGTTTTCCTTTATACTGAAAGACGAATATGGGGTAACTAAGCTTCATTGACCCTGGACTCATTTGAGAACCATTTCACCCAATTCATTCACCGTCCGATATAACTTACCGTTGGGGCGGACGGAAATTACAAATAAAAAAAATCCTTCTACTAGCTATGCTGGCTAGTAGGCGGGAATATTAATGGCTTCCCTCAACCCCGTCCGAAGACGTACCCGATCTCCCACGGGTATCGGGAACCACTGCCCCTTCGAGTCCAACACAATTCGAACACCCCTGCAGGAGGGACACAGCAGTTCGGCCCGAGGTTCCTCTAGTAACGTCAGAGGTACCACGAGTGCTAGGGGTCATTCTAAATTTCTGCAAGCCGGATTTCCGAATCGACATAACTCACACAGTCATAATATACTCTTCCAGCGGGACGTACTAGTCTCCGAGCTGTCCCAGTGGGCCTACTCAGAAACGCAGCTGGCGGATTGCGGATTGTGCCAGTCTGTCTGGATTCTAAAAGGAAGAGCGGCAATGAGTGGGATAAGAATGTACAAACATAAGCTAGAAATGACAACCAAGAGGTTAGAAAGAATGTATGAGGCACTAGTTGAATCCAAAAGGTTGTATGCAGTGGAGATCTGGGGGGGGGGGCAGAAGTAAACAAAACGGTGTACCAAAAATACAGAAGGTTTTGTAAAGAGCTACTAGGCTTACCAAGATCAGCCACTAGGGAAGTAGCTTTAGTAGAATTAGGAAATACAAGAAGAAATGGAATAATAATGGAAAGAATAATACAATTTTGGTATAGGTGCTTCACCAAAGAAGAAATTATGAAATTACGCATGAAACAGTTAAAAAGATTAGAGAACTCAAATAGTTGGTGAGCAGAGATAGGAGGAATTATAGAAAAAATAGAAATGGGAGATATATGGAGATTAGAGGAAAGGAATACAAGCAATGTGGGTAAATTGGTAGAATACAGAATAGAACATGTAGAAAGGCAGGGAATATGGGGATGTCTAAAACATATGAAATCATTACAAATTTGCAAACAAATAAAAAGAAATTGGGGACGAGAAGCATATGTAGATGACTGCAATAGGCAAGAGAGAGAAGGGTTAGCTTGGATGTGAACAGGAACAATATTTCTAAGAGGGATAAGAGGGAGGGAAAAGGAAATTTGTGAATCGTGTGGGGGAAAAGAAAACATAGAACACTATGTAAGAGAAAGCCAAGAGGCTGCTATCGGATGTGGAGAAAAAAAGGTTTTGGAGGAAGATGGGGAAAAAGCAGGCAAGAGGATAGTAGCTATAAAAATGTTAACAGGGAAGGAGGAAAAGAAGGCAAGAAGTTTTGGCGAGTTCTTGCAGAAAGTAAAAGAAAAATGGACAAGAAATGTAAAGAATATAAGAAAGGAAGATGAGGGGAGGAAAGGGGCTAATTAAGTAACAAGGAGGCATGGAGGTTAAGAGCTACCTGACAGAGAAGAAGACCAGGGTGTCATGTAAGTCAAGGCAGCAACAAGGTAAAGACAAATAAATGTAAAGAATATAAGAAAGGAAGATGAGGGGAGGAAAAGGGCTCATTAAGTAACAAGGAGACATGGAGGTTAAGAGCTACCTGACAGAGCAGAAGACCAGGGTGTCATGTAAGTCAAGGCAGCAACAAGGTAAAGACAAATAAATGTAAAGAATATAAGAAAGGAAGATAAGGGGGAGAAAGGGGCTAATTAAGTAACAAGGAGGCATGGAGGTTAGGAGCTACCTGACAGAGCAGAAGACCAGGGTGTCATGTAAGCCAAGGCAGCAACAAGGTAAAGACAAATAAATGTAAAGAATATAAGAAAGGAAGATAAGGGGGAAGAAAGGGGCTAATTAAGTAACAAGGAGGCATGGAGGTTAGGAGCTACCTGACAGAGCAGAAGACCAGGGTGTCATGTAAGTCAAGGCAGCAACAAGGTAAAGACAAATAAATGTAAATAATATAAGAAAGGAAGATAAGGGGGAAGAAAGGGGCTAATTAAGTAACAAGGAGGCATGGAGGTTAGGAGCTACCTGACAGAGCAGAAGACCAGGGTGTCATGTAAGCCAAGGTAGCAACAAAGTAAAGACAAATAAATGTAAAGAATATAAGAAAGGAAGATGAGGGGGAGAAAGGGGCTAATTAAGTAACAAGGAGGCATGGAGGTTAGGAGCTACCTGACAGAGCAGAAGACCAGGGTGTCATGTAAGCCAAGGTAGCAACAAAGTAAAGACAAATAAATGTAAAGAATATAAGAAAGGAAGATGAGGGGGAGAAAGGGGCTAATTAAGTAACAAGGAGACATGGAGGTTAAGAGCTACCTGACAGAGCAGTAGACCAGGGGGTCATGTAAGCCAAGGTAGCAACAAGGTAAAGACAAATAAATGTAAAGAATATAAGAAAGGAAGATAAGGGAGAAGAAAGGGACTATTTAAGTAACAAGGAGGCATGGAGGTTAAGAGCTACCTGATAGAGCAGAAGACCAGGGTGTCATGTAATCCAAGGTAGCAACAAGGTAAAGACAAATGTAGCCTAAAGTTGTAAATTGTAAAATTTTGTAATTTGGAATCTAGTAAAGTGTAGGGATCTCGCAAAATGTACTGTAGTGACTCCTTTGGGTGGGCCACTCTCTGTCTCCTCGCAGCTCACCCTCCCTCTCGGAGATGCGTCACTTGGTGGTATAGGTACAAAAGACCAGTCTGGTCGAGGTGCCAAATCTCCTCCGAACAATCCAATTTACTGGTTAGAATGAAAAGGTGCAGCATTCAACAAATTTAACACCTCTAGAGGTTGGTACTTTGGGGGCAGGTTCTTCAAGGCTGCCCTTGTTATACAGGAAACAATCACACCGGAGGCATTTTTTGAAAATTTACAGCGGCAATTGTAGAAACCCCCACGGATACATATTCACTCTTGTGAAATTGTGTTGTCATTAACGACAACTGTTTGAAATTAACGAACAGGTGATGTGTAATTACGTTAAGTAGAAACATAAAATAAGGAAATTGCCTTCGTTAAAGTGTATCTTCTTTTTTTTTTCTCGGATCCTGTAGCTGTTCTAGAAAAGCTGACTCGCTAATGAAACAAACCGATTGGCAAGTTGCACGTATATTCTTAATTGACTTTTTGTTAGCAAAGCAACAAAGGACCCGTGTCCGTCTCGGTAGCGTAGATGGTAGCGTGTCTGCCTCACGTTCAAGAGGTCCCGAGTTCAAATCTCGGTCAAGGTGGGTTACCTGGATAAGGTTTTTCCGGGGGTTTGCTTATCGTTGAAGATGAATGTCGGGTAGCTCTAAGCTCCATGGATCCTGGGCTCATTTGAGCATCATTTCACCCATTTCATACACTGTCCGATATGACTTAACGTTGTAGGACGTAAATTACAACAAAAAAGCAAAGGACGCAGGTTTGACTTACAAGAGCGCGTTAGTGAAGTCCTTCCAGGTCAAATAACACTTCATAAGGAACATTTTTTGAAGTTTTTGAACTCCCCAAAACGACCTTAAATATTTTAGTTTAAGTATCTACAAGGGTGAGTCAAATGAAAACCTTAAATTTGTAATAACAAATTGAAATTTCGCGTCGTTATGCTGTAAGTTGGTAAACGTCCTACAAATAGCATGCAGAACAGCCTGTAGGTGGCAGCATAGTGCAGATGCACACATTACGTCGCAGTATCAGTATAAAGATGGCCGCCCCACTTGCGACTTGCACCAGGAAAGAAGAGCGTTCTGTTATTCGTTTTTTACATAGTGAAGGTGTGAAACCAATTGAAATTCATCGACAACTGAAGGTTCAGTATGGTGATGCATGTTTTTCACAGCAGCAAGTCTAATAATGGTGTAGGAAGTTCGCAAATTGTGTGACTTCAGTGGAAGATGCTCCATGTCCAGGTCAGGCACAACGAGCTGTGACTCCACAGAACATTGCAGCATGTTTACAGATTAGTCATAGGTCAGCACACCACATTGTGCGTGATCTGCTCCAGTTTCACAAAGTGTCTGCAAGATGGGTGCCACGGCAGCTGACTCCTGAAATGAGAGAACGACGTGTTGATGCTTGTGAAGAACTTCTTCGGCGCTTTGAACGGAAAGGTGATGGCTTTCTTGCAAGAATCTTTACTGGGGACGAAACCTGCGTTCACTTCCACCAACCGGAAACGAAGAGAGCGAGCAAGGAATGGCGCCACCCCTATTATCAAAACCAAAGAAGTTTGGAACAGAATCATCAGCAGGGAGGTTATGCTAGCTCTCTTTCGGGACGAAAACGGCGTCATTTTGGAGCATTACAGGCCTAGAGGGACCATTGTTACCAGTACATCATACACTGGATCTCCTAAAATAATCATCTGTGACCTGCAATCAAATCAAAGAGACGTGGATTGCTGTAAGGTGTCCTCTTGCAACATGACAATGTAAGACACCACACTGCCCGTACAACAGTTGTAACAATCACAGACCTGCATTTTAAGTGTCTTCCTCATCCACCATACTCACCAGACCTTGCCCCAAGTGATGTTCATATGCTTGGACCACTCAAATACGCAATGGGAGGAAAGAAGTTCCGTCCCAATGAAGAGGTACGCCGCGCGGTACATGAGTGGTTGTGCGGACTAACAGAAGAATTTTTTTCTAAAGACATTTATGTACTTTGTAAGTGCTGGAAGACTGGCATTGAGTGTTGGGGAGATTATGTTAAAAGTGATACAGCTTTGTACCTCTTCTGCACAATAAACAATATTTAAAAACATATTAAAGTTATCATTTCACTCCAAATATCTATTTTGCAAATAAATTGCATATTTGGAAGTTTTTGAGAATAGTCTGTGGAATCTTCTTCATTTGGAGTGAATTGCGTATAATCGGAAGTACATAGAAATGCAGATCTAATAATACAAGTTTTGTAAACAAATTTTCACTGCTATCCGCGGCTGACTTGTCTCCGTCAGACAGTGACAGGTCTACAACCAGTGCAGGGCTTGCTTAGTTGATTTAGTTTAGCTTAGTTTATTTAGTTGATTTAGCTGGACATGCCTTACATCCGTGCCATTGGTTTACGAATGCTATCCAGCTAATAAGGGCACATATCAATGAAGGAGGTAGAAAAGATGTTACGTAAAATTAAGCTAGCTACAGTGGAGCAATAAATATTACACAAATACTAGTATTTGCAGTAAAAACTTCACTTATATTAAGAAAATTATGTAAATTATTCTTATTAATTGATGACATCGATTTCGCGAACATTCGTCCGCATCCTCAGTCATAAAATTTGGTCGTCAAGGATACTGCTATGTTTTTTCCAGTATTGCCAAAATCTGAAAAAGAAACAAAATTAACTACAGAATCAACTCCTGGTATTTCAAAATTCAATACGCAATGTTTATTTTTTAAAATAAATACCTTTTCTCAAACCATTAAATTGGGACACTTAATTGTCTTAATAACACTGGAGAACAATGAAAATGTTTCAGGCTTAAAAATAGTGAATTTACATGTATTTCCATCCGCTGAATTAAAAAGATAACCATAACGATAGATTAGGTCTTGTTTTGAAGATAAAGTGACATTTCAATTTTAGAGTGAAGATTTTAAATTTAGCGAAAAAATTTTGGGAGTTGCCACACCTGTCAAATCAGAGAGAAATTTTGGAAATTAAGTGATGCATAAGTTAAGGGAACTTATTAACTTTTGGCTTACTGCTAGACTTATCCTCTCAATATTCTGGGGAAGAGGAAGTTTAAAGGATAGTCATTACATAGTGTTCCTTTACCGGACAGTTTTTAAAAGGTGGAATTGCTGGAGAGCAATCTCAGTAAAATAGCCATTGTGTAGAATTAATACGCAGGCTGTTCAATAAATAATGGTCATAACTTTTTACGGTCATAAATTTTCGCATTAAGATTCAAACATATTATATTCTGTTACCTTAATGTGAAACAAACACGCCGTAGTAGTTTTATTGTTGGTACTCCTGGTTCCCGCCTGTGAGAACCAGGCAGATTCAGACATGTTCAGTAACGCCTACTACTGCAATGGAGGTAACAAGCGAGGAACAATATGCGGCTTTGAAATTCTGCTTTCGTCTCAACAAATCTTCAGTTGAGGTCTATACAATGTTACAGGAGGCCTATGGAGAGTTTGTTCTTCCCTACAGCACAGATCAAGGGTGATTTAAAATGTATAAAGAGGAGAGACAATCAATTTCAAAGGAAGGTGGACCCGGTGCTCCAGTTACTGCTCCTACGTAAGAAAACATCAACACTCTGCTGCCATTGTGAGAGAGGATCGACGAATTACCTTAAGATCACTTTCTGAAATACTGAACATTTCATTGGGTGCCAGCCACACGTTGGTGACAGAAATATTACACATGAGACGTGTTTGTGCGCGATGAGTTCCAAGACTGTTGATTCCCGAACAAAAGGACATTCGCATGTAGTTAAAGTTGATGTTAGAGGTAGATCCGGAGTGTCTTTCAATCGTAATCACTGTTGATGAAACTTGGCTACATCAATTTGATCCTGAGAGCAAACAGCAAAGCTCAGTGTAGAAATCTCCTTCATCACCAACCCCCCAAAAAAGCAAAAGTGGTTGCTTCTGCTGGGAAAGTTATGGTCATCTCATTCTTTAATATTCATGAAATGGTTTATCAGCATGTTGTACCTGCACACACATCAGTAACTCGACAATACTACAGGGATGTTCTGTAAACATTGCAGGTGCATATCAGGCACAAAAGACCACATTTCCGTGAAACAGGCTGGATGCTGCACCACGATAATGCGCGGCCGCATGTTGCCAATGTTGTTGCTGAATATCCTGCAAAGATCTAACGTGAAGTGCACCGCTCACCCTCCATATAGTCCGGATTAAGCTTCATGTGACTGGTTTCTATTCCCTAACTTGAAGAAACGCCTTCGTGGGAGGCATTATCCATCATCAGAAGCAGTGGTGAAGGCTGTGGAGGCGATTTTGAAGGATATCTCAAAAATGGTTTCCAGTATGTCTTTGAAGACTGGCAGAAACGCTGGGACAAGTGCAATTCATTTGAGGGAGACTATTTTGAGAAGGACCATCAAAATTATGAGGATGAGTAAAAGTACGTGGTAAAAAAATGCTATCATTTTTTTGAACAGCTCTCGTATTTTCATGCGTACCACTCAATAATTGCGCACCAGAGTTTTGGAACCACTAATTGCTTAGCAACTGTGAGATTTGCTTTTAACAGCAAATTTTGTAAAACCAGTCCTCAAAGCTGTACTGCCTTAGGCAGGGGTGGATGGCGAGACCGTCAGTCTGGAAAATTACTGTGTATGTAGTAGGTAACCGTCATTAAGCTGGACTTGAGTTTGTTTTGAAGTATGTGAAGTTATAAATTCTCCATGAAATTCATGCTCGAAGTATAAGGGATATTAATTATGATTACATCTCCAATCATATTATACCTACACAACAAAAATGGATCAAAATCAATTGTTCTTTCACACTGGCCGTGTGCAGGCTAAAGTATGGAAAGATAGTCAGACTGAAAAATTGAATGCTATAGCCGGGATTTGAACCACGGTTCTTCTGGTCTCCGTCCAGCCGCTCTAACCATTGAGCTACTATGGCCCACGTGCCGACATGACATTAAATTCTCCAACTGACTCGTGTCATGAGTCATTAAGGTAGTTTTCTCATGTGTTTATGAGAATCCTAGTGGTTTACCGGGGAAAACACGATTCAGTTGGAGAACTTAACGTCAATTTGGCACGTTGGCCATAGTAGCTCAATGGTTTAGAGCAGCTGGACGGAGACCAGAAGATCCGTGGTTCAAATCCAGGCTATGGCATTGAATTTTTTAGTCTGTCTCTACCCTTTCATAGTACCTCCTACACACGGCTAGTGTGAAAGAACAATTAATTTCCATTTATGATTTATTCTGTCTAATATTACAACGGCGAAACCTCTCTTACCAGCCAAACGTGGTAAAACAATTGATTACGGAAGTGACTTAGAAGAATATACACGCATGAACTAACACTCCGTACCTCACCAATATTCTGGTTCAAACAACAATGACTGCCTCCAATTATTGATAATGATTCGTTAATTGTGGAGAGGAAGGTAAATCTTGATCTGTTTAATTGTTCAGGAAAGTTAAAACTGTAGACTCACAGTCCGCAGCGTGTATAACGGAGGGTTAAAGATGAATCTGAATAAAAATATAAGTAATAATGTCATATCATAATTTGGGTTATATCACATTATATAAAATAACTCCCCCCACACCGACATCGCTAGGAATGATGCGCATTTTCCAAAACATGCGCAAGTTCTCCGGACTTTGATTCAATATACCTGGAGAATTAAAGTGCTTTTGGTACAGTCTCAGACAATTCATCAGCAATATCTATAGAGGAGTCACAAAGGCAGTTTGACTCCCTCTTCATTTGTCTTGTTCGTCGTGCTGTTGGCAGGCCGAGTTCCTCTTCTCCATGGGTTGTGTGAAGTGGGGGACAGCTCGTAGGTGGGCTATTTGTGTACCTGTCCTAGAAATGACACGTAATGACAGGAATAATGGTTTTTGTAGGGTGACGGGTGAAATTTAGGTGGGGGAAAGAAAGGGGATATCATTAGCTCCTCAACGGTTGTGAATCCTGGTACAACGGCCCATTGTGCACCATTGGTGGCAATTAAAATGTAGAAAAGGCAAAAGATAATTTTGATTTTCAAGACTAGTTCCTGGTTGGTTTAATTTTGAGGTTGGTAGGTGTACCTTAGGGTTACCGGTAGTGACCGCAAGCCCTGCGGGGGAGCCGATATTGCTTCTTGCAGCGATCTCTGCGACGACAATCCGCAAGATCAGTCAGCCAGTCAGTCAGTCAGCCACTCACTCAGCCACTCACTCACTCACTCAGCCACTCAGCCAGTCAGTCCATCCGTCAGTCAGTCCATCCGTCCGCCAGTCCGTCAGTCCATCCGTCCGCCAGTCCTTCAGTCCGTCCGTCCGCCAGTCCTTCAGTCCATCCGTCCGTCAGTCCATCCGTCAGTCAGTCAGTCCATCCGTCAGTCAGTCAGTCCATCCGTCAGTCAGTCAGTCCATCCGTCAGTCAGCCAGTCCATCCGTCAGTCAGTCAGTCCATCCGTCAGTCAGTCAGTCCATCCGTCAGTCAGTCAGTCAGTCAGTCCATCCGTCAGTCAGTCACCCAGTAAACCAGAAACCCAGTCACCCAGTCACCCAGTCACCCAGTCATCCAGAAACCCAGTCGCCCATTCGCCCAGTCACCCAGTCACCCAGTCAGTCCATCCGTCAGTCAGTCCGCCAGTCCGTCACCCAGTCCGCCAGTCCGTCACCCAGTCCGCCAGTCCGTCACCCAGTCAGTCAGTCAGTCAGACAGTCAGTCCGCCACTCCGCCAGTCAGTCCGCCAGTCCACCAGACAGTCAGTCAGTCCGCCAGTCCACCAGAGTCAGTCAGTCAGTCAGTCAGTCAGTCCATCCGTCAGTCAGTCAGTCAGTCCGCCAGTCAGTCAGTCAGTCAGTCAGTCAGTCCGCCAGTCCGCCACTCAGTCAGTCAGTCAGGCTTCATTCAAAGGGATGAAGTACAAGGAAACCTGCTCCTATTACGAGAAAAGTATTCTATCCTCTAGGGTTGGTGAGATATGAATGGAAGTTTGTTGACTGATTTTGCTCCAGCCACTCAACGATGCCGTCACATTCACCCTGTTGCTTACCCTGCCTATTAGGAATTGATTCATATCTAATTTAGCCACTCAGAGACAACGTGGAATAAATCAGTGATAGAAACTGGTTCGGCTTCATTGCTCCATACAGGTTGCTCTATTTGGACTGCAGGTATTTCGTCATTCAACAGGAAATGACGAAATAGCTGTTACTGACTTTATTAAACTGAATACACTAACAACTTTTTATAATGCCTAATATTACATAAACTATTTTAAACTACCGCACATAAAAAGTTGACAAGCTGTTGCAATTTTAAAAATAATAGAAGTAAAAAAAACAACAACAAATCTGGAAGTGAGCCAAAAGCAACACATACTACAATATTGTTAAAACTTTCCTCAAAATAAAAATGACAGCTTTGTAAACACTTTGTGGAGTCACTGAATCGAATTTCCTGAATGATCATATATATTACATACACTTAGAGCGAGGAAGAATGCAGCATGACCGCCTTGTGAAGACCTTGCGGAGACCTTGATGCTATCTGGTTCCTCAGGCAACCAACCAGTATACAAACAGCCAGCTGTTAAATGTAGAGAACTTGACATTACTTAAACTGTAAGACATGAAAAGCTCCAAGGTTACCGATGACGTCGAGGTCTAAACATTGTTGCAGAAGTGAGTATTTCAAAGTGTAGACCTCTTTCGGAACGAACTGGAAGCGTGGTGAAGGAATAAACACAGAAGTCGTCTGAAAAATTCTATAAGTAACCGGTATGTTGCATTCCCAACGCAAAAGACTCTCGAGAGTATTGGTATTGTAGATGTATTAGTCTAAATATATAATTTACTTGTGTAAAATGGTACGAAGGCTGTTCAATAAAGAATGATCACAATTTTTTTTTTTTTTTTGACAACGTACCTTTACTCATCCTCATAATTTGGATGGTCCTTCTCAAAATAGTCTCCTCTGAATGGGATGCACTTGTCCCAGCGTTTCTACCAGTCTTCAAAGACATGCTGGAAACCATTTTTGAGAGATCCTTCAAAATCGCCTCCGCAGCCTTCATCATTGCTTCTGATGATGGATAATGCCTCCCATGAAGGCCTTTCTTCAAGTTAGGGAATAGAAAAAAGTCACATGGGGCCAAATCCGAACTATAGGGAGGGTGAGGGATGCACTTCCCGTTGATTTTTGCAAGATATTCAACAACAACATTGGCAATATGCGGCCGCGCATTATCGTGGTGCAGCATCCAGCCTGCTTCACGGAAATGTGGTTTTTTGCGCCTGATATGGACTTGCAATGTTTTCAGGACATCCCTGGAGTACTGTCCAGTTACTGATGTGTGTGCAGGTACAACATGCAGATAAACAATTCCATGAATATCAAAGAATGAGAAGACCATAACTTTCCCAGAAGAAGCAACCACTTTTGCTTTTGGGGGGGTTGGTGATGAAGGAGATTTCCACACTGAGCTTTGCTGTTTGCTCTCAGGATCAAAATGATGTAGTCAAGTTTCATCAGCAGTGATTACGTTTGAAAGAAACTCCGGATCTTCCTCTGAGATCAACTTTAACTGCTTGCAGACCTGCATGCGAATGTCCTTTTGTTCGGGAATCAACAGTCTTGGAACCCATCGCGCACAAACACGTCTCATATGTTATGTTTGTCACCAATGTGTGAGTGGCACCCAATGAAATGTTCAGTATTTCAGAAAGTGATCTTAAGGTAATTCGTCGATCCTCTCTCACAATGGCAGCAGCAGTGTTGATGCTTCCTTCCGTAAGAGCAGTAACAGGAGCACCGGGTCCACCTTCCTTTGAAATTGATTGCCCCCCCCCTCTTTAAACATTTTAAACAACCTTCGAGCTGTGCTGTAAGGAAGAGCAGACTCTCCATAGGCTTCCTGTAACATTGAATAGGCCTGAACTGAAGATTTGTTGAGACGAAAGCAGAATTTCAAAGCCGCATATTGTTCCTCGCGTGTTACCTCCATTGCAGAGGTAGGCGATACTGAACATATCTGAACTTGCCTGGCTCTCACAGGCGGGAACCAGGAGTACCAACAATGAAACTACTACGACGTCTTTGTTTCACATTAAGCTAACAGAATATAATTAATTTGAATTTTAATGCGAAGAATTATGACCGTAAAAAATTATGATCATTCTTTGTTGAACGGCCCTCGTACTTGAACACAAACTGAACTTCACTCCAAATATTTTCAAAACCCAAAGCTACAGATAATATATCCCTGCACGATGTTACTTTCTCTGCAGTACAACCGCAACAGATGGCCGGGTTTGATTCTCGACTACTTCTCATTTGTTTCAGCATTGTAGGACAGTTGTGTGTTCTTAAATATTTTCCCTTGCGTTGGGGGCTACACCACGGAGGCTTGTACGAGGGCTGAACAAAAATTTTTTTACTTAGATGTTTATTACTGCAATTCAATGTTTACATGATCTTTTTCAAAGTAGGCCTATCCTACTTCAATGCACTTTTTATAGCGTCTCTGCCAGTCCTTGAACACGTGTTGCAGACCATTCTTTGTCAGGTCCTTGAGAATCGCCTCACTTTTCTTGAGCACTGCTTCAGAGTTCTCAAATCGAATACCCCTAAGATTTGCCTTTAGTGATGGGAATAAAAAAAGTCACAGGATGCAAGATCGGTGCTGTAAGGTTGATGTGGTACACAGGTAATGTTGAATCGAGCCAGAAACAGCCTGACTTGATTTGCGACTTGAGACCGTGAATTGTTATGATGTAGTCGTCACCCAGTCCGAGAAAGCTCTGGTCTATTCTTTGCAATGCGCTTCCTCAGTGTAGTCAATACTGACGTGTAGTATGCTGCTGTAACAGTAGTGTGAGGGGGAACTGCATGCTGGTAAATCATGATGAAGTCGTCACCCAGTCCGAGAAAGCTCTGGTCGTTTCTTTGCAATGTGCTTCCTCAGTGTATCCAATACTGACGTGTAGTATGTTGCTGTAACAGTAGTGTGAGGGGGAACTGCATGCTGGTAAATCATGATGAAGTCGTCACCCAGTCCGAGAAAGCTCTGGTCGTTTCTTTGCAATGTGCTTCCTCAGTGTATCCAATACTGACATGTAGTATGCTGCTGTAACAGTAGTGTGAGGGAGAACTGCATGCTGGTAAATCATGATGAAGTCGTCACCCAGTCCGAGAAAGCTCTGGTCGTTTCTTTGCAATGTGCTTCCTCAGTGTATCCAATACTGACGTGTAGTATGTTGCTGTAACAGTAGTGTGAGGGGGAACTGCATGCTGGTAAATCATGATGAAGTCTCCACCCAGTCCGAGAAAGCTCTGGTCGTTTCTTTGCAATGTGCTTCCTCAGTGTAGCCAATACTGACGTGTAGTATGCTGTTGTAACAGTAGTGTGAGGGGGAACTGCATGCTGGTAAATCATGATGAAGTCGTCACCCAGTCCGAGAAAGCTCTGGTCGTTTCTTTGCAATGTGCTTCCTCAGTGTATCCAATACTGACGTGTAGTATGCTGCTGTAACAGTAGTGTGAGGGGGAACTGCATGCTGGTAAATCATGATGAAGTCGTCACCCAGTCCGAGAAAGTTCTGGTCGTTTCTTTGCAATGTGCTTCCTCAGTGTAGTCAATACTGACGTGTAGTATGCTGCTGTAACAGTAGTGTGAGGGGGAACTGCATGCTGGTAAATCATGATGAAGTCGTCACCCAGTCCGAGAAAACTCTGGTCATTTCTTTGTAATGTGCTTCCTCAGTGTAGCCAATACTGACGAGTAGTATGCTGTTGTAACAGTAGTGTGAGGGGGAACTGCATGCTGGTAAATCATTCCACTACAGTCAAAAAATGTGAACAGACGTTGATGCTGTTGGAACAGGATGAAGATGTTTTTGATGGTCTGGTAACCATGGATAAATCCTGGATCTATAAGTATGATTCAGAGACAAAAACCATGAGCATGGAATGGAAACATGCCGATTTCCCCCCCCCCCCCGTCCCAAAAAGACAAACGTGCAAAAGTCAGCTGGCAAGGTCATTCTTTCAGTTTTCTGGGACTGTCGTGGTGTCATTCTTACAGATTATCTTGCCAAGGGTCAAACCATCACTGGCAGATACTACTGCAATCTTCTGGACAAGTTACGAGCTGCTCTGATTAACAAACGATGCGGCATGCTCTCCAAAGTTGTTCGTCTTCTGTCTGACAATGCACCAGCTCATTCATCTGAAGTTGTAGTTGACAAAACAATTGAATGTGGCTTTGAGACCTTACAGCATCCGCCTTATTCGCCGATCTCGCACCAAGTGACTTTTCTTGTTTCCGGAAATGAGGAATCCGTTGTCGCCGATTTGACAAGACAAATTACGATATTAATGAAGTGGAAGAGTGGTTTAAGGCGAACTCTGCAGACTTCTACAATCAAGGCATTCGGAAGGTCAAGAAACGCTGGAAAAAATGTGTATACGACGAGATAAAGATGAAATAAAATCATAAAATGCTAACGAATATTTATGTACCAATATATTTGTTTGAAATCCATAGAAATATAAGAGCATATGGGGCAGTCACTTTAAGCCCAATATTTGTATAAAATAACCATTCGTTTTTCTTATTTAATTGCACACTGGGAAAATATTATAGCAGCATTTTTTATGTATAGTCTTCGAAAATTATCTTTCGATGATACTACACCCCATCAAAACGTGCTGAAGTAATTAAAAAGCAAGACAAAGGAATCTTGTCTTTAGTTATTATGTTGCAACTTTTTGTGCCAAAATGCCATAAGGAAAGTGCAAAATTCAATAACTAGTTCAGTCCTTCAAAACATGTATTGCAATGAATAAATGGATAATATGTCTCAATGCTAGCAAGAACATAAACTTAAATTATGAACTTGCCAAACTAGTTTTTGTTCAGAATGCAATGCTTTTGTTTCTTCTTTCTTATATACCTACAGGGAAACATAAAAGAAACTGATTAAACTGATTTTTAATTGTTTCGAGTACTTCATGAGGCAACTCCTACTAATTTTGGGTTGAGAAAAACAAATATGACAATGGCAAATTTTTATTAGCTCTAGTTTCTATGATATACACAAGGTGGAAGTCTTACATATTAACGGATTGAGAGAAAAGGATGCATTTTAATTACATACATGCTAACAACAATGAAAGTGCATTTGATTTTTTTAAACTGGTAATTACATGCTAAGAGTTCTAAATTTCTGGAAAAATACTTCGCAGATAGTCACTCGTGTCTGAAGAGAATCACGTGGTGGCCTATTGACTTGGTCGTCTTTTAGCTTGCCTCTTGTAATGGAGTTCCGCAGAATCCCTATACAAAGACCAGCAGTAATCTGCAAGCATTACTTATATATAAATGAAGCCATGACTTTTAAAATGCAAGTGGAAGAAGTGGTTGCAAAGATATTTAAAGTAATGGATAAACTCATAAGAATAACTTTTAATAATGCGAAAATACCGTACAGGGTAGTAAATATTTATAACAATGCAATTTTAGTTCTATAGTGGGGTATGGTGCTAGCTGTTTGGGGGGGGGGGGTAAGAGTACACTTAGCAGGTTGTTAAACACTATTAAGAAGTATAAAAAAAAGTATGCAGAGGAAAGCTCTAATTAGACTAACAGGAGCATTTTCCACCACTTCTACTGATGCCCTGCTTGTTATTTTAGGTGTTTTACCAATAGACCTAGAGATAAGAAAAAGAGCTGCGCGTTACTGGCTACGTAAAGGCAACAATTTAAGAGCCTCTCAATTAACAGGGTTTAGGATCGAAGATGAATTAGAATTAAATAAAAAAATAATAGAAACCTGGCAAGATGAATGGGATACCAGTGAAAAAGGTAGGCGGACTTACTCGTTTTTACCCGATATAAAGGAAAGATTATTAATGAGATATTTACAGCCAACACGTGGTCTACTCCATTATTGGTCAGGTCATGGCCCGTACGATGATGATGTGTATAAGGGCGCTCAACTATGGCGGTCATCAGCGCCCTTTAAAACCTTGTCATGGCAAAAGCCAGATATAAAATTTCTAAAAAACTATACAACTGTAAATAAACCTATTAAAACTAAACGAATATAAAAAAAGAATCAATGAAAACCTACTTAATATTTCAGTCACTAAATCCTAAAGTCTAAAAACCTTCTCCACTACTGCGTCATCGTCCGCTAGCATTTCTGCAAAGCTGCCCGGCAGCTGCAGAGACGTCCTACGGTCTGCTAGGTGAAAACACTCTAGCAGCACGTGTCGTACAGATAACGCTTCATTGCAAAACGGACAGAGCGGAGCAGGCTCCTTTATTAAAAAGAAAACTATGAGTGAAAAAGCCGTGCCAAATACGTAACCGAGCCAAACTCACCTCCTCGCGACGAGATGACCGACAGGAGGTAACCCAGGGAATCGGAAGTTCTTTGACAGATCTAAGTTTATTATTGCGGAGAGCGGACCACTCTTCCTGCCAGCAGGTTTGCACAGCTCTCCGCAATTCGGCCCTAAAGTCTTCCGATATCACAGATGATACTCGAACCCTGGGCTTCATGGTAGCCGTCTTGGCTGCCGAATCCGTCATTTCATACCCCCGGAAGCCTACGTGACCATGCACACACCACGTTAAGGGTATGTACGACTGAAATTTTCAAATTCTGAACTAATAATGCTAGCTTTTTCAAATTTACAGCATAGGTGTAGTATAATGTAAACTTGTTACAACCGAAATTTAAACCATTTTTCTCCAGCATTTTAGAAATTATGATAAATTTTGTACGTTTTTTGTTACGTCACTAAAAAGCCCCTTGCGACAAAATATTTTGAATTTTGGTCTAATATTTTAACCCTATGTTCATAATACACATACATTTTGAAATTGCTCTGGATTTTTCTGTGTCTCCTTTAGTTTAGGTCACAAAAATTTTTTAATTTACAAATATTCTTTTCTTGTCTAAAAAACTGTAAGTTTTGTGTTTGAAAATTAAAAATATATACTTATATACATTTCACAATAAAACCTAGGGCAATTTACATTCCTCATGATATTCTGAACCTGTGTAGGAAATTTCATGAATGTAGTACAAAAACTGCATCGCAAGGAGCATTTTACAGGAAGAAAAATGCTGAAAATATGAACATTGAGAAAACAGCGATTAAAGATTTGATTGCGTAACTCACATTAAAATCCACCAGGCTGATAGGTTGGACCCTCAGATTTCTTTTTCCTCTCCCCTGTTGCTGCTTTTCCACCTTTTTCTTCTTTAGATGTTGCTTTTCTTCTGCACAACTTCGCTTCTTGCTTTGCAGAATACGAGTCTGATCTCGCTGCACTGAAGTTTTCCTTGCTGAGTCTACTACACTTTCACCTCTGATATTTTGCTGCAGCTCCAATGACTTAAGACTACCCATGTTAAACCCACTGATGCTTTTAATAACAGCAAGATCCAATTTTTGTTTTGATATGAAAACTTCATTTGGGCACTTATTCCATATGACATGGTGCAAAGATTCATTGGCATTCTGTGTTTTTCCTGTTTTGCACCTCTCTAGCAATGTTGTAGAAGCCAGCCTCTGATATATTGGCAACATTTTAGGAACTATTTTGTCTCAAAGCCTTATTTTTCTTTTCTTGAATTGAAAATTTAAGAACGGAAAACAGACAAAGAATGTGGATGTAGGCAAAAGAGGGCGTGACTCTGACATTTAAATAAGCATTTAAAAATGGCGTTCGGAGGCAAATTATGCATTTTTCACATTCGGGAATGTCTAAATTATTTTATAGAATTAAAATAAAAAAAGTCCTTATTTTCACGATTTTCATGAAATTTCAGTCATACATACCCTTAACGCCAGAAGCGTGTAAAACGTGGAGGGCATACTGTATACGCTGCCCAACAGGGTGGTAGTTGTATAGCTGCCGTAGGCTTTGAAGTGCACTGAGGGAATCACTTAGGATTAAGCAGTCCCCCAACTTTCGTCGACGTACGTGTAAAATGGCCCGGTATATTGCATAAAGCTCTGCAGTAAAAATGGAAGTGCTAGTGTGGAATCCGAATGTATACGGTTCGGTTCCACACACGTAAGCACAATCAACACCATTTGGGTTCTTGGAGCCATCAGTATAAATTACAAAATGGTCCTGATACCGCGATAAAAATTCTAAAAAACATGTGCGGATACTAGACATAGACATGGTAGATTTATCATTTAGTCATGCCCAGATCAATGCGGGACGCTCTGCACAACCAAGGAGGGTATGTCCTCTCATCCCTAGGATACATCTTGGGCATTTCAGTATCAAGATGTCTAAAGAACTCCCGGAAACGAAAACCAGGTGGCTTTGGTTTGGCACGTACCCCGAGTACTTACATCGGTTCGGTCAAAGAGACAGTAAATTATGTGCGTGTGGACAAGTAGGTACACCTGAATATAGTATATGGGATTGCGAAAATACTTTATTATCAAGATTTGAATATGGCAAATACATCCGGAACAAAATGATAAATGAAATAATTAGAAAAAAGAAATTACATTATTATTTAAATAAAACAACAAAATTTTCTAAAGATAAATATAAAGAATTTTATACACTCTAACTGGGCAACATTTTATTGCGATTTTTATTCCCTCATGTTTTAACTAATATATTATATTATGAATCCCTCATAGTTCTTTTAAACTTTAATTTATTTTATTAACTAAGAAACTGCTATATCTATCTCTGCATGGGATTGTAAATTTATTTTAAAACTTGCATGTACTATTTATATTAAATATACAAAATGTAGTTATTTACTGTGCATGCAAGTTATAATTAAGAAATACTACTAAATTGTTATCAGTATTAAATGTTAATTATTGTAAACTATTAATGCATTTAAATAATTATTGGCTATGGGACTCGGTGATGTTATCAGATACCGAGTCAAAAGAGATAGGCGCCCTCTGGTCTGCGGTTGCGCAGGCTAGAGCGCTTTATGCTCAGGATTACTTCATTCCTGCGGTCCTGATATCTTTGTTCCATAACACAAATGTCCTGATGGAATCTCTCCCCATGTTCATCACTAACAGCTCCACAACTAGGAGGGAAAAAGTCTATGTGGGAGTGGAGAAAATGGATCTTAAGGGACATGTTGTATCCAAGGTTACGGTATTTTTGCAGGAGCACTATCACCAAATGCTTGTACTTGTCATCTCTTTTATTGCCTAAAAATCCATGAACAACACCCTTGAAGGCTTCCCAAGCTTCCTTTTCTTTCCCCTCCAAAATGTGATCAAATGCAGCATCCTTTACAAGTTCTCTTATTTGTGGTCCGACAAAAATGCCTTCCTTACTTATGCATCACTTAATTTCCAAAACTTCTCTCTGATGCTATTTGACAGGTGTGCCAACTCCCAAAAAATTATCCCAAATTTAAAACCTTCACTCTAAAAAATGAAATGTCACTCTATCTTCAGAACAACAGCTAATCTATAATTTTTGTGGTGATTTTTGAATTCAGCAGATGGAAATACATGTAAATTCACTATTTTTAAGCCCGAAACATTTTCATTGTTGCCCAGTGTTATCGATCGACATTCTCAAAGGCATTGTCATACAGTTATAGTTGCGAAAAGTAATAAAAGAAAAAAGTATTTTTATTTTGAGAAAAGTATTTACCTGTAATACAGCAAGCGTCAGATAAGACTACCGCTACAGCCTACATCCCGTTTACCGGCAATCTATCCGGCAGAATCAGTAGCCTCGATCACCAGAGCTAGGAAAGGGAAACCTGTAATACAGCAAACGTCAGATAAGCCTACCGCTACAACCTGCATCCCGTTTACCGGCAATCTATCTGGCAGAATCAGCAGCCTCGATCACCAAAGCTAGGAAAGGGAAACCTGTAGTACAGCAAGCGTCAGATAAGACTACCGCTACAACCTGCATCCCGTTTACCGGCAATCTATCTGGCAGAATCAGCAGCCTCGATCACCAAAGCTAGGAAAGGGAAACCTGTAATACAGCAAGCGTCAGATAAGACTACCGCTACAGCCTACATCCCGTTTACCGGCAATCTATCTGGCAGAATCAGCAGCCTCGATCACCAGAGCTAGGAAAGGGAAACCTGTAGTACAGCAAGCGTCAGATAAGCCTACCGCTACAACCTGCATCCCGTTTACCGGTAATCTATCCGGCAGAATCAGCAGCCTCGATCACCAAAGCTAGGAAAGGGAAACTTGTAATACAGCAAGCGTCAGATAAGCCTACCGCTACAGCCTGCATCCCGTTTACCGGCAATCTAACCGGCAGAATCAGCAGCCTCGATCACCAAAGCTAGTAAAGGGAAACTTGTAATACAGCAAGCGTCAGATAAGCCTACCGCTACAGCCTGCATCCCGTTTACCCGCAATGTATCCGGTAGAATCAGCAGTCTCGATCACCAGAGCTAGGAAAGGGAAACTTGTAATACAGCAAGCGTCAGATAAGCCTACCGCTACAGTCTACATCCCGTTTACCGGCAATCTATCCGGCAGAATCAGCAGCCTCGATCACCAAAGCTAGGAGAGGGAAACCTGTAATACAGCAAACGTCAGATAAGCCTACCGCTACAGCCTGCATCCCGTTTACCCGCAATGTATCCGGTATAATCAGCAGTCTCGATCACCAGAGCTAGGAAAGGGAAACCTGTAATACAGCAAGCGTCAGATAAGCCTACCGCTACAGCCTACATCCCGTTTACCGGCAATCTATCCGGCAGAATCAGCAGCCTCGATCACCAAAGCTAGGAAAGGGAAACCTGTAATACAGCAAGCGTCAGATAAGCCTACCGCTACAGCCTGCATCCCGTTTACCGGCAATCTATCCGGCAGAATCAGCAGCCCCGATCACCAAAGCTAGGAAAGGGAAACTTGTAATACAGCAAGCGTCAGATAAGCCTACCGCTACAGCCTGCATCCCGTTTACTGGCAATCTATCCGGCAGAATCAGTAGCCTCGATCACCAGAACTAGGAAAGGGAAACCTGTAATACAGCAAGCGTCAGATAAGCCTACCGCTACAGCCTACATCCCGTTTACCGGCAATCTATCCGTCAGAATAAGCAGCCTCGATCACCAGAGCTAAGAAAGGGAAACCTGTAATACAGCAAGCATCAGATAAGCCTACCGCTACAGCCTGCATTCCGTTTACCGGCAATTTATCCGGCAGAATCAGCAGCCTAGATCACCAGAGCTAGGAAAGGGAAACCTGTAATACAGCAAGCGTCAGATAAGCCTACCGCTACAGCCTACATCCCGTTTACCGGCAATCTATCCGGCAGAATCAGCAGCCTCGATCACCAGAGCTAGGAAAGGGAAACCTGTAATACAGCAAGTGTCAGATAAGCCTATCGCTACAGCCTGCATCCCGTTTACCGGCAATCTATCCGGCAGAATCAGCAGCCTCGATCACCAGAGCTAGGAAAGGGAAACCTGTAATACAGCAGGCGTCAGATAAGCCAACCGCTACAGCCTACATACCGTTTACCGGCAATCTATCCGGCAGAATCAGCAGAATTCTCGCCAAATACATCAGGACCATCCAAAAGCCACCTCCGAAGATTAAACATGTGTTGAGACCAGTGAAAGACAAACTGACCATCAAGTTCCGGGAGTGTACCGCATTACCTGTGAATGTGGGACACCGTATATAGGACAAACCGGAAGGACCATCACTACTGGAATAATCGAACATGAACGGAGCATTCGCTTAATGCAACCTGAGAAGTCTGGAATGGCAGAGCATGGTTTTGATAACGACCTTAGAGCCAGTTTTTGGGAGACGACCATCTTGGCAAAATGCAACAGTTGCTGGGAGCGGAGAATTAAGGAGTCTTTGGCAATTTCCTCTGAAAGGAGCACGCTTAATCGTGATGCTGGATTTCAGTTCAGCTCCTCTTGGAAATCAGCCTTAAAAATGGAAATCCGTCGATTTAAGAAGCAAAGATCAATACAGCTTGATAATCAAGATAAGTAGTTACGTTTCTTTAACCCAATTTTCTATAGTCACATCATCTCCTGAGTTGGCATTTAATTTACTGAAAACAGTCTTTTGTTCAGTGATGCGAATTTTGATGGTGTTTTGTCTTTGTTTATAGTTGTTATATCCAGTATTTCCATTTGTGGTTATAACATTTTATAAATATCCTGATGATGGGAGAGATGGATACTCCCGAAACGTTGATACCTAATCGTCTTTTCACCTGGCTTGCAGCCCGAGAAGAAAATAAACGATAAGGTTATTAAATAAAATATGATGAGTGAAATATGTTTGTAGACTTTGACAAGGAGTGGAATATCTTTGTACTTCTTAATGCTTTTCTTTATGGAAAATAAAAGGTGTATGTGTTCCTTAAACATTTGCGTGTGTATTTTTATATTTAATTAATAACACAGTCCATTATCATTTTAGCCTTTTCCCCTCGTCTTTTAAAACCTTCTTTGGACGTATACAAATATTTCAAAGTCAAAATTAGGCACATCTGTTCTGCGTTCGAGTTTTTGCGAGACTATCGAACGTCAATTCATTTTATGTACATATAGTTTACAAATAAATATAGATTTTTTCCTTTGTCTTCTTCAAATAGTGTTTATTGGCACCGTAAAATTGAATGGATATTTTATCATCTCAAGTAATTCTACGATACATTAGATTTTGCAGGATAATACTCCCGTATTATTAATTATTAATGCACATAAAATGCTGAAGCACAAGGTTTAGAAACGACCAAGAACGCTGTTTACTGAACTTTCTCTTGAGAAAGTTATTAAAGTGAAATTGACGAGCAGTACTGTTTGAGAGCCTTCAAGTTCCGCTAAAGACAAACAAATGTCACATTTGGGTTAACAGAACATGCCATAAACGATCCGTTATGTTTGTTTTCCGTTTATGAGCTCCCTGTGTCATTCGATATGTATTTGTTTTCCCACTTGAAAGCACTCACCATGTAGGTAGTTGAGACAGTAAGGTGAACCTGTGCCTAAAGAAATTCGTCTAAATATTTAAGATTAATATTGCAAATTATGTTTGAATCTTAATCTGTCATCTGTTTTTAAATTTCTTATCTTCCTTTCTGGGAGACGGGCGGGCTTTGTTATTCAAGGACCAATAAGGCATCAGAATGTGATGCTGCAGTAAATTAATTCATCCTGGCTAAACAAACATTTGCATCTTCTAGATGAGAATCGAACCCCAAAAACCTGGATTTGGTAGGTAGTATGCTAACCATACATTATAATATACTTTGTACAATCTTTGGCCACAGGTTAGTGACTGATTCCCAAATTTTTATTTTGTTTTATTATTATTTTTGTTTGTGTTTTGTTTTTGGGAATGAAACCACCTCGCAAACTACAGGAATTTAAGTAAAACAATGTGCAAGAAATGCTGAGCTTGGGAGAGTGAGCCAGGATATTTACACCAGATAAGCTGTCTGTTTGAGCGCAGAAAGGATACGTAACAAGGTTTTTAAAAATACCAATCTAATCCATATTGCTCTATGCTTATTTATTTATTATCCAATTTTTATATTCCTATTTTACCCAAAGGTATATTAGGAATATAGTTTACAAATTTATGAATACAATACAATTTACAAAAACATAACAAATTCAGTATCAAGCTGACAAACAGTAAACATCAAGATGAATCCTTTAGCTTAAGAAATATTTTGTTTAAGAAAGCCATGAAATATTAATAAGTTGTGTAATTCATCAGAATATGTGTAAGTGGTTTTGAGAAAGTGTAACCTAAGGATTGAAGCAATAATTCAAGTTCGTATCTTTCAAAACAGAAAAACGGGCATTCAAATAAAATGTGAGGAACATTTTGAAGATGATTTCCACAAATACAATCACCTGTGGATTTGATTTTGAATAGAAATAAGTAAGCTGAAAATTTGCCATGTCCAGTTAAGAATTGAGTGAGAACATAGGATTAACGAGTTTATGTCTGTCAGAAACTGTTGGGAAATATAAATCCTTAGTCAAAGCAGCACAATCACTTTTTAACCAGTATTTATTCCAGTCGTTGATGATAATCTCCTTTAATGTTTGCCTCACATAAGAAATGGGGCATAGAGTGTACGTCTCTGGAAGATGTGAAGTTGCAGCTCTCTTTGTTAGCTCATCTGACAATCCCTACGTGTCCTCTGACCCATTTAATACACAGGCGAGAACTACATAATAATTGACTTCTTATTTCAGCTGCAAGAGGACTGCTGTTTTTGGTATCTTTCAAAGCTGCAATTGCTGCTTGTGAGTCACTGTAAAGGCGAGCGGTACATTGTAAGTTGTTGCACCATTTCACTGCTTCACGGATCGCTATTAATTCAGCTTGAAAAGCAAGTCTGAACATGGAAGAAACTGCTCTATGCTTGTAAAATTTTATTAATTTTCTCTAAACACCTCTAACAAATTTAATAAGTTCCATCATTGTAAGATATTTTTATGACAAATTTGAAGAATAATTTGTCTGTGGAATGGTCTGAGAAGTTATCTTTTATGAATGACGCACGTGTAACTGACAAACAATAAGTTACTGCACAATAAATATTTGTCTTGAGAACTGAAGCTTTCTTGACAACAAATATGTTCAAAATATCTGGCAGCAAGCCAGGTGGAAAGACGATTAGGAATCGACGTTTCAGGAGTGTGCATCTCTCCCATCATCAATATATTCATAAAATGTTATAACCACAAATGAAATATTGGATATAAAACAAATATAAACAAAGACAAACCCGATCGCGATAGCGTGGCATGTGTACACAAAAAGCCTGGATATAAGGAGTATGCCGGAAGAAATATTGACAGCGTGAGATAAACCGATAGGGTTACGCTTCTGGAAGGTGATAGAACATTCGATTCCTGTTTGGTACAGAAATATCTCGACTTTACGAAATAGGTATTTAGGGACGTGACGGCTCGCAAAGGGTTAGTTGTGAAACAGTGTTGTGAAGTGAGAGACAGACATCTGTGTTGTTGTAACGAGAGCTAAGGATGTAATCTGTTGTCCCTGTTTGTTATTGTCATCGACCTTGGTAGACTGATGGTGTACGTAACGTAAATGCTGCTGTAATCTATAAGCGTAATTCTACGAAAATAAAGGAGATTTTTAATTTCTGCAACTTGGCCTTTTAATTCTACGAACCCACGAAATCACACTATTAATGCTTATATCACTGAACAAAAGACTGTTTCAATTAACCGCCTGATCAGGAGATGGCATGGGCATAGAAAATTGTGTCAAAGAAACATACTACTTAACTTGATTGTCAAGCTGTATTGATTTTTGCTTCTTAAGTCGACTGATCTCCATTTTAAGGCCGGTTTCCAAGAGGAGCTGAACTGAAATCCAGCATCACTCTTCGAGAGGAGCACGCTTAATCGTCCTGCTTGAATACCTTAACTACCTTTATATTTATGGGAAAGAGAAGAAGCTTATCATTAGTGTTTCTTTTACATTATTCTCTCGTGTGACATATTCCTGCCGCTTGCTCCACTGTTGTACCATGTAATGTTTTTGCGTATCACGGTTATCTCCCTCTCTCACACACACGCACCCACGCTCGCACACAACAATTTTGTGAATCCGCTCACACCCCAAGCAGAAAACCAGCTAATTTATGATCACCACATACTTTCCAACAATGAACCTCATATTTTAGGAGTGAGTGAGTGAGTGTGTGTTGTTTAGGGGCCCATCGACAACAAGGTCATTTGGGCCCAAAGTCAATACTAAAACTTAAAAGCTATAAAAATTATGCTAAAAAGGTAAAATACAGTAAAACACTCAACTGTTAAAATGGCATTAAAAACGAGCTAAAGACTAATACTTTAAAACTCTAGAAGTAATAAATGTAAAATACAAGTCAGACTTGCTGGTTAAAACCAATTTTAAAAACAAACCGCAGTGCCTTATCCACGGCCACTGGGTCGTCCGCTAAAACACTGCACAAGTTAGCTCCCAAGCCCAAAGACTGCCGAACTCTGGCGTACTGCGGGCATTCGATTAATATATGCCGCACAGTGAGGCGTACTGAACACGGAGCACACACTGGGGCCGGTTCCCCTCTTAGCAGATGGCCATGAGTTGCTCGTGTGTGCCCAATTCTCAGCCGGGTGAGTATCACCTCGGCTCGCCGGTTATCCTCATATTTTAGAACATGTACAATCTTGACCAAACTTTCATAACCTTAATGCCTGATTTCACCAACAGATGCTAAGACTTAACATGGCTGTTAGTTTGTTTAACAATTGTTATATCAAGAATTGCATTTCAATAAGTATTCAAGTATTAGCTTAAGTCATGTTAAAGCAAGCAGCAGCTGGCGGCTGACTAAGGGTCAGCACGTCATGTATCATTCGTGTACCTGTCCTAGACGAACTTAACCACTTAATGAAAGGATATGAGGGGTTTTGCAGGGTGGTGGTTTAAATTTAGGTGGATGAAGAGAAAGGAGGTAGCCGTAGCTCCTCATGATAGCCAACTCGGGTGCAACGGTTGTGTGCACCGCTGGTGTGAGAAAAATAAAGGAAGAGTTTAATTTAGAGTAATTATTAGTCTAATTTTTCAGGCAGGAATAATTTTGACGTTGTATTAACAACTTTGTTACCGGGTGTGCCCGCATGCCATGCAGGGAAGCCGGAAGAGCTTAAAGCCTCTTTCTATGTTCGGTAGTTCCCTAGAGACCTAACCAGGGCGCTCTGATGTTGAGGCAAACTCGCGTAGAAATTTGTGGCCCGGCGCCTAATGACATCTTCCACATAGTGGAGAGATGAGGCTTCATTTAGGTATCTCACGGGAAACCACCAGCCCACAGAGTATATGGCCCTAAGGCATCTATTTTCTACACGCTGGAGTTGTTGCAGACTGGTTCCCGCGGCCATGCCCCAGACCTCGCACGCATAAAGCATTGTGGGAAGAATCAAAGCCTGAAAAAGACGCAACTTCAGGGGTGTCGGCATCTCTGACCGCATCATGGGGTATAATGAAGCCGAAGCCCCGCATGCCCGATGAGCTAACTCCTGGATGTTAGGCCCTTGTCCAGCTTTACACCCAAATATTTGAGAGTGTTCGTGTCGTGATTAATTTAATTCGGAGGACCACCTTGATTTTAGCAGAAATCAAGGAAACTGATTTTGTGGACTGTACTCGATAGAGCTGTATTCATATCACTAGATAAATTTATTGCACACGGTACATTTCTTATGTGAATAATCATGAAGAAGACAACAATACATTTAACATTTTAAATAAACTAAAATGGTTTTTTCATTGGAACAAACGCTGCAGCAGCCACACAACCGAGCACATCACATGTCTCAACATGTCTGCTACTCAAAAACCGGAAGAACACTATTTTCATGCGCGCTTGCGAGTCACATGACCAGCTGGCCGCATAACCGGCGCCAAGTGAAATATTCATGCGCCCGACAAACAAATGACGATCATGGCGCAAACAGAGAGAATTTATCCACTCTATCCTTCTGCCAGAATAGTTGAAAGAGGGGAGGTTGGCGGGAAATTGGCGCCTGGTGAAAAGTATGGCTTGGTTCTTCTCCGGGGTAATGGACAATCACCAAAGCCTGCACCAATCGTGAATGAGGCTTAAGTATCTCTGTATTGGGTTGAAGGCTCTGCGTGCGTTTCTACCTGTGTGGTATAGCAGCACAATGTTGACATACACGCTAAAAAGCGTAGGTGATAAGACAGAGCCCTCGGGGACATCTCTTATTAAATTAACGAGCCATATTTCTGTTGTTAAGTCGTTAACAATTGTAGATTTATCAATATGGCAAGCGTGATGTCGATTTGCTATATTTAAGACCGTCCAAATGACATTCGTAATAGAGTACGACCTATGAGGATAAATTATTTTGTGGAGCTATCAGAAGAAAATTTTCTACAAAGGCATATTTGTCATGGAAGTTACTGAGGAACAAATATACCTCTTCCTTTCGAAGTTTACGTAATACTGAGTTAGAACATGCATCGCAAGGAACATGCCGATCTCGGCATTGCTTCAAGTTTTAATAACTTTGCGATTTTATAATTCACTGAATTATGTGGATAATACACTGTCCTCCTCCCATCTTGAAACGTTCAAGTCTCTCGTCACTTGTCCTTCTTCGCTCTTCGTTGTAGATTTACGTAATACTGACGAAGATACTTCGTACTTCTGGTACGAATTTGCATTCGAATTAAATTCATTTTCAATCTTTTCTGACGTCACACACTTCTCTTTCACACTTACTGCATCCGTTCTCTTATTTTCTACTGTATAACTATATTTAGCTACTAATTAAACTAACAAATCTTTCTTCATTGATTAGAATTTTTTCCTACGGCTTCTCTTCTGATTTTTTTAGCCGTGTTTGAACGAAAATAAAAACAAAAGCGCATCGCGGTACGTTCAGAAAATAATAAGATTTATCCACAGCCTTCTGTGCCTGTAATATTTATCTATAAGTCTCACGGCGTTAACAAATGTTTGTTAACATTTTCAGAAAACATGTTGGTGAAATGCAAGAATTTTAACACTTTTAGTAACTCTGTGGCAATTATTACTTTACATTTGTTAACGTCGATTTTAACATGCTGGCAAAATAGTGTATAGGTCCTACAGAATGGAAAACTGGAACAAATGAAGGTTCGTTACCATCAAGAAGTAAGACAGTTTTTATGCTGAAGTTTTGTTGAATCTATAAACAATTGGGTTATGTTCAATATCTAGCTCGCTCATTAAATTATTGATGTCTATGCAGAAATACACATTCTCTTCAATTAAAAAATGTTTTGCAAAATTCATATGTTTATTTCGTAACGCTGTAGTTTTTGTAACAGTTGCAAGTAATTTCTATTAGTACAGCCTGCAACTTTAAGTTCATATTCTTCTTTTGACAAATTTAAGTTGCATGCTAATTCATTCAAGTCTACCTACTGTACATGTCCAAAAATTTTCCACAGTTTTTTCTCAAGAGCTTCTCAAGGTTTATTACCCTTTTTCCAGCATACCAAACTTATAATTAGAGTGACTGTTGAAATATAAACGATGTAATGTTTTTTTGCATCTCAATTATCGCTAAGTGAAATAATTTCCAAGGAAGCATTATGATAAATAAGTATCAGAACACAGTAAAACCTCTCTAAAATGGAACGCGAGGTTCCATCATCTATTTTCCGTTTAACCAGGTTTCCGTCTTACAGAGGAATACAAAAATTACGGAATAGTCACAAAAAGTTACAGTGAGGGAGTGTAAATAATAATAGGTTGATATAAAGGATGTCTCTAAAGTCACTATCCATTTCAATGAAAATGTAATATTTTGTTTCTTTTCTTTTTAGATATTGGTATCTTAGTGCAAGATGTTTAGCACAGAAGAACGGGTTGCAATTGTTTGTGCACGGGTACACGGATTGTCATAAGAAGACGCCAGAGCGGAATTTACCCGTAAATTCCACAAACCAGCCCCATTAGGGGCACACATTTGTCTGCTTGTGAACAAATTTAAACGTATCGGCAGTGTGTGTGATGAGACACGTCCTGGACGACCACACGAATTGTCAGAAACAGTGCAGCAGGTTCAAATTACTAGTGACAGGAGTCCGAAGGCATAATTTTGTCAGATTGGTGTCAACATAGTAAATTGAAAATTGCTCCGGATAAATCCAATTATTTAATTTTCAAAGGAAGCTTAAAAAGAAATCCTGTTATAAAAATAAATAATCAAAGTATACAACGGAAGCAACAAATAAAACATCTGGGTTTAATGTTGGATGAGAAAATTAATTTTAGAAAACATGTAGATTATATAAGAGAAAAATCGGAAAAGATAATGTTAAAATTGGCAAGATTAACTAATCTAAACTTTTTAATCCCATTAAAAGTAATCCAAATGTATCATAACACCATCTTTGCGTCTATCATTACCTATGCAGCAGCTGCTTGGGCGGAAAGGATGGATGACGTGGTAATCAGGAGATTATTGAGGAGAACACAGCGTAAAATTATTTTACGGCTCACTGGTACAGTCAGTACGACATCTACCATGGCCCTCCTGGTAACAACAGCAATATGGCCCATTGATTTGTTAATTAGGCTAAGGGGGCAAAGTATTGGATACGAAATGGAAATTTGGATAAAGTACATAAAATTTGTGAAATAAGAACCGATAAATTATGGGAGGTAAAAAACTCTCTTATAAAAAAGTGGCAAAGGGAGTGGAATGAAATTCCAGAAGGAAGAAGAACTTTTAATTTGTTTCCAAGTATAAAAGAAAGATTAAGATTAAATTTCACCCAACCAACTAAAGGTTTCATTCATTATATAACTGGTCATGGACCATAAAACACATATTGGAAAAAATTAATAAAACTGATAATGATTTATGTAATTTATGTAATAAAGTAGGTGATCCCGAGCATGTCATTTTTGAATGCGAAAAATATGGAATTTCACAGCAAGAGGAAAGATATGTTTTAGGAGGATTTTATATTCATGACATATTAAGGGATTCTGAATTAGTAAAAAAGTTACAATTTCTAAGCAATTATGTAAGTAAAAAAGCTTGGGTGTCAGAAATTATAGAAGTAAGAAGACCTGAAAGATTATAAATTGAAAGACAAGAACTAAGAAGATCAGATAGAATAAAAGAAAGAATTATAAGAGCAAATTTTAATGCAAATGGATCCTTAAACATAATAATAGAAGAAGAGGAAATCGAACAAATTGGACAAGATATAGAAGAGGAAGAGAATTTATTAGATGAGGAACGAGAGTAGTTAAATAGAAAATATTATGTGGTTTCGACCGGCAGATAAGAATGGGCAGAAAGAAGAAGAATTAGACCAAAGAAATAATTAGTGAAATTTTATATTATTTATATTTGTAGAAATAAATATGAATTATTGTGTTTAGTTTCAGAATTTGGTAAAAAGTATCTTAATAGTTAATATTAAAAGAACGTGTTGTTTAAAATTATTTTAATCTAATCTAAATTAGAGATGTAATACATAAATTTCTTTTTGAATTATATGTTTAATTAAGAAGATTAAAATAAGAAAAGAACAAATAAATTTATTATTCTTGTGGTTAATTTAAAAATAAGTGTTGGTTACCAGTACTTTTAAATATATGTTATAAATTAAATAAATTTAGCTGAGACTTTTCCAGTTTAAATTAGAATTGCTGGCTTCCAGCAATTATCAGTAGCTTTTAGTATTTTTGTATAGTTTTTGTTATTTAAATTTATCTGTAATGTTTGGTTAAGCAGTTAAAAGAATATTAGTATTGTGTTCAGTAGAGATTTGCTGGTTACCAGTAAATTTTGTTGTATTATAGGTAGCAGTAGTTTTTGTTTTGTTTTGTGTTTTATCAATTTTGTTTTTGTAGTTGTAGAAATCTGAAACAATTATGTATTATTAATAATGTAATGTTTTATTAAGAAATTATAAATGCAAAATATGAATGTGTGCCCCGGTATAGTTTCAAGGAGCCGGGGTATGATATTCAGATTTTATTTTATTATTTTATTTATTTAGTCCGAAGGCATCAATTCAACGCCTCAGTCGGGAATTGAACGTCCCTCGCAACACAGTGTGGAAAATTCTACGTTTCACTCTACGAAAACGTCCGTATCACATTCAAGTTCTGCACCATCTTGAGGACGAGGATTTTGCCTGTCGTCGGGCAATGTGTTATGAACTCCTGGGATGTGTAGAGAATGAGAATTAAATGGACAATATTTTATTCTCCGATGAAGCCACTTTCCATGTTTGTGGGAAAGTGCACAGACACAACAGCCGAATATGGGCATATGAAGAACCTCATGAGGTATCGGAGTGGGAACGTGATACACCGAAAGTCAATTTTTGGTTGGGTATAACAAACGCACAACTGTATGGCCCATTTTTGTTTGCCGAGAGGTCAATAACAGGTAACATCTACCTCAACATGTTAGAACTATTCCTTGAATCGCAGCTTCAAGAGTATGGCATACTGGATACAGTTGTGTTTCAGCAAGAAGGTGCGCCTCCACATTTTGCAAACATCGTCCGTGATTACCTGAACAGAATCTTTCCAGGGAGATGGATAGGCAGAGCTTCACTCGGCTGTGGGCTTCCCGTTCACCGGACCTTACTCCTTTAGACTTTCTTGCTTGGGGGTACATCAAATCTAAAGTGTACACTAGCAAAGTGAATGGTCTGCCTGAGTTACGGAATCGCATTAGGGAGGCAGCAGATAGAATTACGGTTCACATGTTACAGTCTACATTGCGTTCCCCTACTGAAAGATGGCGTATGAGTTTTGAGCTTATCCTTGTTTCACATAAGCTTGCCCCGTATCTCTTAACGGTCACGTGACCTAATCAACTCTCATTGGCTGCTGCTGTTGTGGTAATGACTGTCGTGCGGTAAAAATTAGTTTGTTATTTAACATGGTGATATATCTTTATATGTTGGAAGAGAATTGTCAAATTTATATTTTCGTAACTGTTTTAATTAAATATATTACGCAACAGAGTTGATTTATCTGAAATGCATGTTAATTCTTAAACGAAGTAAAGAGGAGGTTCCTTTGCTCTCAAGCACATGGCACGATAGCACGTGATTTAGCGGTAGTGGTGACATATTAGTTTATATGACTTTTATCACTGACCTTGTTTTGAACTGGATTAGTCATATATCGCCATTCGACGGTGTGTTGTGCCGAGTGCGAGAGCTAAATTATTTTATTAATCGTTTATTGCGCGTGTACTTATTATATGTATAATGGCAGAGTCTACCGTCAGTTTTTCGCTGAAGCATCGCAAGGGAAAACCTTTGCAAAGTGGCGAAAAAAGAATTGTGGTGCATGTGTTTAATGCACTCACAGAGAAGAATCCGTCTTTGTCAGTGAGAGAAGTCGAACATCTGTGCTCTGAAGTTACAGGTGTGAGTGTTAGATCCGTAGGAACATCGCGATGTGAAATTGAAAAAACAGGAAAACTTACCACTCCAGGCAAAAGCAGGAATAAACAAAAGTGCGTGCTCGGAGAAAATACGTGAAAAGTGTTGTGCGTCATGTGCATAGCTTTTTCTTTGGAAACGAACTCCCTAACATAAGTAACATTTCGTCTGCTGTAAATGAGCATACAGATTTACCAAATTTCAGCAGATTGCTTATACAGCTGGGGTTTGTGAATGAAAAAATAGGCAAGAAAAATGTGCTAAAAGACAGAGGCGATATTGCTGTGTGGCGAAGAAGTTATTTAAGGACAATCAGACTGTACCGAGATACAAATAGCAAAATATACACGAAGAACACACGAAAAGTAAGGTATGGTGTGACACGACTTTTAAGACAAAGACAAGCATTTTTGAAAGGTATGTAGGCTGGTTTAAAAAATACCAGTGGAAAAGGCCAAAGGCCTCTCGTTATAAACTCTTTCAATTTCATTGCTCAGTCATTTAGTTCCAACTTGCTCAGTTCATTATAAACTTGTATTTTTGCATGCCTTCATATTATTATTTGTGTGATATTGTCTATCTTCCTGGCAATTATTGTGACGTTTACTGCAAGTTTAAATGTGACGGGAAGGCACCGCCTATGGCCTATGGCGCGAAAGCATTAGCCAATTAGGTTGAGGGGGAAGGTAGTTGAAAGCGGAGTGATACATTTCAGCGGGGTAAGGTTATATGAAACAGAGATTAGATGGAGGGCATTTAGAAGGGCACTAGATTATGTGTAACACTTCAAAATAATATTGATTTTTCAATCACTGTCTTCCTTCATTGAAATGCATAGTGACTTTAGAGACACTCTGTATATTAATCACCACATTTTCAAATTTCCTACAAAAATTGTAGTTTAATGCCTAGTTTCTTTATCCATTTTCTATGTTCTCTTTCCAATGTGCAACTGCATATCAACATCATTTGCTTCACCACATACAACATTCAAAACAATGTTTGGAAATAAAGATTACGTATTTCATTTTTAAATTGCGCAATCGCAGCGTGGACTCTGATTAATATATTCAAATTACGCTTACACTGACCAAACAAAATACTAATTAATTCTTGTTTGATTGTTGCATTTGTAATAATGCGGTTGTTTATATATTTTGCATCAGATCAACTGTATTTTTCATCCGGATAAGGTTACAAGGTTAAACAACCAATGATGACGCACACGCATATGTGCTTTGTTTACATCAGCCCATAAACTATGGACGGTGTACGTGAGAAAGGCATTTGAATATAACTTTGGACGAGTCCTGCCACGAATGGATTCGTCTAGAGCGGTAAAATAGCCAATTGGATGCCGAGATGAGGGATGTACCAGAGAAAATGACTTTCGAGACCGTTAGAAGAACAAGACGATCTTGCCGTAACTTTAATCCCGCTTAAATGCATGCAGTATGTAGGAAGTAGGAAGTGTATGTGTTTTTAAACTCTTCCTCCTCCTTCCATGATGCACTACGTGCTGTTATGAAATGTATAATAAACCGCTAGCGGACTTGAGTGAAAGCGGCAACATAACGGAAAGGAGAAAATTCTAAGGCGCTTCTGCATATCTAAAAGCCTGGTTTCTGGAATCTATACCAGGCCGTATTATGCTTCATTTTAACTTCATTTGTTTTTAAATCAAATTACCCAAAAATTTACAAATTTTGCAGATACGAGGTACGTACAGAAACTAAGTTCTGTTTGGTAATACAATTAAATTGTGTACAGATACAGAACAATTATTTACTGCACGAAGTTCTACAACTCTTAAACTACTTTTCCACATAACTGCCGAAATTTGGCAGGCATTTGTCATAGCGAGGCACAAGTTTTTGTTTACCTTCTTCATAGAAGTTTGCCGCCTGTGTCTTCAACCAATTGGAAATATTTTCTTTCAGCTCTTCGTCATTGTTGAAGTGTTGACCGCCAAGGTGCAAAAACAGATGAAAGTCGCTAGGAGCGAGGTCAGGGCTATACGGAGGGTGGTCATACACGTCCCAGCCAAATTCCTGTAGGATGTTTTTCGTCACATTTGCAGTGTGTGGTCGTGCGTTGTCGTGAAGAAACACAACACCTTTTGACAGCATTCGTCGGCGCTTATTCTGTATTGTGCGGCGGAATTTCCTAATTATCTTGCACTAAACATCTGCTTTCATTGTTTGACCACGCGGTAAGAAATGTTCCAGAACACTGGATGCCTTTCCTGTCCCGTAGCGGAGGGGATCCGTCCCCTTCAGCTGCAGTGGTGTTGGCACTGCGGACCGTTAGCACACGTGGTACCTCTGACGTTACTAGAGGAACCTCGGGCCGAACATTGGAGCGCCGCCCTGATAGGGAGTTGTTCGGATTGGGTTGGTCTCGAGGGGGCAGTGGTTCTCGATACCCGTGGGTGATCGGGTACGTCTCCGGACGGTGTTGAGGGAAGCCATTAATATTCCCGGGTACTAGCCAGCAGAGCTAGTAGAAGGTGTGCTGGATCGCCAGGCTGCCCCACCGAGGTCATATCGGTAGCCTTCACCTTTTGTTGTTGGCGCGCGTAAGTGGCGTATTCATTTTCATCGCGTCTTGTGTCCTTGGACCAGATGGGGGGGGGGCTTGTTAGTAATCCAGGTCTTTTCCTATAGAAAGCCCCACGGAGGACGTCAGGCGCTCTTTGGGACAGCTCGGATACTCCCTGGTTGACAGAGGCCCGGGTCTTGCTCTTACGGGTTCAACAAGGAAACATTTTAAATGTAAAAACAGATGAAAGTCAGTAGGCGTGAGGTCAGGGCTGTACGGGGTGTGGTCAAACACGTCTCAGCCAAATTCCTGTAGGATGTTTTTCGTCACATTTGCAGTGTGTGGTCGTGCGTTGTCATGAAGAAACACAACACCTTCTGATATCCTATAAGTTTCAATTGGTTTCACTTTCCTAGCATTCAGAAAACGAATCACAGATCTCAATTCACAAGCGACGGGATTTTCAATCAACACCGACATTGTAAACAAGCACAACAAAGCGTACGTGACTGACAGCGATCTCACAATGGCGCACGTGTCTTCTCCTTGATATAGAGCGTCTAAAACGCATGTGCGGAACTGCGATCGCAGCGCTGCAGCGGAGATAAATTGAAACAGAACTTACTTTCTGGACGCCCGTTGTATAATCTATTGCTACCTTAACGAACTAACTAAACCTACAGTTTACTGGATTCTAGTAACCTTACAAATCGCCTCATCTAATCTATATAAAACAGTCTTTCTTCTACAATGCGATCCATATAAACCTGAACCATTTCAATAAGCCATAACTTTTGAATCAATAATAGGGCACATGTACAACTTTGAGAGAATATAATACAATATAACACACAACTGGTAGATTACATTACACTATTTACATCTCAGAGAAAATGTTGAAAGTGTCCTCCACAAGCATCTATACATGTTTGTACTCGTCTCACCATATTCTCTGAAGTTTTACGAAGAGTATCCTCGCCAATGTTACTTATTTCGGTTAGAATGGCATCCTTGAGATACCCACTCTATCACAGAAACTCCACCAATCAAAAGGAGGGTAGTTTCCTTTGAAGGGCTAACTGCACTCGCGTTCACTAGACAGACTCAATACGTTGTATCGGTGATGCAGCATTGGCAAAATTTAGATCTCTCTATCTCTCTCTCTCTCTCTCTCTTCCAATATTTATCAAAACATTTTAATTCTGGACATTGTAACATTTCCAAAGTGTGTAATTTAACATAATAGTTGTACGCAGCCTGTGATAGCCATAGGTGCACGTAGAAAAACATAAGTCTGTTGGAAGAATGATTATTACATCAGCTAATTTAATTTATTATAAAAATAATAAAATTCTAGTGATCGAAACAAAAATTGTGCTATAGCTATGTGAGGAGGAAATATATTTGAGCAGTGGAACAGATATTGAAGTCTTTTCCACGTGTGAAGACGGAATTTATCATTTCTTTCAAAACGGAAGTGTAAGAGAATTAGCGACATTTGCAGTCGGAAATTTCGTGTTTACAGATACAATAGTGGCTGAAAGAAAGGGTTGGCAAGTGCTCAAGACAGGGTACAAGGAAAGGGTGTAAAGTCACAGTGGAGAGGGGCGGTGCAAACCAACCCTCGTTTGTCATATTCAAGGCAACCTCTCCTTCCAGGTTGGGATAATACGACGGCGATAGAGAAAACCTCCTGGTCAACTCCTAATTTTTATTAATAGGTCCGTGTTAATTATTCCACTCCTCCCTTAGGCTTTAAATGGGCGGGGCGCGGTACCCCGCGTTGGGAAGAAGAAAGCAAATAGGGGCGCAGTCCGCCGGATAAGCAGCCTCTGCTTTTCAAATACGTGCCTCAGATATTTTCTGGCAGGAGTTTCTGATATTCAATGATATTCAATGATATCGAATTGAGAGAAGGTTATTTCCAGCACGATATGGGAATGTGCCATACATCTAATGACAGCATGGGACTTGTAACCAGTTTCTTTGATAATCGAATAATCTCAAAAGGTCTGTGGTCACCCAGATCCCCTGACCTAACCTCACCAGAATTTCTTGTGGGGGTATCTAAAACTAGAGTGTACAAGATTAGGCCACGGACAATTGATGTTCTCAAGGAATCCATTCGAACCGAAATAAGTGACATTTTCGAGGATATTCTCCGTAAAACTTCAGAGAATATGGTGAGACGAGTACAAACATGTATAGATGCTGGTGGAGGACACTTCCAACATTTTCTCTGAGATGTAAATAGTGTAATGTAATCTCCCAATTGTGTATTATATTCTACCAAAGTTGCACATGTGCCCTATTTTTGGTTCAAAATATATGGGCTGTTGTAACGGTTCAGGTTTATATGGATCGCACTGTATAATAATGGAAATTAGTTTTTTTTTACACTGGCCCTGCTTAGGGTCATGTTGAAAAGCTCAGTGCCATAGCTGGGAATTAAACTACGGATCTCCTGGTATTCGTCCGGTTGCTCTAACCTAGAGCTTAGAGCTCTTGTATCTTTCAGGATTAGGGAAAATGTTGGAAAAAATCAAATAACTGATGTACATAGCCTACCCTAACCGAGATTCGAAGTTGGGCCCTCTTTAACGCGAGGCAGACAGGCAGCACCCCGCTATAGAGATGAGTACATCTTCAGCTGATGAAGTATGATATTCATCTATTAGTCAATCAGTTTTTCATACTGATGCATATTTGTTTCTGAACCAGAATAATTAATACCATTGGGAAAAGTGACAACAAACAATCATTCTATTTGCCCTCTGGCTGTTTGAGAGAGTAAATAAATTAATATTGGAGGCGCAGCTAGAAGAGAGTGTGAAGTAACAACATAATGGCATTAAATCTGAGCACATTAACCACTTAGGGGGAAAGTAACGGTGTCCAAAACAACGATAATACAATGGTTATAGAAATTAGTGGACAAAGAGGGTGGATATAAATGAAAACCTGCAGAATCTGCTGTATGTTTGAGTGAGGGCATGTATTTCGAAATAACACTATCAAAATTCTTAAACTAAACCTTAATACTGGGTTGTGTAAATGTAAAACTCTGGAAGATACAAACTGTATAAATATTTCATGTGCAATATTACAAAGGAAACAGGGCTTTCTCACCGTCACTTCTGAAGGGAAATAGAACGGAAAAGTTTTGCCAAATCCAAATCTAACCACCAAATCAGATACATCATCTTTAAAAAAAATACGAGGGCTGTTCAATAAAGAATGATCATAATTTTTCGCACTAAAATTCAAACTTATGATATTCTGTTAGCCTAATGTGAAACAAACTCGCCGTAGTAGTTTCATTGTTGGTACCCCTCGTTCCCGCCTTTGAGAACCAAGCAAGTTCAAACATGTTCAGTATCGCCTACCGCTGCAATGGAGGTAACACACGAGGAACAATATGCGGCTTTGAAATTCTGCTTTAGTCTCAACAAATCTTCAGTTGAGGCCTATGCAATGTTACAGGAGGCCTATGGAGAGTCTGTTCTTCCCTACAGCACAGCTCGAAGGTGGTTTAAAATGTTTAAAGAGGGAGACTATCAATTTCAAAGGAAAGTGGACCCGGTGCTAAAGTTACTACTCTTACGCAAGAAAACATCAACACTGCTGCTGCCATTGTGAGAGAGGATCGACGAATTTCCTTAAGATAAGCTTCTGAAATACTGGACATTTCATTGGGTGCCACCCACACATTGGTGAGAGAAACATTACACATGAGACGTGTTTGTGCGCGATGAGTTCCAAGACTGTTGATTCCAGAACAAAAGAACATTCATATGCAGGTCTGCATGTAGTTAAAGTTGATGTTAGAGGAAGATCCGGAGTTTCTTTCAAACGCAATCACTGCTAATGAAACTTGGCTACATCATTTTGATCCTAAGAGCAAACAGCAAAGCTCAGTGTGGAAATCTCCTTCATTACCAAACTCCAAAAAAGCAAAAGTGGTTACTTCTGCTGGGAAAGTTATGGTCATCTCATTCTTTGATATTCATGGAATGATTTATCAGCATGTTGTACCTGCACACACATCAGTAACTGCACAATACTACAGGGATGTCCTGAAAACATTGAAAGTCCATATCAGGCGCAAAAGACCACATTTCCGTGAAGCAGGCTGAATGCCGCACCACGATAATGCGCGGCCGCATACTGCCAATGTTGTTGCTGAATATCTTGCCAAAATCAACGTGAAGTTCATTCCTCACCCTCCTTATAGTCCGGATTTAGCCCCTGTGACTTTTTTCTATTCCCTAACTTGAAGAAACGCCTTTGTGTGAGGCATTATCCATCATCAGAAGCAGTGGTGAAGGCTGCGGAGGCGATTTTGAAGGATCTCTGAAAAATGGTTTCCAACATGTCTTTGAAGACTGACAAACACTGGGACAAGTGCATCGCATTCCGGGGAGACTATTTTGAGAAGGACCATCAAAATCATGAGAATCAATAAAGGTACGTTGTCAAAAGAGAATTGTGATCATTCTTTATTGAACAGTGCTCATGTTATGTTTAATCATTCTGTCGGGGCTCTACAATTCATTTGCTGCGCTTAAGTTCCTTTGACTTCCGGCCTGGTGCTACCTTACCTTCAATTCTAGAACGACTTCCGCCACAGTGTTGTGGTTACCAAATGTAAAAGATATGACTGCAGAACGCGTGCGAACCCGGTTGTTCCTACGTCAGAGAGTTATGCAATATAATTTGGTACGGTCAACCGTGCTGTTCGGAGGTCAAAGAGTGATGCAATCTTACTCACATGCCAGCTACGAATTGTGGATTTCGTGGAATTGTGGACGGTCCCACTTCCTCAAAAATCCTGGCTTGAATCATTATCGTTTTGTTGTTGGTAGCCACGTAACATGTCTGGCAAAATGTAAACTATGAACATTTACACAGTTCTTACTCTGGGGGTGAGAATCAGAGCTTCCGGTTCACCGACCAATCTGACCAAATATTTCTTCGCCCTTTTCATGTTTATAATTATCACTAGGAACCGGAAGTTGTAGACTTAAAAGTTCTCTAAAATGAGCTATAAAATGCACTTAAAATATAAAAAAAATCATATAAACTGTAAAAAATGACCTAACAAAATGTAACCATATCTTTCGTAATAAATTAATAAATTTATTTTTATTTTATAAGAATTAAAAAATAATTAAATTATTTAAATAATTTAAAATTAATTTAATAATAAATAATTAAATTAATAATTAAATTATTAAAAATAATTAAATAAATTAATTATTTCGCAGACAAATAATTAACATATGTAAATAATGCAATTATTGCTACTAAATAATAAATACGAGGTCCGTTCAGAAAGTAACCTCCGATCGGTCACAGTGCGGGTAGTGGGGGGAGTAGCGACGCCATCTGTGCATTCACGCACTCAGCAGGTCAGTCGGCATCAAGCCGTGGTCGAGTGAACGTCGTATATGCGCTAATTCAGTGTTTGTGGCCGTTTGAAATGTGTGCTGCAATAGAAAACCCCGCCAAATGTGAAGTGCGTGCTGTTATAAGGTTTTTTCCAGCCAAAGGATATTCTGCAGCAGCTATTCATCGTGACTTCCGGTATCGTTTTTTTGCACGATAACGCCTGTCCTCACTCTGCTCGCAGAACAACAGCCCTTCTTGAGTCCTTCAAGTGGGACGTTGTGAACCATCCACGTTACAGCCCAGATCTGGCGCCAAGCGATTATCACCTCTTCATGCATATGAAGACATGGCTGGGGTCCCAGCGGTTTGATGACGACGAAGAGCTCAAAGATGCGGTCACAGGCTGGCTCCAGGCACAAGCGGGTGATTTTTATGCAGAAGGAATTTCAAAGCTTGTGAACAGATACGATAAGTGCCTCAATCGTTATGGAGAATATGTAGAAAAATAGTGCAAAGATTTAGTTGTAAGATGTATATATTAAAATATTTTATTTAACTTGGTGAATTTTTTGCAATCAACCTAAGGTTACTTTCTGAACGGCGCTCGTAAAATCAAAATTCATCAGGTCATTTTCAATCTTATAAAATATGAAAACATAAGTTACTGTACCCATTAGCCAAAATATACCTTTCTTAGCGTTGGTCATCTTCAAGTTATCAAAAGTAAAGGGACGGCAGTTGTCAGCTAAAACTGTTTTATACTTTGAGAAACTTCTCTCCACTTCCACAGATGCTATAGATGCATATTTGAACATCACTATGTCACTGCCTGTTAAATCCTGTTAAAAATATCAGTTCTGTAGTTTTCTCCTGACAGATATCAGCAATCTGACAAACTGTTTGGTATTCTTTATTTTTGTCCAACACAGATTTTAGTTTCTGTCTAATTTCTGTCTCAACATTTACATTTTGTATCCTCTCTTTAGCAATCCCCACTAACTCAATCAATTTATCCAATGTCATGTCACTTACTTCAAGGTGGATTATGGTATCCGTCAAAAATGAAAATTTCTATTTAATGAAAGCCAATTTACATTGTTTTTGAGTATCAGAAAACAGATACTTTGCGCTTTCAATTGCCTTAGAATCTACCCTATCAAAACTATTCACCACTTCTCTCACTATTTGAAAATTGTCACAGTGGTATATACATGCAGTTACCCAAGTACTCCAGCGTGTTAAAATTGGTGTCGGGGGCAAAATTATATTAGGGGCTAGGACGCTGACCTGTGTTAATTGCATGTTTACCACATTTACAAAGTTACTATTTCATAAAAAACTGTACAAATGGACTTCAATCACAGATTACTTTAAAAAAAAAACTCGTGGCACAGGGTCAGGACGGCAACGGGAATCGAATCCGGGCCTCCCGAATGCCAGCTACAAATGAAAATGCCCAATAAATTCGTAAAAAGGAAATAAAATCATCGGAAAATGCATTTAAATATAAAAAATGACTATTATAAAAAGTGGAAAAATGCAGTTTGATTACCTATAAAAGCCATATATAGCTAAAGTACTTATTCCAGAACGCACTTAATTTCCAATAAGCATCGTCTGTGATACTCAGAAAAAAGATGGCTGTTCATGAAAATCCGGGCCCTAGTTATCACCATATACAAAGGCGGTCTGAAAATTGTCGAACCTAACATATATACAATACATTTTCCAGAATTTATTTTTCAACATAGTCTCCTTGTAACTATACATACTTCTCCCAGCGATGTTCCCATCTCTGTAACACGTCCAAATAGTACTCGGCGTCTTTCAACATAGTCTCCTTGTAACTCTACACACTTCTCCCAACGATGCTCCCATCTCTGTAACACGTCCAAATAGTACTCGGCGTTTTTCAACATAGTCTCCTTGTAACTCTACACACTTCTCCCAGCGGTGCTCCCATCTCTGTAACACGTCCAAATAGTACTCGACGTTTTCCAACACAGTCTCCTTGTAACCCTACACACTTCTCCCAGCGGTGCTCCCATCTCTGTAACACGTCCAAATAGTACTCGGCGTTTTTCAACATAGTCTCCTTGTAACTCTACACACTTCTCCCAGCGGTGCTCCCATCTCTGTAACACGTCCAAATAGTACTCGACGTTTTCCAACACAGTCTCCTTGTAACCCTACACACTTCTCCCAGCGGTGCTCCCATCTCTGTAACACATCCAAATAGTACTCGGCGTCTTTCAACATAGTCTCCTTGTAACTCTACACACTTCTCCCAGCGGTGCTCCCATCTCTGTAACACGTCCAAAGAGTACTCGGCGTTTTTCAACACAGTCCCCTTGTAACCCTACACACTTCTCCCAGCGATGCTCCCATCTCTGTAACACGTCCAAATAGTACTCGGCGTTTTCCAACACAGTCTCCTTGTAACTCTACACAATTCTCCCAGCGAAGCTCCCATCTCTGTAGCACGTCCAAATAGTACTCGGCGTTTTTCAACAAGGTCTCCTTGTAACTCTACACACTTCTCCCAGCAATGCTCTCATCTCTGTAACCCGTCCAAATAGTACTCGACGTTTTTCAACATAGTCTCCTTGTAACTCTACACATTTCTCCCAGCGATGTTCCCATCTCTGTAACCCGTCCAGATAGTACTCGACGTTTTTCAACATAGTCTCCTTGTAACTCCACACACTTCTTCCAGCGATGCTCCCATCTCTGTAACCCGTCCAAATAGTACACATCGCTTTTCAACATAGTCTCCTTGTAACTCTACACACTTCTCCCAGCGATGCCCCCATCTCTGTAACCCGTCCAAATAGTACTCGGCGTTTTTCAACATAGTCCCCTTGTAACTCTACACACTTCTCCCAATGATGTTCCCATCTCTGTAACCCGTCCAAATAGTACTCGGCGTTTTTCAACATAGTCTCCTTGTAACTCTACACACTTCTCCCAGCGATGCCCCCATCTCTGTAATCCGTCCAAATAGTACTTGGCGTTTTTCAACATAGTCTCCTTGCAACTCAAAACACTTCTCCCAGCTATGCCCCCATCTCTGTAACCCGTCCAAATAGTACTCGGCGTTTTTCAACATAGTCTCCTTGTAACTCAACACACTTCTCCCAGCGATGTTCCCATCTCTGTAACCCGTCCAAATAGTACTCGGCGTTTTTCAACATAGTCTCTTTGTAACTCTACACACTTCTCCCAGCGATGTTCCCATCTCTGTAACCCGACCAAATAGTACTGGGCGTTTATTAACATAGTCTCCTTGTAACTCTACACACATTCCTCAGCGATGCTCCCATCTCTGTAATCCGTCCAAATAGTACTCGGCGTTTTTCAACATAGTCTCCTTATAACTCTACACACTTCTCCCAGCGATGCTTCCATCTCTGTAAACCGTCCAAATAGTACTCGGCATATTTCAACAAAGTCTCCCTGTAACTCTACATACTTCTCCCAGTAATGTTCCCAGCTCTGCAACCCGTCCAAATAGTACTCGACGTTTTTCAACATAGTCTCCTTGTAACTCTACACACTTCTCCCAGCGATGCTCCCATCTCTGTAACCCGTCCAAATATTACTCGGCGTATTTGAACATTGTCTCCTTGTAACTCTACATACTTCTCTCAGCAATGCTCCCAGCTCTGTAACACGTCCAAATAGTACTCGACGTTTTTCAACATAGTCTCCTTGTAACTTTACACACTTCTCCCAGCGATGCTCCCATCTCTGTAACCCGTCCAAATAGTACTCGGCGTTTTTCAACATAGTCTCCTTGTGACTCTACACACTTCTCCCAGCGATGCTCCCATCTCTGTAACCCGTCCAAATAGTACTCGGCGTTTTCCAACACAGTCTCCTTGTAACTCTACACAATTCTCCCAGCGAAGCTCCCATCTCTGTAGCACGTCCAAATAGTACTCGGCGTTTTTCAACAAGGTCTCCTTGTAACTCTACACACTTCTCCCAGCAATGCTCTCATCTCTGTAACCCGTCCAAATAGTACTCGACGTTTTTCAACATAGTCTCCTTGTAACTCTACACATTTCTCCCAGCGATGTTCCCATCTCTGTAACCCGTCCAGATAGTACTCGACGTTTTTCAACATAGTCTCCTTGTAACTCCACACACTTCTTCCAGCGATGCTCCCATCTCTGTAACCCGTCCAAATAGTACACATCGCTTTTCAACATAGTCTCCTTGTAACTCTACACACTTCTCCCAGCGATGCCCCCATCTCTGTAACCCGTCCAAATAGTACTCGGCGTTTTTCAACATAGTCCCCTTGTAACTCTACACACTTCTCCCAATGATGTTCCCATCTCTGTAACCCGTCCAAATAGTACTCGGCGTTTTTCAACATAGTCTCCTTGTAACTCTACACACTTCTCCCAGCGATGCCCCCATCTCTGTAATCCGTCCAAATAGTACTTGGCGTTTTTCAACATAGTCTCCTTGCAACTCAACACACTTCTCCCAGCTATGCCCCCATCTCTGTAACCCGTCCAAATAGTACTCGGCGTTTTTCAACATAGTCTCCTTGTAACTCAACACACTTCTCCCAGCGATGTTCCCATCTCTGTAACCCGTCCAAATAGTACTCGGCGTTTTTCAACATAGTCTCTTTGTAACTCTACACACTTCTCCCAGCGATGTTCCCATCTCTGTAACCCGACCAAATAGTACTGGGCGTTTATTAACATAGTCTCCTTGTAACTCTACACACATTCCTCAGCGATGCTCCCATCTCTGTAATCCGTCCAAATAGTACTCGGCGTTTTTCAACATAGTCTCCTTATAACTCTACACACTTCTCCCAGCGATGTTCCCATCTCTGTAACCCGTCCAAATAGTACTCGGCGTATTTCAACAAAGTCTCCTTGTAACTCTACACACTTCTCCCAGCGATGCTTCCATCTCTGTAAACCGTCCAAATAGTACTCGGCATATTTCAACAAAGTCTCCTTGTAACTCTACACACTTCTCCCAGCGATGCTTCCATCTCTGTAAACCGTCCAAATAGTACTCGGCATACTTCAACAAAGTCTCCTTGTAACTCTACATACTTCTCCCAGTAATGTTCCCAGCTCTGCAACCCGTCCAAATAGTACTCGACGTTTTTCAACATAGTCTCCTTGTAACTCTACACACTTCTCCCAGCGATGCTCCCATCTCTGTAACCCGTCCAAATATTACTCGGCGTATTTGAACATTGTCTCCTTGTAACTCTACATACTTCTCTCAGCAATGCTCCCAGCTCTGTAACACGTCCAAATAGTACTCGACGTTTTTCAACATAGTCTCCTTGTAACTTTACACACTTCTCCCAGCGATGCTCCCATCTCTGTAACCCGTCCAAATAGTACTCGGCGTTTTTCAACATAGTCTCCTTGTGACTCTACACACTTCTCCCAGCGATGCTCCCATCTCTGTAACACGTCCAAATAGTACTCGACGTTCTTCTCTACAAAATAATTGTTGACGAAGGTGATTGCCTGTTCATTTGAGGAAAATCGCTGTCCTGCGAGCGCAATTTTCAGATGAGGGAACAAAAAGTCGCTTGGTGCTAGATCTGGTGAGTAAGGTGAATGGTCAAGCAGTTCAAACCGTAATTCGTGGATATTCTCATTTGCAACCGCTGAGGTGTGAGACGTTGCGTTGTCTTGGTGGAGCAGCATTTTTTTTTTTTTTTTTTTTTTTTTTTTGCAAATGTGGCCGTTTTTCCGCAAGTTCTCTCTTCAGCTTGTTAAGTGATGATGCGTATGCTCCTCTAATGGTTTTTTGTTTTTGAGGATAATCGATTAAAATAACTACATGACTATTCCAAAAGCAATCGCAATCACTTTCCCCAGCCGAAAAAAAAACCGTTTTTGCTTCCTTTGTAGCTGGATCCCACTCTGCAGTCCACTGTTGGGACTGTATTTTTGTTTCGGGCGTATAATGTTGTATCCAAGTTTCATCTACAATCGGCACCAAAACTCGGATTGATTGCCCCTAAACTGCGCCAACAGGGCGTTGGAAATGCTCATTCGAACACGTTTATGGTGTAGCGTGAGCAAACGCGGCACCCAACGCTTGGACAGCTTTCTAATATCCAAAGGTTGATTTAATATGTGACAAACACGTTCTTTTGACATGTTCATAACCTCTGCTCTCTCTCTCTCTCTCACTTTAATTCGGAGGTCGTCTAGCACCATTTGGTTAACTTTGGCGATGTTTTCGTTGGTAGTTGTAGTATTTGTACGTCCCGAACTTTGATCCGCTCCCAAGCTCTTACAGCCACGTTTAAATTCAGCTGCCTGAAATTTCACTATGGTAAATGATGGTGCAGAGTCCCCATACACCAAATCCAACTCATGTTTGAATTGCGTAGGCGTATTGCCTTTCAAAAAGAAATATTTAATGACAGCTCTATACTTTGTTTTGTCCATTTTTGGACAACTGGGCATCCAAAATGGCTGAAATTTTTGTAAGTAACTATCAAAATATGAACGAAATTCACTAGCTTATATTTGCGACTGCTGCCATCTTCATGTTAAGGTTGGAAACTTTTCAGGCCACCCTCATACATCGAACTCTCATATTGAACGAGTATTGTTAATGAATAACAAATCTCATGACCATCGTCATGCAAACCTAATAAAGCTGAATGAAAATTAGTGTCAATTCTGATCACACATTTCAAGAGTTCAAGGGTGTGCAAAATGTAATCGGAAGCTTCAAGCTGAGAGATAAACATAGTTTATTGAGCAGGTTTGAACCGTTTCTTATGGACACCTCTTTTTTATAAGTAGGCAGTTGAATCGTTTCTTCTTAACCCTCATATTGTGGAGGGAACACACCTTTCGCTGGTCTACGGATCCGCCGGATCGGGCTTGGCAAATCATTATAATATCACCAGCCTTTCCTTCATTTGCCATGACAGGTCAGCAGTAAATTTATAAATGGCATTTCCTCCAGTGTGATGGAACAGTTATACCGCTGTAGCTCGGTCCCCAGAGCCTCATCTGTTAAAGCAGGATGCACCACGGGCAGGAAGAGGATGAGATTTGGATAGGAAAGGCTATAAGAGGCGCATCACTATCCCTTACCTCTTTACAATCAAGAAGATGGAGCAGGAGCAGGAGCAACCTGTAAATTCTTTTCTTTCTATAAGCATGTTAGAATTTATTTAACAAGTTTTGATGGAGAAATTAATGCAATTTATAATTCCTTACAAAATCTATTTGCCTGGACAAATAAGCTTTCCAACATAGCTTTCTTAACAGATTCTAAAGCAGCTATTCAGGCTATTATTTCAAATGACAGCCCCAAAAACCGAAAATATAAATGAAATTCATAATATGATTAAACATCTTCAAACTTTAAATATACGTATAGTTTTCCAATGGATACCATCTCACTGTGGAATTTCTGGAAATGAGCAAGCATATATTTTAGCCAATAAGGGTTCCAAAATATCTCAAACAACGAAACAAAATATCCCCTATGAAACAGTTAAAAGATTAATCAAAACATCTTCACAAAACTATATAACAACTATCTAGTTTCCTCTGAAAAACTTAATTGGAAAGATCTCCAAAACAAACTAAAGACAATTCCAGAACTACCTCGAAAATCTTGTTTGAATGGACATTTATTCAAGGTTGGATTAACAACTTCTCCACAGTGCTGTTTATGTGTTTAAGACGATTTAATGGACATCGATCATCTAACTGTATGTGAAACTCTCCAAAATTAAGATCTAGTATCCAAATATTGGGAAGCAAGGAGAAAAATGATTTTATTATCAAATTCTGAGCATTACACACACACACACACACACACACACACACACACACACACACACACACGCGCGCGCACGCACGCACGCACGCACGCACGCGCACACACACACACACACACACACACACACACACACACACACACTTCAAGCTGATGACAAATCTGCTCAAAAATACCTTTTCGAGAAAGATCCATGTGTACTTTTCAATAATCAATGTCAGTTTTTGTTTATTTGCTGTGCGACTAGTTTAGGGATATATTAATAATTAAATATTTACAATCTTAACTAGTCTCCTTTATTTTGAAGAAAAAAGTTGGCAACTCTACTTCATAATTTCATTTTGTGCCTTTAATGTGCAATATCAACAACATTTAACACTAATTGGCCTATTAAATACTTCTGAGCACTGTGAATCCACATTCCAGTTTAAAATGTTGCATTTCTCAAAACCTGTTTGTTCCCATGTTTGTAAACTTGAAATGCACTAATTGTCAACATAACTAATCAATTTAACTTCCACATTTCCAGCTATCATAGTCACTGGTGTTTACGGCACCACAGGCGATGGTATTTATATTTGTAGTGAAATAATAAACTGGCCAAGTTTAGAATAATTCCCCACATTAGGCAACTATGTCCACCTCTGTAGCATAAGTGGTAGCGCCTCTGCTTCACGTTCAAGAGGTCATGGCGAGTTATCTGGATAAATATATAGTCAACGTAAAAAATTCAATGCCATGGACATCCCGGCCATGTTGACTCTATCTGAAATCTTTTCCAATATACGGCTAGTGCGAAAAATGGTTAATGTCCATCAATTAACTAAAATAAGAAGAGTTAAATGTTGAATAAATATTGTTATTTTTGAATGAGTAGAGCCAGACTGAAAAATTCAACGCCATAGACAGGATTTAACCACGGATCTCTCGCTCTCCGTGCAGTTGCTTTAAACCACTGAGCTACTATGGCCAACACGCCGACATGAAAATTTGTCCAACTGACTCATATATTACCCGATAGACCACTGTGGGTTCTCATATGCTATGAAACACGCACTTTTTTGTGGCGACTTTCTATGCTGCAAGTACTTAGGACTTCATAGTTAAACTACTATGTTATTCAGCTAAATTGATGGAAATCTGTTGCACACTAGCCGTGTGTAAGCTAAGGTTTGAATAAATAGATTGATCCGCAGAGAGTCTACCCAAAAGTCAAAAGACTCTAGCCTCCTTCTACCCTGCAGCAATGGATAACTTCGGGGCTCTTTCCACAGGGCAATACCTGGTTTCCTAACCCCCCCCCCCCCATTGACAACGTCAAGACGCAATGGAAGTGGATACGCCACTTACGCGCGTCAACCCCGCAGGGAAGACCACCTATTAACCTTGGTGGTGCCACCTGGTGATCTAGCACACCTACTAGCTCTGCAGGCTAGTACCCGGGACTTATTAGGCTACCCTCTACCCCCTCCGGGCGGCCGTAGCCTGGCCGGAGTATCCGATCTCCCGCGGGTGTCGGGAACACACTGCCTCCTCGAGTCCAACCCAATCCGAACAACTTCCCGACGGGAGGGGCTCGGCAGTTCGACTCGAGGTTCCTCTAGTAACGTCAGAGGTACAGATGCATTTTTCTATCTTGAAAAGTGCAGAGCGATGGGCAGTGGTATCTGGACGAGTCCACCTCAAAACGGTTGCAACTGGAGGGGAGGGCAGATCAGTTGCGAGCAACTAAACACGTGCAGAGCTACTCGGCAACACTACAGCTTGTTTCAAAATGTGCTTGTCTCCTGGTTCCAAGAGAGCATTTATAAATGACGCCTCCTAGCAGCCCATTAGGAAATAAAGTGTTACATTTAAAAACACGAGAAGTAATAACCAATATCCATAGATTTATAAAAAGGAACAATGATCAGGGGAAGGGTATCTGAGGCAACAGTTGTGTCTGAAAGCAGTTTAGGAGAGTTATTATGGAAAGAAAAGTCATTGGTGCTAGTGCAACAACGTCCTTCTCTATGCACAATAAACAAAGATTAAGAACATGCACAAAATTTAATTTGGATGTCTTAATTCAGATGCAGTTAGGCGAACTATGAATAATTTTTAAAGCACAGAAAAAAGAAAGACCAACTTTGAAGAAAGTGCTTATGAAGCTTAAAAGTTCTACTGACTTTCGAGGCAGTGTCTGAACATTAAGAAGAGTTCTTTTGAAGCTACGATTATTTGAAGGTAAAAAAAAAACCACTAAGCGTGACAGACAAATTTTAATCGAACATCGCACCATACGTGCAGAAAGGCTTAAGTATTTACGAAATATTCGGAGATATCGAAGTGAAGTTTATATAGTTTATATCGATGAAACTTATATAAATACAGCACATACTGGACCATATGCCTGGAGTGAAATACGTTACAGGGACTCTGCAGCGATATTGAAAGGCCGACAGCTGCTTATCATGCCTGCTGGAGGAGAACAGGGTTTTGTTCCAAATGCCTATGTACTATTTAAGATCCAACAAAAGCGTGGAGAGTACTACCATAGTAAGAATTCTGCACCGCCCTCCCCTCTCGTAATCTTAGGCGTGTGACGCATTGTGGCGATCGGTGCACTATCCCCACCACAGTTGCTACTCATCCCTACCACGCAGGATTCCTGTCAAGATAAAATAATACATCTGTACCACGAGTGCTAAGGGTCAGCAGCGCTCGCACCACGGCAGCTGAAGGGGGCGGATTCTCTCCCCTACGGGGAAGTAGAGCCAGACTGAAAAATTCAATGGCATAGCCGGGATTTGAGCCACGGATCTCCCTTCTCCGTCCGGTTGCTCTAGGCCATTGAGCTACTATGGCTAATGTGCCGATATGACATTAAATTCTCCAACTGAGAATACCGGCCATGGCATTGAATTCAATTGTTCACTCTATGTGAAAACCTTAACTTATATGTGGTTAGTAAGAAGAAATGATTAATTACTATCAATTAACTTAAATATCTGGATTACTTAAATATCCGAGTTTTCCCCCTCCTGAAAAACGAATGTCGCGTAACTCTAATCTCTATGGAACATGGGCTCACGTGAGCATCATTTCACCATTTCGTTCGACATGACTTAACATTGGAGGATGTAAATTGAACAAAAAACAATTGGCTTTTATAAATAACAAAACTGTTAGATAGAGTCAACATGAAAAATTCAATGCCATGGCCGGGATTTGAACTACGGATCTCCTGGTTTCCGTCCAGTCCCTCTAACTCATTGAGCTACCATGGTAAACTTGCCAACACGACCTTAAATTCTCCAATTAATTCATATATTTCCGCGGTAGACCACTAGGGGCTCTCGTATCCGAGATACACCGTTTGTGGCGACGTACTAATCTCCTGGTTTCCGTCCAGTCGCTCTAACCCATTCAGCTACCATGGTAAACTTGCCATCACGACCTTAAATTCTCCAATTAACTCATATATTTCCCCGGTAGACCACTAGGGGCTCTCACATCCGAAATACAGCGTTTGTGGCGACTTACTATCGTAAGTACTTGAGTCCCAGGCTTCATCATTTAACTATTATTTTATTTAATTAATGGAAATTAATCATTTCTTCACACTAGCCGTATATAGGATAAGGTTGTTGATAGAGGCAACATGAAAATTTCAATGCCATGGCCAGGATCTGAACTACGGATCTCCTGGTTTCCGTCCAGTCGCTCTTACCCATTGAGCTACCATGCCCAACGTGCCGACCTGACATTAAGTTATTTATTTGACTCGTATATTTTCCCTGTAGATCACCACCCCCCAGGGGCCTACTTCGGTAGGTACGGGTTTGGCGCACCCGGGGTCCCGAGCCAACAGTCTCCCTCGTGTGGGCTCCTCTTCGTGGTTGAGGGAGACGGTCAACAGGCCCACCCACGTTTAGGCCGTGCGTGGAGATCCGTGGAGAAGGTTTTTAGATTCTTGTCTAGTTTAGAGTTTAGGATTTTGTGAAAAAAAAATTGTAGGTTTTGATTGATGATTTTTATGTACGTGTATTTTTAATAGGTTTTGTTACACTTGTATAGTTTTTAGAAAGTTTTATATCTGGCTTTTGCCATGACTAGTTTTTTAAAGGGCGCTGATGACCGCCGTAGTTGAGCGCCCTTATATATCATTATCATCATCATCATCGTCGTCGTCATCATGTAGACCACCAGGGGCTCTCGTATCCGAGATACACCGTTTGTGGCGACTTACTATCGTAAGTACTTGAGTCCCAGGCTTCGTCATTTAACTCTTTATTATTTAAGTTAATTGATGGAAATTAATCATTTTTTCATACTAGCTGTATATAGGCTAAGGTTTTTGATAGAGTCAACATGAAAAATTCAATGCCACGGCCGAGATTTGAACTACGGATCTCCTGATTTCCGTCCAGTCACTCTAACCCATTGAGCTACCATGGTAAACTTGCCGTCACGACCTTAAATTCTCCAATTGACTCATATATTTCCCCGGTAGACCACTAGGGGCTCTTGCATCCGAGATACACCGTTTGTGGCGACTTACTAATCTCTTGCTTTCCGTCCAGTTGCTCTAACCCATTGAGCTACCATGGTAAACTTGCCGTCACGACCTTAAATTCTCCAATTGATTCATATATTTCCCCGGTAGACCACTAGGGGCTCTCGTATCCGAGATACACCGTTTGTGGCGACTTACTAATCTCCTGCTTTCCGTCCAGTCGCTCTAACCCATTGAGCTACCATGGTAAACTTGCCGTCACGACCTTAAATTCTCCAACTGACTCATATATTTCCCCGGTAGACCACTAGGGGCTCTTGCATCCGAGATACACCGTTGTGGCGAATTACTATCGTAAGTACTTGAGTCCCAGGCTTCATCATTTAACTCTTTTTATTTTAGTTAATTGATGGAAATTAATCATTTCTTCACACTAGCTGCATATAGGATAAGGTTGTTGATAGAGTCAACATGAAAGATTCAATGCCATGGCCGGGATTTGAGCTATAGATCTCCTGGTTTCTGTCCATTCGCTCTAACCCATTGAACTACCATGGTCAACGTGTCCTCAGTTCAAATCCTGGCCATGGCATTGGATTTTTCATGTTGACTCTATCTGTCAAAGACCTTAGCCTATATACGGCTAGTAGTGAAGAAATGATTAATTTCCATCAATTAACTATAACAAAAATGTTATATTTGAATCACCAAGCTGATGACCTTGGCTAACAGAGGGAAGTTATTACTTAAGATACTCATTTAACGTTACAATTTAGTTGTTTTTGTTATATATTTTAACAGTTTTATATTTATAAATAATGAACAATTGAATACAGACGTGGCTTTCTTTAATGCCGTAGCTAGCTTCATTTCACGGTGTAAATTGAAAATCGGAGAGCGTTTCAAGGTGCCACTTACCAGAATTACAACCAAATTTCAAGGTTTTCAAGTTTGATAGCAATAAATTAATAAACACTGAAATTGTAGGTCACCATTGCAACGCCGGATTGGGGGGAAAAACTGGATTCTTCACAGCATGCATTACAAAACAGTGGCAGTTCCGCTCGAACCTTCAAGAAGTTTGGTTTTGCTTCTACGGCTGCGTAATACACAATACGAGTACAGGTGTCCTTAAACACATTTGGCATTAAAATGGAGACAACTGTGAAGGAGGATCAGTCCAAGAACCTAATCAAGGAATGGCTTGCTACACAACATCACTTGCCGCAAATATCCGGTAAGGATAATAACACAATTTTACACCACGTGAGCTTTCTTAACCCTTTAATTATCTAGGAACCGGGTTTTACAAACCGTTAGGTACAACATCGAAAGGTTAACATGAAGTTAGAAGTAAACTACTTTTAGGCACGGTTGCATAAAAGATAATCTAAGTTCAAGCCTATGAAAATGATCTTCAGTCAAGGTGAACTTAGAATTTTGGTTATATAAACATTGGCCTCTTGATCTAAGATCAAATCTAACTGTTGAGTTTTCTTCAGTTAACTTGGTTGAACTTAGATCAGCAGAACTGCAGAATTTACAAAATAAGTAGTGCAGCTTTAAATAAATAGTAAATAAAGCATTTTTGTGGTTACTTTTATAAATAATTGGCCTCTTTATTTCACAAATGTATGTTAAAGATGCATTGTTTGTGTTCATAACCTATACATTTGTATTATTTTCAAAGTTCAGATTACTCTAATATCTCTGTTGATTAGAATTTTCAATTTGAAAGGTCTCCTCGTGTTTTCCAACATAGAGGAAATCCCATCTCAGAACTAAGTGACAGAAAATTCAAAATGAGATTTCGACTAACAAAGCATGTAATCTAACAACTGAAGCATAGGCTACATACACAGTTAAGAACACAAACCCTGAGGAATTATACACTCGATCCAATATTTATGATCCTGCTCGCATTATGGTTCTATGCAACTGAAAGCTTCCAGATGGTAATTAGGGATATATTTAATATAAATAAAGGGACTGCGTTTGGAACAATACACAAAGTTACAAGGGAAATTGCAGTTTTAAGATCTCATTTCATCAGGATGTCTATGGAAAAGGGTGAAATAAGAAGGGTTATGCGAGATTTAAAATTAGCGGAACGATCTTCTTTTGAAAGGGTAGAGACAGACTGAAAAATTCAATGACATAGCCTGGATTTGAACCACGGATCTTCTGGTTTCCGTCCTGCCGCTCTAACCATTTGAGCTACTATGGCCAACGTGCCGATTTGATATAAAATTCTCCAACTGACTCGTGTTTCTCCCGGTAAACCACTAGGAGTTCTTATAAACACATGAGACAACTACCTTAATGGTGACTTACTATGCTGTAAGTACTCTAAGCCCCGGGTTTTATACTTCGGACCACTATTAGTACCTAATGGAAATTAATTGTTCTTTCACACTAGCCGTGTGTAGGACGCACTATGGAAGGGTAGAGACAGACTGAAAAATTCAATGCCATAGCCGGGATTTGAGCCACGGATCTTCTGGTTTCCGTCCAGCCGTTCTCACCATTTGAGCTACTATAACCTACGTGCCAACATGACATTAAATTCTCCAACTGACTCGTGTTTCTCCCGGTAAACCACAAGGAGTTCTCATAAACACATAAGACAACTACGAGTCAAACACGAGTCTGTTGGAGAATTTAATGTCATGTTGGCACGTTGGCCATAGTAGCTCAAATGGTTAGAGCGGCTGGACAGAAACCAGAAGATCCGTGGTTCAAATCCCGGCTATGGCATTGAAATTTTCAGTCTGTCTCTACCCTTTCATAGTACCTCCTACACACGGCTAGTGTGAAAGAACAATTAATTTGCATCTTCTTTTGCTTGAACTTCCATTTTTTATATACAAATGCAACAGTTTGTAGCTTAAAACTTCACTTATATCCCATTTTTTGTTTATATTTTCCAGCTTACAGTATTGTAAACAGACGCAAATGAAAAATACGTACATTGGACATATAATGGAGATACAGTAAGCCAAATAATTAACTTTTGATAAATACTGTTTCAATATGCAGTAAATTCTTATACTGTTTATTTAAAATAACATTATTTCTAGGTCAAATAACCATAAAGCGAAAGATTTACTTAGTTTTTGTTACGTCTAGATTGACTACTCTGTGCAGATGAATTAATCAGAGTCGAATAATTCCGATAATTCTCGATTCCTTTCAATACAACACGAAAGTTGCAACTTGTTTGGCATGTTGCCGCTTTTGTTTTTTGTGATCTCAGATCAGTACTGAACGGAGTTCATCTGATTTAAGATCAGCATTTTACAACCCACGCGGGTTCACAAACTTGGTTCAGTTTTGATCTTCGATTATAAATTAACTGCAGTTAGCGATTTTTATGCAACCGGGCCTTATAATTTCCATGTCTAGCAGACGAATTTGGACAGTGTACCTTTGAAATATGAATAGTAGAAAATGAAGCTAGTTACAGTGAAGCAATAAGTATTATACAAATACAACTATTTGTAAAAAAAAAAAAAAAAAACAAAAAAAAACAAAAAAAAAAAAAAAACACTTATTCAAGAAAAATGATAATCGATTTCACGAAGTCTTCTCCGCGTCTTCAGTCAAGGAAAACCACAGGAGGAATCAAATTCGTCGTTAACGAAATTACTATGTTCTTATGGTTTTTCAGTATTACCAAAATCTGAAAACGAAACAAACTTAGAAACAGAATCAACTGCTGGTATTTCAAAATTCATTATGCTATGCTTATTTTTTAAAATAAATATCTTTTCCCAAATCTATCGGGACATAATTGTTTTAATAATTTAACTTCAGAATTTATATCATAATTAAATTACCAAAAATGATCTGCTACGACCGATTTATCAGTTTGTTTATACTTAATGTTACGAAAATGTCCTTTCGTTCTGGTTTACAAATTACGTTTTGTCCTACCAATGTAAATCCGATCACAATCTATACAATTAAATATAAGATTTTTTATTGTTGGGAATTTTATCTTTTCTTAGACAAATGTAGTAAATTTTTAATAATATATATTCACATTAGAAACTGAAATTGATGGTTTTCTTTCTTTTTTGGATTTGAAGATAATTGGATTTTGGTATTTATAGGAAGTGTACTCATACCGACAATTACATAAAAAATAAAAGGTTTAACCCTTTTCTACATAAATTTGCTGTTTTTAATAGTTTGATTTATAGATTAATAAATATACCCCTGAATATAGAGGAATTAAATAAAGAATATAAACATATTATTAGTACTACTTTAATTAGATTAGATTTATTGTGCATATTCCAAAATGTTACAATTTACAACGATTTAGCTACATTTATTTGTCTTTACCTTGTTGCTACCTTGACTTACATGACACCCTGGTCTTCTGCTCTGTCAGGTAGCTCTTAAACTCCATGCCTCCTTGTTACTTAATTAGTCCCTTTCTTCCTCCTCATCTTCCTTTCTTATATTCTTTACATTTATTTGTCTTTACCTTGTTGCTACCTTGGCTTACACGACATCCTGGTCCTTTGTTCTGCCAGGTAGCTATTAACCTCCATGTCTCCTTATTACTTAATTAGTCCCTTTCTTCCTCCTCATCTTCCTTTCTTATATTCTTTACATTTATTTGTCTTTACCTTGTTGCTACCTTGGCTTACATGACATCCTGGTCTTTTGTTCTGCCAGGTAGCTATTAACCTCCATGTCTCCTTGTTACTTAATTAGTCCCTTTCTTCCTCCTCATCTTCCTTTCTTATATTCTTTACATTTATTTGTCTTTACCTTGTTGCTACCTTGGCTTACACGACACCCTGGTCTTCTGCTCTGTCAGGTAGCTCTTAACCTCCATACCTTCTTGTTACTTAATTAGTCCCTTTCTTCCCCCTCATCTTCCTTTCTTATATTCTTTACATTTATTTGTCTTTTCCTTGTTGCTACCTTGGCTTACATGACACCCTGGTCTTCTGCTCTGTCAGGTAGCTCTTAACCTCCATGTCTCCTTGTTACTTAATTAGTCCCTTTCTTCCTCCTCATCTTCCTTTCTTATATTCTTTACATTTATTTGTCTTTACCTTGTTGCTACCTTGGTTTACACGACATCCTGGTCCTTTGTTCTGCCAGGTAGCTATTAACCTCCATGTCTCCTTATTACTTAATTAGTCCCTTTCTTCCTCCTCATCTTCCTTTCTTATATTCTTTACATTTATTTGTCTTTACCTTGTTGCTACCTTGGCTTACATGACATCCTGGTCTTTTGTTCTGCCAGGTAGCTATTAACCTCCATGTCTCCTTGTTACTTAATTAGTCCCTTTGTTCCTCCTCATCTTCCTTTCTTATATTCTTTACATTTGTCTTTACCTTGTTGCTACCTTGGCTTACACGACATCCTGGTCTTTTGTTCTGCCAGGTAGCACTTAACCTCCATGTCTCCTTGTTACTTAATTAGCCCCATTCTTCCCCCTTCTCTTCCTTTCTTATATTCTTTACATTTATTTGTTTTTACCTTGGCTTACATGACACCCTGGTCTTCTGCTCTGTCAGGTAGCTCTTAACCTCCATGTCTCCTTGTTACTTAATTAGTTCCTTTCTTCCTCCTCATCTTCCTTTCTTATATTCTTTACATTTATTTGTCTTTACCTTGTTGCTACCTTGGCTTACACGACATCCTGGTCTTTTGTTCTGCCAGGTAGCTATTAACCTCCATGTCTCCTTGTTACTTAATTAGTCCCTTTGTTCCTCCTCATCTTCCTTTCTTATATTCTTTACATTTGTCTTTACCTTGTTGCTACCTTGGCTTACATGACATCCTGGTCTTTTGTTCTGCCAGGTAGCTCTTAACCTCCATGTCTCCTTGTTACTTAATTAGCCCCATTCTTCCCCCTCATCCTCCTTTCTTATATTCTTTACATTTATTTGTTTTTACCTTGTTGCTACCTTGGCTTACATGACACCCTGTTCTTCTGCTCTGTCAGGTAGCTCTTAACCTCCATGTCTCCTTGTTACTTAATTAGTCCCTTTCTTCCCCCTCATCTTTCTTTCTTATATTATTTACATTTCTTGTCCATTTTTCGTTTACTTTCTGCAAAAACTCACCAATACGTCGTACCTCCTTTTCCTCCCTTCCCGTTAACATTTTTATAGCTACTATCCTCTCCTCTACTTTGTGCCATTTTTCCTCCCAAACCTATTGCAACCTCCTCGCATTCTGTTACATAGTGTTCTATGCCTTCTTTTCCCCCACACAATCCACAAATTCTCTTTTGCCTACCTCTTATCCCTCTTAGAAATGTTGTTCCTCTTCTCATCCAAGCTAACCCTTCTCTCTCTTGCCTATTGCAGTAATCTACATATGCTTCTCGTCTCCAATTTCTTTTTATGTTTTGTAAAGTTGTAATGATTTCATATTTTCTAGACTTATTTCCTGTCTTTGGATATCTTCTATTCTGCATTTTACCAATTTACCCATATCGCTTGTATTTCTTTCATGTAATCTCCATATATCTCCCATCATATGGGTTTTTTCCGTAATTCCTCCTATTTCTATCCACCAACCATTTGAGTTCAATAATCTTTTCTGCTCTCTCATGCATAATTTAATAATTTCCCCTTCTTCTTTGGCCAAGCACCAATACCAGAATTTTATTATTCTGTCCATTATTATTCCATGTCTTCTTGTCTTTCCTAATTCTGCAGAGGCTACTTCCCTACGTGCTGATCTTGGTAAGCCTAGTAGCTCTAGTAACTTTCTTAACGGCGAATTTGTTTTCTGCTGTGGTTTTCTCTGATGACGCGAACAAGGGTTTCTGAAATCTATTATCATTTTTCTTAAGAGAAGTGAAGTTTGTTTGTTACAAATAGTTATATTTGTATAATGAATAGAGAAGTATCAAATTTTTGTCATTTTAATTTTCATTAGACTTATAAAATATACCTTCATACTACAACTACTTTTAGTATCAATATGTTTAAGGCCTTCTATGTAGTTGGTTCTCTCCTATTTGGGTTAAACACGGTGCTTTGAACTTTGATCTCTATTTTTCTCAATTACGCTTTTACTTTCTCTACTGCTTAGGGAGTTTTACACCAAGATTTCTCCGGAAGTACACAGTTTGAAACTTCTTGAATCCAAAAGCAGAAAAAAATCTGTCTTCTAAGGGAGTAAGTCAAAGAATTTCAATAAATAAACCCCCCCCCCATCTCAAACTATTCTTTACGTGGAATGTTTAGAATTTATCAAACTTATAACAATTTTGGTTAAACTGCTATGGGTAAAAAAGATTTTCATTACAAATGAGTTAATACCTTAAATGTTTTGGTTATAGATTTCTCATTCTGCATGACTTTCGAACAACAGGTAAATCGCAAAATATAAACAAACCTTAGTATTAGACAAACATAGGTCTCTTTAAAATATATAACCAATAAAATTATTTTTTATTGGATTGTGCTATCTATATTGTGATAATACTTTTTCAATATTCTCGTCGTGATTCTGCAGTTTTTTTTTAAATCACAAAATATTATAACCGCCAAGTGGAACATTACAAAGCTCAAGAAACTTCTAGAAATGTGAGATCTGTAGAGTAACATTATGCAAGCAATTAATCTTGTGTCAGATTCAGTACCAGTTAACAGTTCCCAACAAGAAATTACTGCATATCTCAAGGACGATTTGTCACTCCTCTTTCTAGTGATCTGGATTATTTGGAAAGAATTCAACATTTTCAGAACTAAAAAGAAAAGGTAGCTACTACATTGGGCAACAATGAAAATGTTTCGGGCTTAAAAATAGTGACTGTGCATGTATTTCCATCTGCTGAATTAAAAACTCACCACAAAAATGATAGATTAGCTCTTGTTTTGAAGATAAAGTGACATTTAATTTTTTTAGAGTGAAGATCTTAAATTTGGGGAACTTTTTGGGGATTTGGCACACCCGTCAGATAACAAAACACAATCGGAGAGAAATTTTGGAAATTAAGTGATGCAAAAGTTGAGGAAGGCATTTCTGTCGGACCACAAATAAGAGAACTTGTAAAGGATCCTGCATTTGACCAAATTTTGGAGGGGAAAGAAAAGGAAGCTTGGGAAGCCTTCAAGGGTGTTGTTCATGGATTTTTAGGCAACAAAAGAGATGACAACTACAAGCATTTGGTGACAGTGCTCCTGCAAAAATACTGTAACCTTGGATCTAACATGTCCATTAAGATCCATTTTCTAAACTCCCACCTAGACTTTTTCCCTCCTAGTTGTGGAGCTGTTAGTGATGAACATGGGGAGAGATTCCATCAGGACATTTCTGTTATGGAACAAAGATATCAGGGCCGTTGAAATGAAGTAATGCTTGGTCTTTGTATAGGGATTCTGCGGAACTCCATCACAAGAGGCAAGCTAAAATACGACGAAGTCAATAGGCCATCAAATGATTCTCTTCAGACACGACTATCCGCGAAGTGTTTCTCCAGAAATTTAGAACTCTTAGCATGTAATTACCAGTTAAAAAATCAAATGCACTTTCATTGTTTTTAGCATGTATGTAATTAAAATGTATCCTTTTCTCTCAATCCGTTAATATGTAATACTTCCACCTTGTGTATATCTTAGAAACTAGAGCTAATAAATATTTTTTATTGTCATATTTCTTGTTCTCAACGCTAAATTAGTAGGAATTGCCTCATGAAGTGCTCGAAACGTTCAAAAATTATTTTTGTCTGCCCAGCGTTATTTGTGTAGTCCAACTGCAATAGTTTTTCTTAAGGGGACACTCTGGTACCAAATGGATTTTCTTCTCTAATTAAGCCCGCCTCGGTAGTGTAGATGGCAGCGTGTCTGCCTCACGTTCGAGAGGTCCCGAGTTCGAATCTCGGTCAGGGTGAGTTACCTGGGTAAGGTTTTTTCCGGGGTTTCCCTTATCCTTAAAGACGAATGTTGAGTAACTCTAAGCTCTATAGGCCCTGGACACATTTGAGCATCATTTCATCCATTCCATTCACCGTCCGATATGACTTAACGTTGGAGGACGTAAAATTACAAACAAAAACAAAAAAACGTCTCTAATTAACGAATTTTAGTGAATTTCTTAGTTTAAGTTACACCTGCCCTGATATACTGTTGGTATAAGCTTCACTGCTCTTTATTAAGTAGCTTTGAAACTAAACATTATTTATCATGTTTTTGTTTGATAGAATTCAATAGTAATAAAATGTATACTTAGAATTAAATTAGAGGGCTGAAATTTCGTATGCTATTTTTTCATTGTCTATGCAATAAAACTGTGCTTTCCAAAATATCAATACTAATTAAAAATATGAACTGTTTTCTCTTTACAAGAAAATAAAAAGAAATATTACTAATAATTACAAAGAAAAAAATCATACACTTTAATGTATGAGTGTGAGCAACAATCATATACATAGTTTTCTTTAACGATTCATATTCCACATATTATGAAAATTTAAACTTTATTCATCAATATTTACTGCAAAAAAAGTTTACCCCAAATCACAAAAATTGTTATATGGAGAAAAAGCTATTCAAAGTTTTAAAACACACTTTTTTGGAAATATTGTTATTCACTCGCCCATTAGAATTCTCCTGTAGCATGCAATATTCCCTCTCCTTTTAGGTTGAAATCTTCTTTGCCACTCTTGTTGCATTTTCCCTTTTAATTTCTATATCTAAGGGTAATCAAACACTCCGCTTGACACGACGTTCATGTCTGAGTTTACTTATTTTGGTGAAAAGAGGAGACATTTCAGACTGCTTTGCCAATTCAGTCAAAGCTGTCCTTGATTTACAAGGGATGTAACTTCTACCACAGCCATGTCAACCTTTCTGGCTGAAACAGACCTCCTTGAGACAAATTACACTATATAGATTTTCATTTGCATTTTGAGTCTTTCCTCTGGTACATCTTCCTAACAACTCTCTTGAACACAACCTTTTATATAGGGGTATCATTCTCTCCACTACATTGACAATTAGAGATGTATGGATCTTATTTTTGTGGCTCTCATGCCAGATTTCACCAACAGATGTTAAAATCGACGTTAACAAATGTAACGTAACAATTGTCACAGCACTAACACTGCTGTTCTACTGTTAAACTTCTTGCATTTCACCAAGCTGTTTTCTGAAAATGTTAACAAACCTGTGTTAACGCCAAGAAACTTGTAAATATTACAGCTATAGAAGGCTATGGATGAGTCGTATTATTTTCTAAACGTACTGCGATGCACTTTTGTTTTCATTTGCGTCTGCACAAGCTGAAAAATGGCGCGTGAACAAAATCGTAAACAAAAGCCGTGAGACAAAGTTCTCAATAGAGAAATAATGTTTAATTGAATTGGTGACGAAGTGTAAGGATATCTTGGGAAATAAGAGGACGGATGCAGTGAATGTAAAAGAGAAACATGTCACGTGGGAAAATATTGGAAACGAATTTAATTCAAATGCATGTGTTACTACTAAAAGCACCAAACAACTTGTCAGTATTACATAAATTTAAAACGAGGTGCGAAGAAGGACAAGTGACTTGAACGTTTCAAGACGGGAGGTGAACAATGTATTATCCACATAATTCAGTGAATTATAAAATCGCAAGGTTATTGATACTTGAAGCAAAGGCGAGATCGCCATATTCCTTTCGATGCATGTTCTAACCTCTCCTGTACTTCCGCAGTAACCTTCATAGTAACTTGTTTTGACAGTCTATACCTCTGTAGAACATTTTCTTCTGATAGTTCCTCAAAATAATTTCTGCTCATAGGCCGTACGCTATTACGAATGCCAGTTAGACGGTCTCAAATGTAACAAATCGACATCAACAGCTGAGTTCATGCTCGCCATCTTGACTATTTACAATTGTTAAGGACTTAACACCAGACATTCGGCTTGTTAGTTTAACAAGAGATTTAACACGAGTGTTACGCTAACACTTGTTGGTGAAATGCAATTTTTGTTTTAACTATTGCTAAACTCGTGTTAAGTCTTAACATCTGATGGTGAAATTGGGCATTAGGCTTGTCACCTTTTGCTACAGCTCTGTTATAAAAGCAGCAGGAGCTTATGCCCACTGGACATAGAGAGTATTTCCATAGCAGCATGTCCTCTTATAAATTTAGAAAATGTTGTTACAATTCTCTTGTTTGTATCAAAAGCACTTTTAGTTTTCTTTCCAGTTGTTGTACTTTTTCTTTTGCTTGAAAAAGTTTCATACAAAACATAACCACAGGCTTGGCACTTCACTACAACCTTAATAGAAAAAACTATATAACTCTCTAAAATTCACAGTAACACATTTCTCTTTACATTTACTACATAATACTCTCGAAAACAAGTTCTTCAAAACATTACTGTCAACAAGGTCTGCAACTTCATCTTTATACAGAAGAGCAATTATAATACTTTCAGCTGTAGAGTTATTAGTATAAGATTCTTCACTTTTTTCTGCTGTGGAATGCTTCCATATTGTTTCAGCTAAATGCTTAGTTTTCCTTTTCTTTATTATCTTTCTACTACACACTTTTAGCATTATCTTTGCTAAGATGACACAAGTATTACAGCAATTGGAGTGCTCAATGGATACCTAGCTACTTTATTAACAAGATAATTTATTTGTTACCTTTTATTAATTTTCTGTCAGAAGATCTTGTACAATAAGACGAGCCAACATCTATATTTGAAAGATAAATATCTCATTAAAGTCTAAAAACCACAAACAGACTTACTCTAGCTGTTATTACTGAAATCTGACATATCTGCCACACCCACTTTTCACTGCAAGGGTCTGAATAAATTTGAAATACACCAACTTCCAGGTCGATTTGACGCATAATATTTAATGATCATATTCTAGACATACTGAAGACAACTTTTCTGTTAAAAAAGTTTTCTGAAAAAAAATTGCATTTTTTGTCATTTTGGTACCAGAGTGTCCCCTTAAAGACGATTTAGCACAGCAGGACTCATATGTGACAGAAAAAGTACACTTTACCCCGAAACAGTGAAAGTGCTAGTATTTTTTAACTAAAACTTTTAAAGATGGAGTATTTCAAAAACGCATTAAAAACTAGAGGTGAGGCTCTGGTTGCGATAACGACACCAGCATCAACCTCAAATTAATATCAACTTAACTTAATATCATTAATATTATAAATATTAATATCATTATATTAAAACAATGCATTGCGACGTAAGCACTGTAATGAACATGTATGCGTGAACGTATATTTGAAATTACTCAGAACTGAAACGTAAACATTTGACATGACGTGATAAAAGAAATATGTACTTTGAATAAGCCAAAGTGTTTGTTAAATTCAATGAGAGGAAACGATACACTTCTTGCTGGTCTGGCAGAACATGTCTGGTCACATTATATCTTTGTTTATGAATGGTTCATAATCTCTATTTACTCTAGAGTTCAAATCAGCATTATTCAGTTACTCTTCCATGAAAAAGTGTATCAGCTGGATTAATGAGATACGATCCACCTTCCCCCTTACTACTGCTAGAACAATCCATTAGAGTTAATGTGGGCTCAAATTATGTTGCAAACAGAAATAATATTTTTAAACTGACTGACTTTGAACGATTTATTCACGAAGAAATTGACAAGGAACACAACAAACCTGGGAAAACTGTGTGAGGCATCAGATAAACCACAAGAAGACGACTTTTGGAAAGAAATAGTACGTAACAAGATTTTTGAATCTATCATCTAAATTTGCAGTACTCAGACGATGAAGATAATGACAATGGCGAATTATCTCTTAACATAAGTAACATTCACAGATATACGGATGTACCGCTGGTATTTTCGTTGGATAAGAAAATAAGTAATTCGTAAACTATAATTAATTTTAAACTAAATGTTTGAAACATTTGCGTGATATACGAATATTCATGTTGCAATTGTTATTTGAACAACTGCATTACTATAAAACTTTGGAAAATTCAGTTTGCGTTAGCGCCACGAACACTCGCAAGTGTGTGAGAGAGAGGGAAATATAAAAAGTGTGGGGATAACGAGGTGCCAACCGTGAAGGCCCTAACGCAACTGATTCGCTGCAGGCGAGAACTCTTCCCATTTGAAACACATAAGTTTACTCCAGCCAATGATTCTCGACAGGCCAAGGGCTTTGGCAGTAAAGATACGAGATGGAATACAGCTCATTGGTACTTCCAGTAGGAACCGATGCATATGTAACTTCAGAACATTTTCCCCAAATAGAGTAAATCACGTGAGAGAAACTGGTTTCGCTTGACCGCTATTAACAACTTAGTTGCAATGTCAGTCTAGTTATGAAATGTAACTCTTAACGATGGAACTGAAGGTGCTACTCACCAATTAGCACTGAGAAACTCATCGATCTGGTATTTCTTCCTGTTTAATCTTGTCCAGTCCTTGACTGGATCCACTTGAGGCCAAGCAGATCTTACCTAGAAGGGTAAACCCCACACTAGCAACGAGTTGAAGGAAAGCAACATGGCTTCAAGAAGTTTAACAGGAAACAGTGTTCGGAAATCAAACTCCATATTAACCCATTTACGGTTATAATGACTTGAATATCGAACTCAAAGAATACCATATGGATTTGTCCTTCTCAAAATTATTATTCGTGACAAATTTTAATACATACCAAGTCAGTAATTTTCTGGGAACTCTGTACGTTTATGCAATTTACTTTCTCCAATCCTGCAATCCATATGCCACCTCGGTTCATTTAACTCATCCCTTCCTCCAGGGGATGTTTATACTAAAGATCCAATTCCGTGTTGAGATTCTAGGAGTTTCCCCTCGCTACCTAATGTACCTGCACCCCTACTATTGAAAATGTGGCTGAATATACAGGGTGTCCCAATTGAATCACCCTATTTTCACTTCAGACATCGATATTCCAGATATCGAACTGAACTAAACTTTACTAATACGTTTGCCTCATTAAGTTTGTATACAAAAATAAAGTCCTATCACTTCCATATATACCCCACCAGTCACACGAAGGATATCCAGAGGATGGTCGAGCTCCAACCATGTGCGTTGAAGCATTTCAGGAGTGACGGTTTCAACAGCATTTTGAATGCACTCAGGCAGTTGCCGAATAGTCGCTACCTTTTTCGTATACACCCTGTCCTTGACATACCCCTACAAAAAGAAGTCCAGAGGAGTTATGTCGGGCGCTCTCGGTGGCCATGCAATTGGTGCACCTCTCCCTATCCATCTATCAGGAAACTCATGATCCAGTGTGACCCTAATCTCTCTAAACCTTATAAAGAGATACTTCACTTATCTTAAGAAAATTATGTTAATTTTTCTTTTTAATTGACATCGATTTCACAAACAAATTGCATGTATCGTCACTCCATCAACACACTTGGTTGTCAAGGATTCCGGTTACCATGTTTTTATGTTAATGATATTTCAGCCCTTAAAATAAAAGACGATTATAATTTTAAAAAATATACTTACCATCCTTGGGTTAATAAACATTTTCAATTTTTTTAAAGAAGTTGGTATAACTTTAGTTCCTCAAAATAAATATAGTATTAAAATTACTACATTTCTCTAAAAAAGATAAAATTCCTAATAATAAAAAATCTGGTGCCCACCTCGGTAGCGTAGATGGTAGCACTTCTACCTCACGTCCAAGAGGTCCCGAGTTCGAATCTCGGTGAGAGTGAATAACCTGGATAAGGTTTTTACAAAGGTTTTCCCTTATCCTTTAAGACGAATGTCAGGTAACTGAACTCTATGGACCCTGGACTCTTTCGAGTATCATTTCACCCAATTCATTCACTGCCCGATATGACTTAACGTTGAAGGACGTAAATTACAAAAAAAAAGAAGAAGAAGAAGAAGAAGAAGAAGAAGAAGAAGAAGAAGAAGAAGAAGAAGAAGAAGAAGAAGAAGAAGAAGAAGAAGAAGAAGTCCAGAGCTGTTATATCGGGCGATCTCGGTGGCCATGCAATTGGTGCACCTCTCCCTATCCATCTACCAGGAAACTCATGATCTAGTGTATCGCTAACCTCTCTAAAACTTCTAAAGAAATACACATACATTAATTTATCACCACAAAATGGAAAATGGGACACACTGTATATATTTTAAATGTTTCCTTTGAGTGCAAAGTAGCCATAGAAACGATAAAATAATAACTTCCTAGATAAAAAAATGGGATTAACTAAAAAAACTTATGGAAGATAAAAGAACAAAATATTAAATGCAACTTTAGCAATGTTTCATCAACAGTTATTTGTATATCAACTTAAAGTTCGAACTGTAAAAATTAATTTAAGTGTCTATCGTTGTAGCTGGCATTGTACTAAGCAAAGATCTACATTAACTATAGCCAATATGAATTAGAAAACAAAAGGGTATACTTGCTTTAAAGAACAATTTGCGAGTGAGAAGATTAAGGATATCTTTGTTTCTTATTTATTTTCAATATGAAAAAACCCTTAGCAGATGTGTTCTCAGCGACGGAAAAGCCAAAAACGGGATGAAATGATTAACGTTGGGTCTATGTAGCTCCTTTAACTTAAGTAGTGCAATAAATACTGAATAATAACATTACAATTTAAGCACAGTTACATAATGGAGATACAGAATGCAGATAAATGATTTTTGAGGCTGTATCTTCCTGTTGTAGCTAACGTTTTTTTTTCATTTAGTTGATAAACAGGTGCATCGATAATATACAGGATGTTTCGAAATGACATCGAACGAATATATAAAAGTAGTTGCTCAGCTTTTATATGACATATATAGATATGAGGGCTGTTCAATAAAGAATGGTCACAATTTTTTTGACAACGTACCTTTACTCATCCTCATAATTTTGATGGTATTTCTCAAAATAGTCTCCCCTGAATGCGATGCACTTGTACCAGCGTTTCTGCCAGTCTTCAAAGACATACTGGAAACCATTTTTGCGAGATCCTTCAAAATCGCCTCCGCAGCCTTCACCACTGCTTCTGATGATGGATAATGCCTCCCACGAAGGCGTTTCTTCAAGTTAGAGAATAGAAAAAAGTCACGTGCGACTAAATCCGGACTATAGGAAGAGTGAGGGATGTACTTCACGTTGATTTTTGCAAGACATTCAGCAACAACATTGACAATATACGGCCACGCATTATCGTGGTGCGGCATCCAGCCTGCTTTACGGAAATGTGGTCTTTTGCGCCTGATATGGACTTGCAAAGTTTTCAGGACACCCCTGTAGTATTGTCCAGTTACTGATGTGTGTGCAGGTACAACATGCTGATAAACCATTCCGTGAATATCAAAGAATGAGATGACCATATGTTTCCCAGCAGAAGCAACCACTTTTGCTTTTTGGGGGGTTGGTGATGAAGGAGATTTCCACACTGAGCTTTGCTGTTTGCTCTCAGGATAAAAATGATGTAGCCAAGTTTCATCAGCTGTGATTACGTTTGTAAGAAACTCCGGAACTTCCTCTAACATCAACTTTAACTGCATGTTACCTCCATTGCAGTGGTAAGTGATACTGAACATCTTTGAACTTGTCTGATTCTCACAGGTAGAAACCAGGAGTACCAACAATGAAACTACTACGGCGTGTTTGTTTCACATTAAGCTAAGAGAATATAATAAGATTGAATTTTAGTGCGAAAACTTATGACCGTAAAAAAATTATGATCATTCTTTATTGAACAGCCCTCGTAGTCTTTACCACCAATGGAGACGCATAGAAAACGCTCCAGAATCAGTGGATTAGGCAGTTACAGGAACAACACTGCATGCCTCACACTATCGAAGTTCGCAGGTAGGTGACACCGTGTCGCCTGCTGTAGCTTTTTATAAACATACCGACATACTCCACGGTAACTTGCTACTATTAAGAAGTTCTTTGGATTATGAAACCACAATAAAGAAGCTATTCTTTAGTTACTTGTTTATGGATGTTTAACGTGTTCCAACATTACGCTATAACAGTTTCTGACGACAAATAAGCTAGTGGACATATACAACTTTGTGGCGGGTATGTTGTTCTTGAGGCAACTGCTAGCGTGTGATAGTTTGGATGCAACATTCAAGACATCCATAGAGTAAAAAAGTCACTTGACCTTATAAAATAGTATTGCTTGCATTAACTTTCTTTTAAAAAACGACTATTATGTGTTTCAAACGGGAAGGTGTTTGTCCTTGAGCGCTATTAGGTGAGCAACCAATCGGAGTCCTGCGGTGTTGTCGTATTGCATTCCCGCTAAGTGGTGTGTGAGGAAATCATCGTTGGTCTGGAAATGTGTTCCACCCAGGTGTGACTTCAACTCAGGAAACAGAAGATAATCACTAGATGCTAAGTCTGGACTGTAGGGGGGATGGGTGAGGATGTCCCATCCGAACTGGGCCAGGAGATCAGCCGTTGCATGTGCAGTATGGGGACGGGCGTTGTCGTGATAAAAAATCACTCCCTTTATCAGCATTCCTCTCCTTCGACTTTGAATGGCAGGTCGCAATTTTTTAAAAGTCTCACAGTAGTTAGTGGCGTTTATTGTTGTGCCGGTAGGCATAAACTAGCATAACAATACAACTTTTCTGTCCCAGAACACACTGGCCATCATTTTGCCGGCAGAAAATGTCTGTTTGAACTTTCGCGGCTTCGACGAATTCGAATGCCGCCACTGACGAGAACGTTCTTTAGTTTCTGGTGTTGTGTAGTGCACCCAGGTTTCATCGCCATTGACAGTTGAATCCAACAATTCCTCGCCCTGTTCCGCATGGCGCTCCAGGAATCGGTGGACCACTTCAACACGTTGCCGTTTATGGTCTTCGGTGAGCATTTTGGGGACCCACCTCGCACACACCTTGCGATAATGCAAATGTTCGGTCAAAATCTTGTCAATCGTAGTCTTACTGACTTCAGGGATAAGTTCGCACAGCTAGCGAACTGTCACACGCCGATCTTTAAGCATTTCTTGCTCCACTTTTGCAATTGTTTCGGCTGAAACCGAAGGCCGACCAGAACGCTGTTCGTCATGGACATCTGTACGTCCGTCGTTGAACTCTCTGACGCACTTTCGCACGTTTTTGACGTCCATACACTGTGGCCCATAGACTTCGAAAAACTGACGATGAATTTCAGTGAGGGTAGTAACCTTGGCACTCAATAACGGATCACTGCACGCAACTCGCACTTTGCGGCGGAATGATAGGAAGCTCCATCGCAAACGGCTGCTCAGCCAAGACTAATGGTTGCAACGGATTCGCTATGGTAGAGATTTGAAGGGGTTAATGCCGGAGGTTCTACTCCCATTAGTCCTGGACCCGTAGGATCAAGGACCCGGGCGTCCTTCTACCACAGAGTTACCGGGCTCTCCCAAAAGGGCGCTCGGCGCCTCCATGGTGCTTTCCATAAGGCAAGACCTAGAGACTAACAAGCCCCCCCCCCCCATCTGGTGCTGTGGACTCAAGAGGAGATGGAAGTGGATACGGCACTTACGCGCGCCAACTCCGAAATGGGAAGGCTACCGATATGTCCTCGGTGGGGCCGCCTGGTGATCTAGCACACCTTCTACTAGCTATGCTGGCTAGTACCCGGGAGACTTAATGGCTTCCCTCAACACCGTCCGAAGACGTACCCGATTCCCACGGGTAACGGGAACCACTGCCCCCTCGAGTCCAACCCAATCCGAACAACTCCCTATCAGGCAGGGGCTCGGCAGTTTGGCCCTAGGTTCCTGTAGTAACGTCAGATGTACCACGAGTGCTAGGGGTCCGCAGCGTCTGCACCACGGCAGCTGAAGGGGACGGATCTCTTCCCCTACGTTAGTATCTGAAGGGGGAAAACCAGGTTACATGCCAGTGTTGCCAGATCTCGCGTAATAGCGTTCCTCACGGCTCTAGCACCTTGGAGTCCTTATTTTACAGACACCCTGGTATTTAGATATGATATGAGAACTATATCTTCCTGCCGCAGAAAGCTACAAGGCTAAACAGCCAAAGATGTCACACATGTGCACTTGCTTTTGTTTACATCATCCCATAAACTAAGTATGTAGCCGGTATAGACGTGTCTGAGCACTGGATGAAGTTTCAAGTAATGTTAAGGTATAAGTGACAATGCCTTCTTATGGATAGACAGCAAAGCACGTTATTATTTTGTTCAATACAAGCAGTCAAGTGCGCAGAAGGTATTTTTCTGCTCTTTTTTCTTAATACAAAAACCAACCAGATATAATAGCAGTGATTAAAAGAATTACAGAGAAGGTAGCGGACGGATCTACAGAGTTTATGGCTGCAACTCTTGGGAGAATTGAATCAAAGCACGATAAACTGGTTTTTGAAGAGATTATAACGACGTTTACAGGAATGGCAATCAACACGATTTAAGGGCGTTGAAGAAGGTGGAAGGCTGAAGCAACTAAATGGTTAAGGTGAGCATGTTTCGGAGGTTTACAGGGACAGACTGCAGAATGGGATATATGTAGAGGAGAAGCTGTTGCAGGTAACAACCATGGCCAAGCCGCATTCCGAAGACAGCGGTGATACGTCGACGGGCAAGATATAAACATTAAATTATGGCATTGTCTGCCTGCCTTCCTGAATGATCACATTATGTTTGACATTTTAAAGCTTCCAAAAAGAGCATTTGTTTCTTCAATGTGGAAGTAAGTACTACAGTGTTGACGAAAATTCTCCGATATGATGTCCTGCTTAGGAAGATGTTCAAAGTTTCTCCTTAACGTTAGCTCAATGGAGAAATTGTTGATACTAGTTTGTAGACTAGCATTAGCTCTACACAGATTTTATAAAAGAGAACCTACAGGCTTAAATCTAGCCATAGAATCGGAATAAAACACATCTTGCACCCCTCCGGCGCCATAAACTAACAAACCTCTTAAGGCCTGGGATTTATAGTTAACCACTATTAGGTCAATTAATGGAAATTAATTGTTCTTTCACACTGGCTGTGTGTAGCCTGGGCCTTAAAGTACTTACAGCATAGTAAGCCGCCACTGAGGTAGTTGTCTCGTATGTTTATGAGAACTCCTAAGTGGTTTACCAGGAGAAACACGAGTCAGTTGGAGAATTTAATGTCATACCGGCACGTTGGCCATAGTAGTTCAAGGGCTAGAGTGGCTGGACGGCAACCAGAAGATCGGTGGTTCAAATCCCGGCTATGGCATTGCATTTTTCAGTCTGACTCTATTTTTCCATACTTCAGCCTACACACGGCCAGTGTGAAAGAACAATTAATTGGATTATTACATTCTGTTAGCTTAATGTGAAACAAACACGCCGTAGTAGTTTCATTGTTGGTACTCTGGTTCCTGCCTGTGAGAACCAGGCGCTGCAATGGAGGTAACACGTGAGGAACAACATGCGGCTGTAAAATTCTGCTTTCGTCTGAACAAATCTTCAGTTGAGGCCTACAAAATGTTACAAGAGGCCTATGGAGAGTCTGTTCTTTCCTACAGCACAGCTCAAAGGTGGTTTAAAATGTTTAAAGAGGAGAGACAATCAATTTCAAAGGAAGTTGGACCCGGTGTTACAGTTAATGCTCTTACGGAAGAAAACATCAACACTGCTGCTGCCATTGTGAGAGGAGATCGAACAATTACCTTAAGATTACTTTCCGAAATACTGAACATTTCATTGGGTGCCACCCACACGTTGGTGACAGAAACATTATCCATTAGACGTGTTCGTGCGCGATGGGTTCCAAGACTGTTGATTCCCGAACAAAAGTACATTCGCATGCAGTTAAAGTTGATGTTAGAGGAAGATCCGGAGTTTCTTTCAAACGTAATCACTGCTGATGAAATTTGGCTACATCATTTTGTTCCTAAGAGCAAACAGCAAAGCTCAGTGTGGAAATCTCCTTCACCAACCCCCAAAAAGCTAAAGTGGTTGCTTCTGCTGAGAAAGTTATGGTCATCTCATTCTTTGATAATCATGGAATGGTTTATAAGCATGTTGTACCTGCTCACACATCAGTAACTGGGCAATACTACAGGGATATCCTGAATACATTACAAGTCCATATCAGGTGCAAAAGACCACATTTCCGTGAAGTAGGCTGTATGATACACCAAGATAATGCGCGGCCGCATATTGCCAATGTTGTTGCTGAATATCTTGCAAAAATCAACGTGAAGTGCATCCCTCACCCTCACTATAGTCCAGATTTAGCCCTATGTGACACTTTTCTATTCCCTAACTTGTAGGAACGCCTTCGTAGGAGGCATTATCCATCATCAGAAGCAGTGGTGAAGGCTGCGGAGGCGATTTTGAAGGATCTCTCAAAAAGTGTTTCCAGCATGTCTTTGAAGACTGACAGAAACGCTGGGACAAGTGCATCACATTCAGGGGAGACTATTTTGAGAAGGAACATCAAAATTATGAGGATGAATAAATTCGAAACTAATATGTGTATTTTATTCTTAGGTTGGCACCACATTTACATGGTGGGAAATATTATACCATTGAAAGAATTAAAATGCTAAAGTTGCACTTGCAGGCTGCGGAACGACGCGCGCGTAAAGCGCGTAGTGTGGTTACAAATTGCCATAACATTTTAAAAATGCGCGTGTGGTTAACAATTGTCATAAAATTTTAAAAATTAAGATGATTAAAATTTTCAAACTCCTTGATTAAAATTTCTGCTTTCAGTTTGTTATGTGGGGGAGCACATTTAAATGGGATATGTATTTTAAATAAGCGATGATATGTTTCTAATTGAATATCTTTTAAAACTGAATTTTATTTGTATATGACTTTGTGAATCGTAAAACGAGCAGTGGCGGCTTTTGCCGAAAAATAACAGTGTGCTGCGGGAAAGAAATTCGATAACTAAAGTCCATGCGCCGATATATCTTTATGATATAAACAGAATTTCTACTTTGTTTCGACTTTTGCTCAGTTTTTAGATTGGATATAGGTCGCCCTAACAGTGTTATACTAACCTTTTCTTCTAATGCTTGCCTTGAAAAGGGAGTTTTCAGAAGTTCATTATTTATTGGTGAAAGTTTTTGTTATATTAAATTACTCATAAAATGAATAAAATGAATTTATAACACGTTTCACACTCACACACAAAATGAAGAAACTGATACCAGTCACTAAATAACGTTACACAAAGAAATACTTGGATACAATGCGAGCATGCGAACCACATGCACTTGTTATGGTCGAGGGAATGGAGAATCGTGCCAACATGATAGGTACATCACAAACAATCTGCCCTGCGATTTAATAACCATTAGGTATTGGGTCTGTTTACGTAAGAAGGATGGAATTAGTTTCTAGAACTAAAATATGAAGCAATGATAGATTGTTAAATGATTTTCAATGAATATTCAAGTTCTACAGCTATAACTATGAGTGTTGGTGGCCCTGCTTCACAGTGCAGCAAATGATAACCACGCAACACTCAGCTGCAGTACGTATTTGCGTGAAAATCTATGGAACTTAGGACATCAGGGAGGCAAGAGGGGAAGGTTGTACGCATGCGCAATAACTGATTACCGAGCTTGCTGGCTCTCAGCACGTTGTCAAGGATGCATTCCATTAGTTACGCAGGTGTTTTCTGGGCATTAAGAGTTCATTATTGGTCAAACTCGATTTCTTATAATTACAATAATGCATTGTTATTTACCTGGTCTTTTAAAATTTCTACAATGTGATTTATAAAACAGAAAAGAATGTGCTGCAGCACTGCATCACGTAAGGACGAGCCGCCCCTGAAAACGAGTTGTTGAATTTTCTGCAAAATGCCTCACATGCGTTAGTAATGTTCAGACGATAGCTCGGCTCATACTATACGGTTAAACATGGCCTCTTCAGATATACGAGCGTGGGTCAAAAAGTAATGCTTCCTAATTTTTTCCCTTAAACAAGTAAGTTATGTGAAAACTTTGAATTTGGCGCCATTCCTCAAACCTTCCTCTCCAATCCCCTGCAGTAGTAACTTCCTAAGTCAACAGGTGGCAGCACTGGATGCTCTGGCAGAATGGCTGACATCGACATTCATATTAGACAGCGTTCTGTGATTAAAATTTTGACTGCGGAAGGTGAAACGCCAATTCGCATTCACGAAAGGCTAAAACATGTGTATGGTGATGCAACGGTGGATGTCAGCACTGTTAGACGGTGGGTTCGTCGCTATAACGAAGCTGAAGGGCAAACACCATTGGCAGATGAAAAGCAAAGCGGCAGGTCTGTGACTGCAGTGACTCCATGCAACATTCAGCGAGTCGATGACATCATTCGTGGTGATCGCAGGGTAACAACAGGTGAATTGTGTCGCATTACCCCCCTCAGTAAAGGCAGTATGATGACGATTCTTCAACAACTGGGGTTGCTCAAAAGTTTGTTCACGTTGGGTACCAAGAATGTTAACCGCCCAAAACAAAGAAACAAGGAAAACATTAGCCTCCGAACACTTGCAGCGCTTCAATTTGGAGGGAGAGTAGTTTCTGGAAAAAATTGTTACTGGAGACGAAACGTGGGTTCATTTTTTCGAACCTGAATCAAAGAAGCAGTCAATGGAATGGCATCACACAACGTCAAAAAAATTCAAAACTCAGCGGTCGGCAGGAAAAGTTATGGCGACAGTGTTTTGGGATGCAGAGGGTGTGCTTATGATTGGATTTTTGGAGCAGGGATGCACAATAAATTCTGTCCAATACGTTAGAACTCTCAAAAATCTGAAAGCACGTCTTCGCCAAGTTCGCCCAACAAAAACTATGGCGGATGTTATTCTTTTGCATGACAATGCAAGACAACACACCAGCCGTTTCACCACTGCAGAAACAGAGAAATTTGGATGGCAATTCTTACCTCACCCCCCACAGCCCTGACCTGGCACCATCAGACTTCCATCTGTTCGGGCCACTAAAGGAAGCTCATCGTGGGATTCATTTTGAAGATGAGGCTGTCAAAACGTTCGTGCGTCAATGGCTTAGGAAGCAAGACCGTGTGTTTTACCACACTGGAATACATGCCTTAGTTAAAAGGTGGACCAAAACTGTGGTAAAGGACGGAGATTATATTGAATAGTGACAAATTAATCGTCAATGTTGCAGTTTTCAAACTATGTAAATTGGATTCAATTTTCTTGGCAATTAAAAGAGAAAAAAATGGAAGTCATTACTTTTTGACCCACCCTCGTATAAGAATCAACAAGGTAGTCATTAAATTGTTCTATCTTTTGGCATAACGGCTTGTTGTACAAAACAACCACCTGCTTCATGTGGAGGTAAATAAGACAAACCAAAAGAATGTTTAAACCTCTTACCGAGTTCAGACGAATTGTCTTTGAAGACACTTGCTAGTCCATTGCTTTGTAGTTTACGTCACAGTGCCTGGCCGAGATGAACCCTACAACCCAACAGTTGAGTTGTGTCACTCCATTGCTTCATGTACAGCAACCTCGAAATCTGCTACTATTTTCTTAGGTTGAAGTTTCAACTCCAAACACTCGCACTTTTCAACTATGGAACGAAGCACCAGGGAATACATGTCGGTGCTTTCATTTGGCAGTAAATATAAAACTGCAGGAATGTAATGTCCAGACGTCGGATCCCGTAAACCTTAGCAATCAATGTATGCTCACAGGTATTATACAAGGTCAGGGGCGACATCAACAAACTTCCGTGTCAACAAGTATACCGAAGCGCTGTGTGTGTACAGTCGGGTACGGATACAAAATGTAACCTACATTACGCGATCCTCCGCATTGCTTTCGTTCCGGGAATTACAGTGAACAACCATGTATATTCGTAAATTGCCGACTGTGAATTTTCTGCGCCTCTCAGCAAAACAATATAAAAATATTGGGAGAAAGTTCGTTCACTATCACACGACGTTAATGGTGCATATGTGTAGTACAAGTTATTTTCACGTGTTTGTCCGAGACTTAGTTTATTTCTTATATTACGCAGAACTAACAAAGTATTTTTGTGTTGAATACTGGACAATTCATATTTTGTTCGTTTAATAGGTGGTGCAGTCTCTATATTGTTAATTTTTGCCAACACCACCTCGACTGCTTTTAGACACTCTAAAGTACATTTTTCAAGCTATTTAATGGTTGATTTATAAAATGCATATTGTCCAAAAATTGTTGTGAAAGTAATGATATTAACACAATATGTCAAACATCTTGCACTCCCCGGAAGACAGATCTACCTGCATGGGGAGCAGTAGTGTAGTGAAACAAAAGCTACGCATTGCGAACAGGACTATCCCTGCGTATTGTCCCCGGGACTGACGTCAGCAGTTATATACCGCGACACTATAGTACACGAGATTTAACTTGGCCCCTGGTTCTTAGAAAGAGAAAGAAATACGTATTCAGTATCTCTTTCTAACACACCCTCTTTTATGGCCTGCCAGGTAGGGCAGACACATCAGTGGCGGATGATCCTTCTTCGTCCTCCAAATTTGGTTCCTGTTCCCCTTCTTCATTGTCAGAAATTTCCAAATGTTCCTCAAGTTCACAATTTTAATCATCTTATAAATTAATTGTGAAGTTATCACCAATTGCATCTATTAATCCATATTTCCCCCAATAAAGCTGTTCAATATTTTCAACATGTTCATAAGTTCCCGCCCGGATTTGTTCGGACACTTTACCTACTACACTATCAAACAATAGTTTTACGTCACTATGCTTAAGTGATATGTTTTGGGACATCATTTTTATCTGTGCCCATGTAAGTTCTGTAGCATTAAGAAATAATGATACATAGGTAGTCGTACTACAGAGTGGCCATTCTGTCAGTAATTTTCCTCCCCGTGAGTTCTTTACTCATCTAAATCTCATAATGCTCAACACAGATACAGCTGGCTTTCTGCATTTTAGGGCTTCACATTCGTCTGTAAAAAATTAATGGACATTGATCATAATTCCCCTACCATCTGATCATATAGCTTTTCCCTTTCTTCCCACGTCTCCTAGATCTAACAGACACTAGACCCATTCCCAACATTATGTTTAAAATAATCACAAAATTCTCAAATTCTTAAAATATCTTTCAGGTTTCCAACAAGTTAACAACCGATACTTCTTGAAAAAGTTGCAACAGCACTGATGCCTGCTTGTGCTTACCCTCATACCACAGTAAGTAATACGGAATACAATAGCACTTTAAAACGAACTGACGATTTCAAGGAAATAAACCCAGCGCCCCTGCTAGACAAGGATAGTGCAAAAAGTGCCAAGTTAAATCTCGTACATTATAGTAAACTTTAAACCTTTAAAGGTGTACGGCTTTCGATGTCTGGTAATGTCTATCGTAAAAGAAATGCAATGTAAATAACTGCGAAAATATTTTGCGGTGAATCTACTTCTGCTTCACACAAATATTGCAAACTACTTTCACATCCAAAAATAATCACATTTTCATGACCATTAAATAACACAAGATCTTCGTTAATATAGGACATTAGTTGCGCTTTAGTTATAGCCTCGTGAACTTCAAGTAGGTATGGTTTTAGTTTCGGCATATGGTGACATCGTTAGCTGTGGATTGCTTCTCGTAATAGATTGACATCACTGAATTGTAGGACACCAGAACAAGACTCCGGAGTTTCATTAAATGTTATATTTATTATAATGTCTGGTTCACTAACCACTTACCTTTTACACGACACCCGTACGACATCTCTTTCGTTACACTGGGGATCATGACCGGCTACAGTTTTCGTATCCATGTTTAACTTTATTATTTTGGAAGGACAATCCTTCACTGTGCAACGCCAACGTATACGTCCACGCCTTACGAAACGTCAACTGTAAGTCCTGTCCTCCGTTGAGGTCGCTTTCGACTGCTTTCATGACAACCTTTACTGTTTACTTATCTATCTCACTCAATGTGGTTACTAGTAAAACAAAACACGGTATACTATGCCCTACGAGACAATAAAGTGTCGTATCACTCCGCGTCCACGTGCGTTCGGAATGACAGTACTGTTACCGCTTCGTTAAGTATAATATTAATATGTATTAATAATATGAATATGCATTTTCAACACAAAAAAACACGTATTTATCCAAGTCAACTGCTTAATCGCCAGTCCTTAAAACTTTAAACTAAAAGGCGATGAAAAGCGTGTACTAAATGGAAAAAGGGTAGAAGTGGTCAATGAATTTGAATACTTAGGAGTAAGGTTGAATAACAATTGAAAGTGGGGAGCACACAGGAGAAAAATTGAAGCAAAAGGAAGAGCGGCAGTGAATGGGATAAGAATATGCAAATATAAGCTAGAAATGACCACCAAGTGATTAGAAAGAATGTATGAAGCACTAGTGGAATCCAAAATGTTGTATGCAGTGGAGATCTGGGGGGGGGGGGAGGGGTGCAGAGGTAAACAAAACGGTGGACAAAAACTACAGAAGGTTTTGTAAAGAGCTACTAGGCTTACCAAGATCAGCAGCTAAGGAAGTAGCTTTAGTAGAACTAGGAAAGACAAGAAGAAATGAAATAATAATGGAAAAAAAAAATACAATTTTGGTATAGGTGTTTGGCCAAAGAAGAAGGCGAAATTATGAAACTATGCATGAGATAGCAAAAAAAGATTAGTGAACTCTAATAGTTGGTGGGCAGAGATAGGAGGAATTATGGGAAAAATTGGAATGGGAGATATATGGAAATTAGAGGAAAGGAATACAAGCGATGTGGGTAAATTGGTAAAATGCAGAATAGAAGATATATGAAATATGGAAATATGGGGAAGTCTAGAAAATATTAAATCATTACAATTTTACAAAACATAAAAAAAACTGGGGATGAGAAGCATATGTAGATTACTGCAATAGGCAGGAGAGAGAAGGGTTAGCTTGGATGAGAACAGGAATAATATTTCTAAGAGGGAAAAGGGAATTTGTGAATTGTGTGGGGGAAAAGGAAGTATAGAACACTACGTAACAGAATGCGAGGAGGTTGCAATGTGGAGAAAGAGGTTTGGGAAGAAAAATGGGAGAAAGTAGAGAAGAGGATAGTAGCTATAAAAATCTTAACCGGCAGGGAGGAAAAGAACATAAGAAGTATTGGTGAGTTCTTGCAGAACCGTTTGTAAGAAATTCCGGATCTTCTTCTAAGATCAACTTTAACTGGGTGTAGACCTGCACACGAATGTCCTTTTGTTCGGCAATCAACAGTCTTGGAACCCATCGCGCACAAACACGTCTCATGTGTAATGTTTCTGTCATCAACGTGTGGGTGACACCCAATGAAATGTTCCGTATTTCAGAAAGTGATCTTAAGGTAATTCGTCGATACTCTCTCATAATGGCAGCAGCAGTGTTGATGTTTTGTTCCTAAAGAGCAGTAACTGGAGCACCGGGTTCACCTTCCTTTGAAATTGACTGTCTCCCCTCTTTAAACATTTTAAACCACCTTCAAGCGGTGCTGTAGGGAAGAACAGACTCTCCATAGGCCTCCTGTAACATTGTATAGGCCTCAACTGAAGATTTGTTGAGATGAAAGCAGAATTTCAAAGCCGCATATTGTTCCTCGCGTGTCACCTCCATTGCATCGGTGGGCGATACTGAACATATCTGGACTTACCTGGTTCTCACAGGCGGGAAGCAGGAGTACCAACAAGGAAACTACTACGGCGTGTTTGTATCACATTAAGCTAACAGAATAATAAGTCTGAACTTTTGTGCGAAAAATTATGATCGTAAAAAATTAGGATCTTTCTTTATTGAACAGCTCTCGTATATGAATCTGAATTTTAGTAGTTAAGATATTAGCTGAAATATTAATAAATGTAATTGAAGATAAATGTTAGAATTTAGAACGTGCATCGCGTATATGTGTTTCTATGGAGAAATACTTACCGCACTGTGTGGGAATGTCAACTTACGATGTATAGCAACAATAACGGTAAGTATGGAATATTAGTTACATAGTGCAGAAATTATTTAAAAGAACTCACTCATGTAAAGACCCTACAACTCAGTGAATGTGTGAACAACTTATTTCTGTTTTTAAAGTAGGCTAATACAGATTAACTGTGCATATTTTTGTTGAGGTGAGATAACTCGAACCCTTGTTTATGTTTCGAGTGTTGAGAGTATAAAGAAAGGGGATCTGGTGGGCAACACTGCAGCACCCACGTGGAGAAACAGTTGACCTTCACGTATCTTCTTTTAAAAATCAGACTCTCTTTTTCTTGCTTGTTTTCTTGACTAATCTCATAATTACACAAAATACAACTGAAGGACATTGTTGATGATGAATACTGTACTATACACAATATAAATTTTACCCGTTTTTAATTGCAGATAAGAAGATACACATATTCCTGCACAGCTGTCATTATAGAGTGGAATACGCAAAGAAAACCATCGAAGCCCATTACAGAATCAAAGCTTCAACTCCAGAATTCTTCGCCAACAGAGATCCATTAGGGAAGGATATTCAGGATATACAACAAGTCGTGTAAGGATTTAACTATATATTTTACTTTTGTTTTAAATGAAGAAGTAATACCGTAAACATAAGTAAAACACTTTTAAGTACAGGCAGTATGATCTCTGTTATTGGTTTTCAAAGGGAGCCAGCTAAACTAATGCACAGATGATAAAATATATACGTGTGTTTATCTTAGGAACTGATTCTATTTTATTAGTCAATTACTCCGGCTAATTATGCATGACACAGTGTGATACATATAAAGCTGCACCACTTCAATAGGCCATTTCTCTTTGAAAGCTCGTAGAATGTAGACATTTGTTTTAATGATCTCATTGGCTCTGGGAGAATTGAGAGTTGACAGTCTCAAACGTGCAGTCATAACAGCAACATGCAGTACTCACTACGAGAGCGTGTTTACATTTTGAAAACATATTGGAAGACAAATTCCTTGGTAACAACACAACGGGAATTTCGAAGAGAATTTAAAGTACGCGATGTTCCGACAAAGACAACAATTTTATCGCTCGTAAGAAAGCTGGAGACAACTGGTATACTCATTAGTGAGAGTGGAAAACATAGACCGTCATTGAATGCAGAGACTGTTACAGATGTTCGCAGAAGGCTATTGAATTCGCCAAACAAATCGTTGGGCTGTTTGAGCCAGGAATCAGGGTATTCATATGGAACATGTCAAAGAGCTGCGACCTTACAGAGTGTATATGGTACAACAAATGAAAGAAGCAGATTATGATAAACGAATCAGTTACTGTCGATGGTTTTAGGGTACTCTTACTCCACGTCCAGACATTCTCTCCATAAATTGGTTTACAGATAAGGCATGGTTTTATCTGTCAGGCTACATAAACACATAAACACCAGATATTGAACTACTATAAACCCCCAAGTGATCCACGAAACAGCACTGCAGGATGAAAAGGTTGGAGTACGGTGCGTGGTGTCGGTTTACAGGATCGTTGGTCCCATTTTCTTTGATACGACTGTAGACACTGAAGTTTATATGGGTATCTTCAAGACATTTGTGGAACAGCTGGATGATATCTAATTGAAAGTTATTTCCAGCAAGATGGAGCAACGTGCCATACATCTAATGACATCATGGAACTTGTAACCAGTTTCTTTTTTTTTTTGATACGACTGTAGACACTGAAGTTTATATGGGTATCTTCAAGACATTTGTGAAGCAGCTGGATGATATCGAATTGAGAGAAGGGTATTTCCAGCAAGATGGAGCAACGTGCCATACATCTAATGACATCATGGAACTTATAACCAGTTTCTTTGATAATCGAATAATCTCAAAAGGTCTGTGGCCCCCAGATCCCCTGACCTAACCTCACCGGATTGTTTCCTCTGGGGGTATCTAAAAATAGAGTGTACAAGAATAGGCCACGGACAATTGATGTTCTCAAGGAACCCATTCGAACCGAAATAAGTAACATTGGCGAGGATACTCTCCGTAGAACTTCAGAGAATGGGGTGAGACGAGTGCAAACGTCTATAGATGCTGGTGGAGGACACTTCCAACATTTTCTCTGAGATGTAAATAATGTAAGGAATGGAATCTCCCAATTGTGTATTATACCCTCCCAGAGCTGCATGTGTGTCCTGTTATTTGTTCGGAAGTTATGGTTTATTGAAATGGTTCAGATTTATATGGATCACACTGTATGATGTTCTTATATGACTCCCACCAAAAATCAGAGTACTAGTGTCTTATACACGTTTAAAATAATAGTAACCTTGTATTTTATTTGGTTTTTGGTAATCGTAAAATGATAAAGCTAAAAACTAAATATCAAAGTTTGAGGTGTCCTTGCTACAGGTTTAGAGCAACTCAAATAGACCACCTGACCTTTGTGACTTCTACTCTGACCGCTGACAGGGATGAGGGGAGATATCCGAAGCGCGGGCAGTTCCTAATGACAACAGGCGCAAGCATAGGCGGGGTCCTTCACATTTCCAGTTCGAAGCATCCGACACACCTAAGCCCAGTTCTACCCTAATAATGGGACTCGCACGGGTCGGAATGTGATCGAGCACTTTCAACAGAAGCTGGAGAAGAAACCTTTACAGAGCACACATCTACTCCCCAGTGGCAATACTGCCGCCTGGCCATACAGTCTTGAAAATGGTGGATACAGAAAAGTCATGTTATAAGTGGAACCGGCCCAACATTCACCTATCCATCCTGGGGAGAAATCACGAAAAACTCATGGGGCAGAGTGGGTCGTCACTGGGACCTTCCAAATGCGAGTCATACAAGTTAGAGCGACGCCATCCTGCTGGTCGTTTATATGCACTTACAAAAGAATGTCAATTAATATTTGGGATGTCAGAAATCGTGTAATTTCTAGAACTCAAATTCTCACATGCACACTGGGACCACCTTCATTATTAAGTCTAGTTTTTCATCAGTTTCACCTCTAAGCTCTATGTACCCTGTACTCATTTGAACATCATTTCATAATCGTCCGATATGACTTAACGTTGGAGGTTTTCCCTTATCCTGAAAGATGAATGTCTGATAACTCTAAGCTCTGTCTACCCAGTACTCATTTCAACATCATTTCATTCATCGTCCGATATGACTTAACGTGGGAGGTTTTCTCTCATCCTGAAAGATGAATGTCTGGCAGCTCTAAGCTCTACGTACTCTGTACTCATTTGAACATCATTTCATTCATGTCCGATATGAATTAATGTTGGAGGTTTTCCCTTATCCTGAAAGATGAATGTCTGTTAACTCTAAGCTCTATGTACCCTGTACTCGTTTGAACATCATTTCATTCATCGTCCGATATATCTTAACTTTGGAGGATTTCCTTTATCCTGAAAGATGAATGTCTGGTAACTCTAAGCTTTATGTACCCTGTACTCATTTGAACATCATTTCATTCATCGTCCGATGTGACTTACCGTTGGAGGTTTTCTCTTATCCTGAAAGATGAATGTCTGGTAACTCTAAGCTCTATGTACCCTGTACTCGTTTGAACATCATTTCATTCATCGTCCGATATGACTTACCGTTGGAGGTTTTCTCTTATCCTGAAAGATGAATGTCTGGCAACTCTAAGCTTTATGTACCCTGGGCTCATCTGAACATCATTTCATTCATCGTCCGATGTGACCTACCGTTGGAGGTTTTCTCTTATCCTGAAAGATGAATTTCTGGCAGCTCTAAGCTCTATGTACCCTGTACTCGTTTGAACATCATTTCATTCATCGTCCGATATGACTTAACTTTGGAGGTTTTCCCTTATCCTGAGAGATAAATGTCTGTTAACTCTAAGCTCTATGTACCCTGTACTCGTTTGAACATCATTTCATTCATCGTCCGATATAACTTAACGTTGGAGGTTTTCTCTTATCCTGAAAGATGAATGTCTGGTAACTCTAAGCTCTATTTACCCTGTACTCATTTGAACATCATTTCATTCATCGTCCGATATGACTTAACGTTGGAGGTTTTCTCTTATCCTGAAAGATGAATGTCTGGTAACTCTAAGCTCTATTTACCCTGTACTCATTTGAACATCATTTCATTCATCGTCCGATATGACAACGTTGGAGGTTTTCTCTTATCCTGAAAGATGAATGTCTGGTAACTCTAAGCTCTATGTACTCTGTACTCATTTGAACATCGTTTCATACATTGTCCGATATGACTTACCGTTGGAGGTTTTCTCTTATCCTGAGAGATGAATGTCTGGTAACTCTAAGCTCTATGTACCTGACTCATTTGAATATCATTTCATAATCGTCCGATATGACTTAACGTTGGAGGTTTTTCTTATCCTGAAAAATGAATGTCTGGTAACTCTAAGGTCTATGCACCCTGTACTCATTTGAACATCATTTCATTGATCGTCGGATATGACTTAACGCTGGTTTTCCCTTATCCTGAAAGATGGATGTATCATACCTATTATTATTTTTATTATTATGACTAATAGCAATAAATGTATATTAGATCTGATGTTTTTATAATTTTGTGATTCAATGAAATATTTAAAAACTACCGAAAGAACTATGTTTTACCATGCGGGATAATTCAGGTCAGGTGGTATGTGTTTGGTCCGTTTTCGGCAGGTTTGTGGATCAAATTTCAAAGACCAACGAATCTCACTTGTTTTTTTTTTTTGTTGTCTTTTTTTCATAGTGTTCCTCAATTGTCACGTAAGCATCGAATTGGATATTTGATAGCATGGCCCAAAGTTCCATCTGAAGTCTAAAGATCTAATAAAGATAATAGTGTTTGAATAATAGAAAATTCTCTGACAGATAATGAAAGTACGTAGAGTGTTCGGTAACCTAATGCCGACACGTGTAAAAACTGAGATACAGTTGTCTAGTACCAAGGCATTTGTGGATAAGTGCCAAAGCTTTCATCGCAGAGGCATAAGTATAGCCACGTAGCACTAAGGCCTCTGTCAACACGTGTCCAAGTTACCATCTGCCGTCACAAAAGCACAGGAACTGTAGGCAAGCACTAACGCCTTTGAGCGTGACGAAGCAAGTGGTGTGGTATAGGAAGAACCTTAGAAGGCCGTCGAACCATGAAGTTTCACCTAAATGATCCGTCACCTAAATGATATGACCATGTAGTCAAAAAGAAACAAAATAAATAAGGAAGAGGGAAGAAAACTTAAATACGTGTTTTGTGAACACGCATGTGCGTGTATAGACTTGACCCACTCTCGTCAGACCCGACAGGCGCAGACAAGCTGACCTCGTTTGGGAATGAAGAGTAACGAGTATCTGTGGGCCACCTTTCTAAATACATTTTGGGCATAAAAATGTAACTCAGTTAACACTTCCGTGCAGAGCTCTTGACTGTACTGTACTCTGCTACATTATACGAAGTACAGATGTGTGCAAATTATTAGACTCATGCCCGATTTCACCAACAAATGTTAAGACTTAACACGAGTTTAGCAATAGTTAAAACAAAAATTGCATTTCACCAACAAGCGTTAGCGTAACACTCGTGCTAAACCTCATGTTAAACTAACAAGCCGAATTTCTAATGTTAAGTCCTTAACAATTATAAATAGTCAAGATGGCGAGCATGAAATCAGCTGTTGATGTCAATTTTCTATATTTAAGACCGTCTAAATGGCATTCATAATACAGTACGGCCTATGAGCAGAAATGATTTTGAGGAACTATCCGAATTGTTTTATGGAGGTATAGACTGTCGAAACATGTTGCTATGAAGTTTACTGCGGAAGTACGAGAGAGGTTAGAACATGCATCGAAAGGAATATGCCGATCTCGCCTTTGCTTCAAGTATCAATAACCTTGCGATTTTATAATTCACTGAATTATGTGGATAATACATTGTCCACCTCCCGTCTTGAAACGTTCAAGTCACTTGCCCTTCTTCGCTCCTCGTTTTAAATTTGCGTAATAATGAGTTAGAACATGCATCGAAAGGAACATGGCGATCTCGCCTTAGCTTCAATTATCAATAACCTTGCGATTTTATAACTCACTGAATTGTGTGGATAATACATTGTTCACCTCCCGTCTTGAAACGTTTAAAGCACTTGTTCTTCGCACCTCGTTTTAAATTTACGTAAATCTGACAAGTTGTTTGGTGCTTGTAGTAGTGACACATGCATTTGAATTAAATTCGTTTCCAATATTTCCCCCGCGACATCTTTCTCTTTTACATTCACTGCATCCGTCCTCTTATTTTCCACGATATCCTTACACTTCGTCACCGATTCAATTAACAATTCTTTCTCCGTCGATGAGAAATTTGTCCCACGGCTTTATTTATGATTTTGTTCATCCGCCATTTGTGCAGACGAAAATGAAAACAAAAGCAAATCGGATTACGTTCAGAAAATCATCCATAGCCTCCTATAGCTGTAATATTTACAAGTTTCTTGGCGTTAACACAGGTTTGTTAACATTTTAAGAAAACAGGTTGGTGAAATGCAAGAAATTTAACATTAGTTTTGGCGCTGTGACAATTGTTACGTTAGCACATGAAATCAGAACCTTGCTTCAAAACCATCCAGGACATATTTGCATGGGATGGCTTAAAGGACACAATGGAATTTTAGGTAACGAGAGAGCTGATTGCTTGGCTAAGAAGGCTGCAGAATCCAATCTTCCTGTAACATACTCTTTATGTCCTATTTCTACTGTAAGGAGAATAGTACATCAACATATTCTTGAGGAATGGAACCAACAATGGCTAACAACTCCAAGTGGAAGTTTAACAAAAACATTATTTTTCCCTAGTGTATATGATAGAGGAAAATGTGAAACTCTTGTACCAAATTTTGTTTTGATACAATTTTTAAGTGGACTTGGTAAATTTGGTGAATACTTATCACGCTTTCACTTAACATCCAAACCCGAGTACATGTGTGGTGAAGAATTTCAAACTGTGGTTCATCTCCTTTTCTGTTGTCCCATTTTCTGGAGAGAAAGACAAGAATTAATATTCAAGCTAGACTCTCTAGGAACTGAAATTTCTGCTCCGCTCACATCTTTGCTAATGAAGCCACAACAGTATAAGTACTTCATGATGTTTATAAACTCAGTGTTTAAACGTCTGAAATAGTTTAAATTAATATGAATCATTTCTTCCTTCTAGTATTTAAAATATTTTTGTTAAAATTGTGTATTTTTATGTATCAACTATAACCCTAATATACCACTGTGTAAAATAGGGTTCATAAATCTGGATAAATAAAAAAAAACTTGTTACGTTACATTTGTTAACGTCGATTTTAACATCTGTTGGTGAAATCGGGCGTCAATGGGAAATGTTTAACATACACCGTTTATTTTCTATTTATTTAACAGAAATAATATTACAAAATATTTTTTTCAACTCTTAGTATTTTGTATGCATTCCTTTAGCCTTTATTACCATTTTGATGCGTTTAGGCATGCTCTCTACAAGGGTGGAGCACTTTTTCTTTATTTCTTCATCTCTGTGCCAAATGCTTATCAGGCCCTCAATAGGCTGAACTTTTGTTGTTATTTTCAATTTTTTCAATCTCTGTTTAACAATACCCCACAGGTTCTGTATTGTATTTAAATCAGGACTATTCCCCGGCCATGGTAGTACTTTTACATTGTTTTCTTTGAGGAACTGGGTTACAGATTTTGCTCTATGGCACGGAGCACTGTCATGCATGAACACAAAATCACCATTTGGAAACCATTCTTTACTTTGTGGAAATAGTCTTGTTTCTAATACACTTTTATACTGTTTCTGTTCCATAGATCCCACAACTATGTATAATCTTCCAGGTCCATGGACAGACATACAGCTCCAGACTATTTTTAATGTTGGGTGCTTTACTCTTTCATCGGCACATTGAGGGGAAAATGTTTCTTTTTCTGTCCTTCTCACATATTGGCTTACATACATACCTTAAACATCTTGAATAACCTTTTACTTTTTGTTTAGACTAGCCTTAGAAATATACTTCTTACAGGAAGGAAGTTTATGGGATCTGAAAGGAGAATAATGACTGATCACTTCTGTTTTGCTGTGAGTGTATTTGGTGAATAAAAGGCCGTTATAGCAACTGGGTTCTCATCTAACTCACGCCTTCGACTCTGTCTGGCATGCAGGCCTTCTCTATCGCCTTATTCAATACAAAATTCCTTCTTACCTTATTCACCTTATCTATACCTATCTCCACAATAGAACCTTCAGTGTCACTATTAAGGAAGTCACCTCTGACACCTTTCCTATTCACGCCGGTGTACCCCAAGGCAGTGTTCTTGGACCCGTTCTCTTTCTCATTTACATAAACACCCTGCCACCCTGCGTAAGTTGCACGCTTTATCAGTTTGCGGATGACACCGCGATCGCCACCAGCTCCAAACGCCATGAACTTGCAGTGCGAAGACTGCAAAAATACGCGGACCAATTGACAACCTCGTTCAACACCTGGCGGATTAGTGTCAATCCCACTAAGTCACAAGCCATCACCTTCGCCAGGAGAAGGGAAGACAACGTCCCGGAACTTCGCATTGCTGGCAGTTCTGTTCACTGAGCAACACATGTCAAATATCTCGGTGTCATTCTCGACAACAGGCTTACCTGGAAACCACACATAGAATATGTGCACAACAAGATCTCCCGTAGGATGGCCCTACTCTATCCCCTCTATCATCGAAATTCCTGCATGTCCATTCCCAATAAACTACTGCTCTACAAGCAAGTCCTTCGTCCTGCCATTACCTATGCTTGTCAAGTATGGGGTATTGCTGCACAAACTCACTTTAAATGACGTCAAGTCTTACAAAATCGTTATCTCAGGATATCGGTTAATGCTGGCTGGTACATTCCCAACGTCAACGTTCACCGTGACACATCCATGCCGACTCTACGTGACTACATTCTCTCTCTATCACAAAAATTCTTCGATTCTCTCCCGCAAAGCTTCAATACTCTCATACGAGATCTCGGAGAGTATGACATAGACCCAGGCGAAAGCTACAAAACGACCCAGACTTCTCCTCACCAACTGAAATCACCCCATCTTTAAAACTTTCCATACCATCCCCTTTCTCAATATCACACTCTACCTTCCATTAAATAAAAATCCACAAACACTATCCCACTGTTTTTCCACCATCTGCTATCAACCACCACCGTTTTACCAGCAAAGGACCTAGTCCTGGCACGGTAACAGTCAGGAAAGCACCGCCTACAAGGCGGCTCAACTTTCCAACGACGCGTACACAAGGGTTCTCATTTGTTATAAAATATTGTTTGTCGTTAAGCAGAAAATAAGAGCCGCCAAAACAAATGAAGGCATGAAGGAGTAAAAAAACACCTCAGTAAAATTCGTATTTCTTAATCACTACATGACATGGCATTGGGAGTCACAACATCAGACTTTACTGTCACTTAGAAAACTAAAATATAAATTACCAAAGTGTAAACAAAGAGGTTTGCAATGCAAATAGGAAGTGCAGGGCTTCCTTCTATGCAGAAGATATGCGCATAAGGTCAAGGCTAGCTGACTTCATTCTATGCAATTATTGTGTGAAGTACATGCATATTTCACTGGCTTAATAAAGGAAAAAAAAAGCTTGCAAGAGAAAAAGAAAAGGTATTGCATAATGAAGTGATTTACCTACAGGTGTTATGCAACGGTTCACCACAATAACAAACTAAAAGATTGTTGAGTGTAATGCAGAGGTTTTGTTATGAATTTAATCATACAATAAGAAACCACACAAATAGAATTTCTGCTATGCAACACTTTAGAGAATAGTGTTCCGAAAAATAAAGTAGCGTAGATTGTGATATGTTTATTTTTTCTCTTACGTACTTACAGTATGAATGAATTTTTTATTGACTATATTTGGTACTAAGTAAATTGACACATATTACAATTTATTTTTATATGGTGTATTCGAACATAATCTAAGGATCCCATGCACCCGAAAACCGTGGTTATTACTATATTTACACTACCGCTCAGAAGATTTTGAACAAATCACATTTTCAGAATCTTTTAAAACCATGCAGTAAAAGAGACATAATATGTGGTCACAACAGAGTATTTAATGAAAATCAACAATACGAGACTGGTCTGAAAAGTTTCCGACCTCAATATTAAGATGGCAGCACACGTAAATAAAAGCTAGTGATTTCATTTTTCATCTGTTGACAGTTACTCACCAAAGTTTCAGCCATTTTGGATGCTCAGTTGTTATGTAACAGTCGTTTGAGTGAGTTGTTGTGAGTATTTTTAAGAAAATGTACAACATCGAGATTCCAGCTGCCATTAAATATTTGTTTTGAAAGGCAATACGCCTACGCAAATCAAAGATGAGTTGGATTCTGTGTATAGGCACTCTGCACCATCATTTACCACTTGGAAGACGATGAACGTTTGGGACGTCCGAAAATTGCAACTACCGGCGAAAACACCACCAAAGTTCACCAAATGGTGCTAGACGAACGCCGAATTAACGTGAGAGAGATAGCAGAGGCTATGAACATGTCAAAACAACGTGTTTGTCATATATTAATCAATGTTTAGACATGAGAAAGCTGTCCGCGCGGTGGGTGCCGCGTTTGTTCACGTTAGACCAAAAACGTGTTCGACTGAACATTTTCAACGCTCTTTTGGCGCAGTTTAGGCACAATATATCCAAGCTTTGGCACCGATTAATTACTGTAGATGAAACTTGGATACACCATTATACGTCCGGCTGGGCAAGTGATGTCGACTGTTTTTTTTTTGGGGGGGGGATAGTCATGGGGTTATTTTCATCTATTATCTTCAAAAAGGAAAAACGATTACTGGAGCATACGACAAGCTGAAGGAAGAACTTGCGGGAAAACGGCCACATTTGCAGAAAAACAAAATCCTGTTTCAGCAAGAAAATGCACCGTCTCACACCTCAGCGGTTCCAATGGCGAAAATCCACGAATTACGGTTTGAATTGCTTGACCATCCGCCTTAGTCATCAGATCTAGCCCCAAGCGACCTCTTTTCCCCTCATCTGAAAATTGCGTTCGGAGGACAGAGATTTTCGTCAAATGAAGAGGCAATTACCTTCGTGAACAATCATTTTGCAGAGAAAAACGCCGAGTACTATTTGGACGGGTTACAGAGATGAGAACATCACTGGGAGAAGTGTGTAGAGTTACAAGGAGACTATGTTGAAAAACGCCGAGTATATTTGGACGGGGTACAGAGATGAGAGTATAGCTGAGAGAAGTGTGTAGAGTTACAAGGAGACTATTTTGAAAAACGTCGAGTACTATTTGGACGGGTTATAGAGATGGGAGCATCGCTGCCAGAAGTGTGTAGAGTTACAAGGAGACTATGTTGAAGAACGCTGAGTACTATTTGGACGGGTTACAGAGATGGGAGCATCGCTGGGAGAAGTGTGTAGAGTTACAAGGAGACTATGTTGAAAAACGGCGAGTACTATTTGGGCGGGTTATAGAGATGAGAACATCGCTGGGAGAAGTCTGTAGAGTTACAAGGAGACTATGTTGAAGAACGCTGAGTACTATTTGGACGGGTTATAGAGATGGGAGCATCGCTGGGAGAAGTGTGTAGAGTTACAAGGAGATTATGTTGAAGAACGCCGAGTACTATTTGGACGGGTTATAGAGATGGGAACATCGCTGGGAGAAGTGTGTAGAGTTACAAGGAGACTATGTTGAAAAACGCCGAGTACTATTGGGACGGGTTATAGAGATGGGAACATCGCTGGGAGAAGTGTGTAGAGCTACAAGGAGACTATGTTGAAGAACGCTGAGTACTATTTGGACGGGTTATAGAGATGGGAACATCGCTGGGAGAAGTATGTAGAGTTACAAGGAGATTATGTTGAAGAACGCCGAGTACTATTTGGACGGGTTACAGAGATAGGAGCATCGCTGTGTGAAGTGTGTAGAGTTACAAGGAGACTATGTTGAAAAACGCCGAGTACTATTTGGACGGGTTACAGAGATAGGAACATCGCTGGGTGAAGTGTGTAGAATTACAAGGAGACTATGTTGAAAAACGCCGAGTACTATTTGGACGGGTTATAGAGATGGGAACATCGCTGGGAGAAGTGTGTAGAGTTACAAGGAGACTATGTTGAAAAACGCCGAGTACTATTTGGACGGGTTACAGAGATAGGAACATCGCTGGGTGAAGTGTGTAGAATTACAAGGAGACTATGTTGAAAAACGCCGAGTACTATTTGGACGGGTTACAGAGATAAGAACATCGCTGTGTGAAGTGTGTAGAGTTACAAGGAGACTATGTTGAAAAACGCAAGTACTATTTGGACGGGTTACAGAGATAGGAACATCGCTGGGAGAAGTGTGTAGAATTACAAGGAGACTATGTTGAAAAACGCCGAGTACTATTTGGACGGGTTATAGAGATGGGAACATCGTTGTGTGAAGTGTGTAGAGTTACAAGGAGACTATGTTGAAAAACGCCGAGTACTATTTGGACGGGTTACAGAGATAGGAACATCGCTGTGTGAAGTGTGTAGAGTTACAAGGAGACTATGTTGAAAAACGCCGAGTACTATTTGGACGGGTTACAGAGATAGGAACATCGCTGGGAGAAGTGTGTAGAATTACAAGGAGACTATGTTGAAAAACGCCGAGTACTATTTGGACGGGTTACAGAGATAGGAACATCGCTGGGAGAAGTGTGTAGAATTACAAGGAGACTATGTTGAAAAACGCCGAGTACTATTTGGACGGGTTATAGAGATGGGAACATCGCTGGGAGAAGTGTGTAGAGTTACAAGGAGACTATGTTGAAAAACGCCGAGTACTATTTGGACGGGTTACAGAGATAGGAACATCGCTGTGTGAAGTGTGTAGAGTTACAAGGAGACTATGTTGAAAAACGCCGAGTACTATTTGGACGGGTTACAGAGATAGGAACATCGCTGGGTGAAGTGTGTAGAATTACAAGGAGACTATGTTGAAAAACGCCGAGTACTATTTGGACGGGTTATAGAGATGGGAACATCGCTGGGAGAAGTGTGTAGAGTTACAAGGAGACTATGTTGAAAAACGCCGAGTACTATTTGGACGGGTTACAGAGATAGGAACATCGCTGGGTGAAGTGTGTAGACTTACAAGGAGACTATGTTGAAAAACGCCGAGTACTATTTGGACGGGTTACAGAGATGGGAGCATCGCTGGGAGAAGTGTGTAGAGTTACAAGGAGACTATGTTAAAAACGCCGAGTATTATTTGGACGGGTTACAGAGATGGGAACAACGCTGGGAGAAGTGTATAGTGTTACAAGGAGACTGTGTTGAAAAATAAACAAAATCTGAAAATATGTCTTGTATCATCATTAGGTCGGAACATTTTCAGGCCACCCTCGTATTCATTGAAAGGATTATTTGGTAAGCAAAAGTCATGGTTAACATAATGCCGAAGTATAAAACCTGGACATACGTATAAGAGATTCAATTTTTTATAGTTCCTTTTTGTGCAGAAGGACACTTTCATGTTCCACACCATTTACTATTTGGCTGAAGTAGAATACTATAATTTGATAACAGAAATAGACATTTTTAGATACACTTACGTGAGTTAGTGTGTGTGAACAGCATGCATTTGTTTTTGCTTCCTCTAGAATTGCACCTTCTTTGTAGTAGCTTAAATTATTGCCAAATGAATATCACTTCAATGATTAATGTTTTTATTGAATGTTTACAGGGAGATGGCGCTGTTACCTAAACTAAGTCCCAAAGGACACAGGATAATATTGGGTCGACTCAAGAGTACAGATCAGACTCATTTTTCTTGGAACTCTGCCATCAAGTTACTCTTCATGGTGTGCGATATTTGTGAGGTCATGGAGGAATTGATTCCTGGCTTCCTGTTTGTATTCGACGCCAAGAACTTCACCTTGTCACATCTAACAAGCATTTCTTTTGCTACAATTAAGAAATATATAACTTATAGTCAGGTAAAATCTTATTTTTACCACTCATTCTGCATATAATGTTGCATTTCATACCATAAACTACCTTCAGGGGCGTTTAAAACCATAATTAAGACCTTAGAACACAAATATATTTCAGGGTTGGATTTGTGGCTTCAAAAACACTCTAATGCCGTATTTAACCAACACATGTTAAATTTGACGTTAACAAATGTAACAGCGCTAACAAAGCTGTTAAATTTCTTGCATTTTAGCTACCTATTTTCTGATAATGTTAACAAACAGGTGTTATCGCCAAGAAACCTGTAAATATTACAGCTATAGAAGGCTATGGCTCAGTCGTAATATTTTTTGAACGTACTGCGATGCGCTTTTGTTTTCATTTTCGTCTGCACACAGCTGAAAAAATGGCGGATAGACAAATTCGTAAACAAAAGCCGTGAAGCAAATTTCTCATCAATGGAGAAATAATTGTTAATTGAATTAGTGACGAAGTTTGATATCCTAGAAAATAGGACGACGGATGCGGTGAATGTAAAAGATGTCACGTTGGAAAAAATTGGAAACGAATTTAATTCAAATGTGTCATTACTAGAAACACGAAACGTATTACGTAAATTTAAAACGAGGAGCGAAGGACAAGTGACGAGTGACTTGAACGTTTCAAAACGGAAGGTGGACAGTGTATTATCCACATAATTCAGTGAATTATAAAATCGAGAAGTTATTAATACTTGAAGCAAAGGCGAGATCGGCATATTCCTTTCGATGTATGTTCTAACTCAGTATTACGTAAATTTAAAACGAGGAGTGAAGGACAAGTGTCGAGTGACTTGAACGTTTCAAGACGGAAGGTGGACAGTGTATTATCCACATAATTCAGTGAATTATAAAATCGCAAAGTTATTAATACTTGAACCAAAGGCGATATCGCCATATTCCTTTCGATGCATGTTCTAACCTCTCTTGTACTTCCGCAGTAACCTTCATTACAACTTGTTTCAACAGTCTATACCTCTGTAGGAAAGTTTCTTCTGATAGCTCCTCAAAATAATTTCTCCTCATAAGCCGTACTCTTACGAATGTCATTTAGATGTCTTAAATATAGCAAGTCGACATGAAGAGTTGTGTTCATGCCCACCATCTTGAATATTTACAATTGTTAAGCACTTAACATTTGAAATTTGACTTGTTAGTTTAACAAGTGTTTTAAGACGAGTGTTAAGCTAATCCTTGTTGGTGAAGTACAATTGTTGTTATAACTATTGTTAAACCTGTGTTAAATCTTAACATCTGTTGGTGAAATCTGGCATAAATCTGCTTTTATTTTCGGGTGGTATGGATACTTCTTCATATAAAAGCTGGAAAATTGACAATGCAAGGAGATATTGCAATTGTAGACTAAGGTAGCTACAAAATAGGAATGAACATAAGGCGGGACTAGGCCCGACTCGGTAGCGCAGATGGTAGCATGTCTGCCTCACGTTCAAGATCGAATCTCTGTCAGGGTGAGTTACCTAGATAAGGTTTTTCCGGGGTTTTCCCTTATCCTTCAAGACGAATGTCGGGTAACTCTAAGCTCAATGGACCCTGGACTCATTTGAGCATCATTTCACCCAATTCATTCACCGTCCGATATAACTTAACGTTGGGGCGGACTAGGCGTGGCTGTTCTATCGCTACTAGCCAGTGCGGTGCATGCAGCGTTGTACAGTTAAGCACGCATACTGGCTCGCTTTGCCGATCCATACAGCTAATTTCTTTGCGCACTCTAAACATAGATACTAATTACAGAATTATTTTGTCTCTCCAAAGTTACAGAGCTATTTTTCTGAGGATTACTGTCCAAACCCCATGTTTGTAGCACATCTGGTTTCGGAGAATTGGAAAGATAAGACGCCTGACTAGAAACAAAAGAATCAACTGTCGGTGAAGAAAAGGACATACGTGGTATGCTACAGTTGCATAGGTGCTTTTCAAAGTTAGTAAATATAATGCTTAGCAAGCCTAGTACTGGTGCACCTAGTAGTAACTGCAAAACAACCCGTAGGATTTTACATAAACAGGCTAGAAATATTATTTTTAATGTGTATTCCTTTTTCAAACAATTGTCAATTAAAGACATTTTCGAAAGTACAAATTTCGCTTAGAGTCGAGAATTAATGTCACAAGTCTGTCATGTGAGTGTTCATTCTGTGACGAACATTGTTAAAGAAGGCAAACAGTTTACCAAATTAGGAGAACTTTTCATATTGTGACTTCGTGGGTTCGTGAAATGAAAAGTCCAATTGCACCACTCAAAAATGTTCTTTATTTCCACCGAATTACAGTTGAACACTTGCCGATTACACAGTTACGTAATGCACACAATTACAGTTCACCAGTCAGTCCGTTACAGTTGCACTTTGCACTCGCAATTACGTAGGCTCCTCCTATGCACGTATGAAGTCCGTTCCTTCACTGGGCGATCCTCACAACTGCTCGACAAGAACTGACTCAATTCACTCACTGCAGCCCTTTTTATAGGAATATCGCCGTTTTCTCGAAGTCTCTCGTTTCAGTGAATCACCGCGAAGGTTCCAGGCGGCAGGGGAAGGGGGAAGAGGCGGCCAGCGACAAGTGACACTTCCCTAATCATCCCCTCAGTTAGTGACTGAGATAAATGGGTGGGTGTGGCCTGGATGCCTCTGGTCCCTTCTCAGCTGTCGTTGGTCGGGCTTTCCCACAATTGGATGACAATATTTAGATCTCCAGGGAAACATCGGGCGGTTAAAAGACGTGCTACCAACTTAGACAATTTTCAAAAAGTGTGTTTTACGTAGAACAGTTTATGATTTATATAACAAGGGTGAATATCCAACTGCCAAAAGGCTGACCAATTTAATGAGGGAGAAAATAGAACATACGGATTCTGTATCTTCTAGGCATAATATTCTGAAATCTCTTGGGTTCAGATATAGAAGAACAAATGATGGTCGCAAATTTCTGATTGAAAGAAGCGATATTTTTGTTGCAGGACTAAACTTTCTGTGCACAATGTACATTAGTACAAGCAATTCATGGTGTAAATATGTTTCATAAATACATATTCATATCTTCCGTATTGTGACTTAGTGGGTTCGTAGAATTGAAAGACCGGTTGCAGATATACGAAATGTTCTTTATTTCCGGAGAAATACACTGTTTAATTCTCACGTAACAGCATTACAGCACCAACACAGCTGACTCTGCTTACTCACTCCTGTTTACAACCCGCAACTCCCTCTTGGCCAATCGTCGCCTCTTTAAATACTTCACAGATAATTTCTAGATGATTCTCAAATAAACCAGAACGCGAACAATCTCTATCAGTCCAGAAGTAACTAGAAATTTCCATTTATCTCGGTTTGTTTGTTTCGGCAGACCCTTATCTGCCTGTTATCTTTGTCCGCCGGCTCTTGGTTTTCACACTGCCCTCCTATCAGTTTCTTTTGTGTATACAAGCCACGCGATCGTAGATACGGGTTCGCGACAGTATTTATTAAATATTTTAATGAAACAAAAATTGGTTTAAAGTCCATTACAGGCAGTATACAAATATGACATAATTATAACAGAAACTGTATTCACAAATCATTGAAATATCACTATTTTGTTTCACTGTAGCAAACACCTTCTTTCGTAGAACACATCTAACTTTAATAATTTTGTTTTGTGTGTATATGAACGATAGCTATGTAAGCGAAATCTTCTCCAGTTCAAGGTTGTAAGGTTCAGATTATGCGATAATCGTTGTATATGTTGTCACACACATACTGAAGCGAACTTCTCAGTCAGCATCTGTATCACTGTAAAGTCTGTTTAGTTAACGCATGTGCAGGTCGAAGTCAAAGGAACCTGAGCCTCCCACCCGTCATAAATCTACGAGGACCGTTCAGAAAGTAACCTCCGATCGGTCACAGTGCGGGTAGTGGGGGAAGTAGCGACGCCATCTGTGCATTCACGCACTCAGCAGGTCAGTCGGCATCAAGCCGTAGTCGATTGAACGCCGTATCTGCGCTAGTTTAGTGTTTGTGGCCGTTTGAAATGTGTGCTGCAATAGAAAACCCCGCCAAATGTGAAGTGCGTGCTGTTATAAGGTTTTTTACAGCCAAAGGATATTCTGCAGCAGCTATTCATCGTGAGCTTTGTGCCGTGTACGGACCAAGAGTTATGAGTGAAGGAGTGGTCCGTGAATGGGTACGTTTATTTAAAAGTGAACGAGAAAACGTTCATGATGAAGAGAGGAGTTGTAGACCATCATTGGTGACGGACGAACTCGTTCAGACAGTTGATGCAAAAGTTCGTGAAAACCGACGTTTCACAATGTCGGAGTTGTCTACTGATTTGCCACAGATGACGACGAAGAGCTCAAAGATGCGGTCACAGGCTGGCTCCAGGCACAAGCGGGTGATTTTTATGCAGAAGGAATTTCAAAGCTTGTGAACAGATACGAAAAGTGCCTCAATCGTTATGGAGACTATGTAGAAAAATAGTGCAAAGATGTAGTTGTAAGATGTATATATTAAAATATTTTTATTTAACTTGGTGAATTTTTTGCAATCAACCGGAGGTTACTTTCTGAACGGCCCTCGTATCTCCACACTTCAGAAATGGAACACTGCCGTTGAGGACCAATAGCACTGACAGTCGCATGTTTACTCCACGTGGAGTCTCAGTTGCCAAAGTTCCAATTTCCAGTTGATCTGCTTCATTACGTGCAGAAATTCGTTGTGTCACGATGTGGAGACCGTGGGAGGGAAATGCAGTGGTAAATGCAGATGAAGTAGTAGATAACTTTCAGCCAAATGAAAATAATCAAAGTGATGACAGTGTGAATAACTGGGCCGAGTTATGTTACTGGAAAAGCCTCAAAGCAACAAAGTTAAAACGGGAACTGTTTCTAAGCAAATTCAAGCGCTTGTTTTGAACACATAATATATGCTGACAAATAATCTTGGTAAGTGGTCGTGCAATGAACCTGATGATAAATTCTGGTTATTCACAGAAATACAGTAAGAAATATTGTGACGAAAGGAATACCAAAGAGGCCGATCAAGTGTGAAAACAAAAGGAAACGTTTCTCTAAAGTATATAATTTCACATGCGTTTTAATTCGTCGAGAAATTTATAGATTCTATGCAAAAGGGAGAGCGCCCACCTTAGACGAATTGGTTGCACATTTGCAAGAAATTTGTGATTTTCCTTATGGACACTGCACTTTGCGCGGTCTCCTAAAGGAGTGGGCTTCAAATACCACACTTTGAGTAAGATATTTGTCAAAATTAAGGAAGTTTCGCAGTAATGGACATAAGATTATTTAGACGAAACCTTGTACGATACCCATGACGTATATCGAGAAATGTGACAACCTTGCAGAAAGATCTGGGAGAAGGAGGGTCGAGGGTTGTAAAACGATTATGAGGGTTCGTCAAAGGCAGAGGCCGACGTGCACACACGTTAACTAAACAGACTTTACATCTCAGCATCTGTATGATACATGCTAGACTGAGACAAAGACAGATATATCTTCCATCTGTGTCGCCCTCTTGCCGCGGAACTGGCAACACCAAGACAGTACGATAACCGTATTGGCCCAACCCATGTTCATTCTTATTTTATAGTTACTCTAAACTGCACCTGGCGCTGTCCATTGCACTAAACTAAACTCTCATTGTCAGCTGCCTAATGACAAAACTGTCTCCAGTTAGCAAAAGAGTTGTTCATTTATGACAAAGGAACCTCAATATAATCAAATAATTCTATTTATATATTGAATAATCTTTACTTTCTCTTTATATCTTGTGTTTTTTTAACAATATACTTACAATCCTTTTTGATTAATAGGAAGCAATGCCAATCTGCCGCAAAGGAATCTACGTCCTTAATGTCAATTCTGTGGTTAATCAGCTATTGGCTCTGGTAAAACCATTCTTACCAGCAGAGCATTTGAAAATGGTAAGTGCAGAGCAATTCCTAAAAGTATACCAATATGCTTGTAATAATAATAATAATAATAATAATAATAATAATAATAATAATAATAATAATAATAATAATAATAATAATAATAATAATAATAATAATAATAATAATAATAATAATAATAATAATAATAATAATAATAATAATAATAATAATAATAATAATAATAATAATAATAATAACAATAATAATAATAACAATAATAATAATAGTAATAGTAATAATAATAGTAATAATAATAGTAATAGTAATAATTAATAATAATAATAATAATAATAATAATAATAATAGTAATAGTAATACTAATAATATTAATAATAATAATAATAATAATAATAATAATAATAATAATAATAATAATAATAATAATAATAATAATAATAATAATAATAATAATAATGATGATGATGATGATGATGATGATGATGATGATGATGATGATGATGATGATGATGATCATAATAATAATAATAATAATAATAATAATAATAATAATAATAATAATAATAATAATAATAATAATAATAATAATAATAATAATAATAATAATAATAATAATAATAATAATAATAATAATAATAATAATAATAATAATAATAATAATAATAATAATAATAATAATAATAATAATAATAATAATAATAATAATAATAATAATAATAATAATAATAATAATAATAATAATAATAATAATATTCAGATGAAATCACATGGAAAATTACAGTAGATGTCCAAATTCTTAAACAGTTTTTGTGTGCAACTTTTGATCAGGTGTCAACAAAAGCGACACCCATCTTGCACAGACCTTGTGAAAGCCCAAAACATTACTTAAAATATTACCTGCACATTCCTTTGATATCTTGAGAGCATCTGATATCTCAAACAACATTAATCTGTGATCTTCCAGTACTAAATAATGAATTTTTTTCAATGATCTGGAGTTGTGACTTCCACAGGACGTCCAGAGCGAGGCTCATCACTAGTGCTCATACATCCCATTTTAAACTCTACAACCCACCTCTTAATTATTGTATATGAAGTGGCAGAGTCTTTCAATGATCTCTGGAGCTGTGACTTCCACAGGACGTCCAGAGCGAGGCTCATCACTAGTGCTCGTACATCCCATTTTAAACTCTACAACCCACCTTTTAATTATTGTATATGAAGTGGCAGAGTCTTTCAATGATCTCTGGAGTTGTAACTTCCACAGGACGTCCAGAGCGAGGCTCATCGCTAGTGCTCGTACGTCCCATTTTAAACTCTACCACCCACCTTTTAATTATTGTATATGAAGTGGCAGAGTCTTTCAATGATCTCTGGAGTTGTAACTTCCACAGGACGTCCAGAGTGAGGCTCATCACTAGTGCTCATACATCCCATTTTAAACTCTACAACCCACCTCTTAATTATTGTATATGAAGTGGCAGAGTCTTTCAGTGATCTCTGGAGCTGTGACTTCCACAGGACGTCCAGAGCGAGGCTCATCACTAGTGCTCGTACATCCCATTTTAAACTCTACAACCCACCTTTTAATTATTGTATATGAAGTGGCAGAGTCTTTCAATGATCTCTGGAGTTGTAACTTCCACAGGACGTCCAGAGCGAGGCTCATCGCTACTGCTCGTACGTCCCATTTTAAACTCTATAACCCACCTTTTAATTATTGTATATGAAGTGGCAGAGTCTTTCAATGATCTCTGGAGTTGTAACTTCCACAGGACGTCCAGAGCGAGGCTCATCACTAGTGCTCGTATGTCCCATTTGAAACTCTACAATCAACCTTTTAATTATTGTATATGAAGGGACAAGAGTCTTTCAATGTATTGTCCATTTTCTCCTTGATTTCTTTAGTAGTTAAGTATTTCAAATGGAAGTATTTAATCCCTGCTCGTTTTTTCAATTCTCCATTTTCATGTAACCTCTACATCTGTCTTATTTAAAATGCTGTCATTCAAAAACTAAAGAAGCTATTGATCTGTAACTATGGATACAAGCTAGTCTAGAGTTAAACTATATGATGCTGTCCGTCAACCTGGCCTAGTGATGCCATCTCTATGTGAGGCCTGGGACTTATCAGCCAATCCTCATAAACTGCCACAAACATTTAGAAAGTTCAAAGCCAAAATCCCTTCGAAAAGTCCATTAAAAGCTTACTTGCTAGTAAGGCGTATTAATCAATCGAGGAATACATGGAAGATGAAATGTAATCTGTGTATCTTAGTGTATAATTTTAGGAAATTAATATATTGTACATACTTGATATTTCTTTGCTTCACTATACTTAATAAATATTGCACTCTTAAATTGGATTTAAGGAAGTCAATGACACTAAAAAAACACTTACTCTTAAATTTTCCCTGAACATGTTTCAGAGACCATTTCCTCCTTTGTCAACTGGACATCGACTGGTTCTCAGTGGTGTAGTTGGCAATATTTTGTGATAGGTCTCCTCTGGGTGCAGTTCAAGGAACTTGCTGAACAAATCTTTCTGGGGGATGTCGAAATTGAATACTATGTTCCTATTATTTGAAATGAAGATTTCTTCCCCTTGTGGACAGTTCTTGTTTTTCTGTTGTATGCTTAAGTACTTTAGGTTCTGGATTTACATTGTAGTTTTTTTTCTCCCAAAAATGCCAATACATTGCAAAAACTGAAAGAAATTTAGAAACAAGAGCAAAGGAACACTTTAGGAGCATAAAATACAAACAATTTAGAAAAATCAGGAGTTGCCACGCATTTTTGGGGAAAAAATCCGCAACATAAATCCAGAACCAAAACTACTTAAACATACAACAGGAAAACAAGAACTGTCCACAAATCTTCATTTCAAAAAATAGGAACAAAGTATTCAATTTCGACATCCCTCAGAAAGATTTGTTCAGCAAGTTCCTCGAACCACCACCAGAGGAGATTTACGACAAAATATCGCCAGCTACACCACTGAGAACCAGTCGATGTCTGGTTGACAGTGGAGGCAAATGGCCTCTGAAACATGATCCGGGAAAATTTAAAAGTAAGTGTTGTTTAGTGTCATTAATTGGCTACCTTTAAATTTAATTTATTACAACACTGTTTTCAATACTTCCATGAAAGGAATTATTGCAGCTTTACTTTCTAGTTTTTTAAACTTAAACTTAAATCTTTTCTAGTCATTAATCATGAGTATTTCTCAACTACATAGGTGCATTGTGATGACTAAGTATTGTATTGTATTGTCTGTATTTTCCTCAAGATAGTGCATATGTGATAATAACCTAATATTTTATAATCTTTCTCTTTCAGATAATGATGTATGAAGGAGTTCCAGAAAAATTGTATGATACAATACCTAAGGAATGCCTGCCTAGCGACTATAATGGTACACAGAGTACAACACAAAAGTTGGCAGGTACGCTTATAAACAATGCAATAATTTTATTTGTACTACACTGCCAAAAAGTATCTAATGTACAGGAGTATAGCAGTTTAACAGCAATTTTCATCTAGTTTTAAGTTTGATTTATGAGTCACTATGTTTACACTCAGTGTTCACTTACTTGTTGTTGTATAATTGAAACGTTTTCAAGATCATTCGATCTCATCCTCAGCTGTTTGGTGACTAAATGAACCTCCCTCTTCTTCCACTACTACGGAGCAACCCAGTTTCACATCAACTAGCTGCCTTTAGAAGTCTAATTCACTGGCTATACAACATCCCACTGAGTAAGGATGAATTTTTGAAAGAACAACAACACATAAAAGACATAGCGGTATTAAATGGATTCAACCCAGCCATCATAAGGAACATGATGAAGAGAAAAGAAAAACTGAAGATAATATCACACCAATTAATAACACAAATTGGCAATATAGAAAATTCACCTTTTAGAAAATTTGAACGAATCTTCAAAAGACTAAACTTAAAACTAGCACCCTAAAACAAATTCAGTCTGAGGAACCTGCTAAATAAAACACTGAAAAATACACTCGCCAACAATTTGAAATCAGGAATTTATCAGATTAATTGTGAAACCTGTGAAAAGAGCTACATAGGAAAAACTAAGAGAAACTTGTTAACCAGGCAAAAAGAACACCAGAGGAACATTAAGTTGAAACAAACAGAAAAATCTGCAGTTTCACACCATTTTTGGACAGAAAACCACAACATTGGCCACAACATTAAACTGTTAAAATCTTTAAGTACACCCATAGAATTGGATATTTGGGAAAAAATATTCATAAACAAAAACCGTGATAAAGTTATAAATTTTGAAATCCCGGCATTAAATGAAGTATTAAAACTTAGTGCCCCTAACACCAGATGGCAGAAAGATCGGAGCTCTGTAGTAGTGGAAGAAGAGGAATGTTCATTTAGTCACCAAACAGCTGAGGATGAGATCGAATGATCTTGAAAACGTTTCAATTATACAACAACAAGTAAGTGAAGACTGAGTGTAAACATAGTGACTCATAAATCAAACTTAAATATGAAGAATACTTCACTGTTAATAATGCTTCTGCTTTTAATATTTAATTTTCATCTAGTTTTAACATTCATAGATCATAAGTACAAACAAAAAGAGAGTTTTAATCCACTGGAACATAGCTACTAAAATGCCTTCAAAGTGTTACAGTTAAATGTTCTTATTAGGAAGGGTTGATAACAGTTTTTCTCAATACTCGATACCCATAAACCACATTTTCCATGATACCCGACACTTCAATACTCAGTACCATCATTTCTATTTCTAGTTTCAATACAGAATAGAATTGATAGAGTCGACATGAATAATTCAATGCCACAGCAGGGATTTGAACCACGGATCTACTGGTTTCTGTCCAGTCAGTCTTACTCATTGAGCTACCATGGCCAACGCGCCGTCCTGACATTAAATTCTCCAACTGACTCATATTTTCCCAGCAAACCACTAGGGGCTCTCACATCCGAGATACACTGTTCGTGACGACTTACTATTGTAAGTAGTTGAGTCACAGGCTTCATCATTTAACTCTTATTAGTTTAGTTAATTGATGGAAATTATTCATTTCTTCACACTAGCTGAATATAGGTTAAGGTATTGGAGTGATAGAGTCAACATTAAAAATTCAATGCCACAGCTGGGATTTGAATCATGGATCTACTGGTTTTCTATCAATCCAATATCGTAGCTTATATACGGCTAGTGTGAAGAAATGATTAATTTACATCAATTAACTAAAATAATAAGAGTTAAATGATGAAGCCTGGGACTCAAGTACTTATGATAGTAAGTCGCCATAATGGTGTATCTTGGATGTGAGAGCCCCTAGTGGTCTACCGGGGAAATATGAGTCAAATGGAGAATTTAATGTCAGGATGGCACGTTGGCCATGGTAGCTCAATGGGTAAGAGCGACTGGACGGAAACCATTAGATCCATGTTTCAAATCCCAGCTGTGGCATTGAATTTTTCATGTCGACTCTATCACTCCAATATCTTAGCCTGTATACGGCTGCTGTGAAGAAATGAATAATTTCCATCAATTAACTTACAGAATAGAATGTTGGGAAAACTGTGTAATGCCAATGAAATAAATTAGCTGAATATATTCAATGAGACAATATTTAAAACTGCCAGTGTTCTTATTTTTAAACTCTACATTAGACATTTAAAAGCAAAACAGTGCACTTTTATAAGTTTTTGTTCAAAACTACTAGCACTCTCACTCTTTCAGGGCCAAGTCTACTTCTTTATCTGTCACGTATGAGTTCCGCTGTGCTAAATAGTCTTGCAGGTGTAATACATAAATATTTAGCAGCTGATGGAACTCGTTCCATTTGTTGAGAATAAACATCCGCATCAATCGCCCACCCCTTTGAAACAAACTCCCAGTGAATCACACCTTTAAACTTCCACCAGACACACATTATGGAACTGATTTTTTTATTTTAACAATGACTGGCAGTTGGCAGGGATCAAGCCACTGTTTCGAGGCATCAGGGTTTCAGAAATATACCCACTTTTCATTGCAAGTGATAATTCTCCAGACAAATCTATTATCCATGGGATTACAGATAAGCTGATGACACACATCCACCCTACATTCATCCTGTTGAGATATCAGTTCATGACGTACAGATCTATAGCTTCTGTATGATTTTCCAAGTGTCTTAATGTGATGATCAGGACTAGGAAGATTGTACCGCTCGCCGTTCCCTATGCAGGTTGCGACCGACCCTCTCCCGATCCAAACAAGTCATAGATAACAAACGAACAGCGGACACATTGAAACCAGTTGACCAGAGAAAAAAATGACTTATGAGGCATTAGTAAATGCACATCTATTTAGAACATTATGTACAACATACAAATTCTTATATAGTACATACTGTTTTGTCTCTGGCTGATTTCATTGTTTAAATAGGTACATTGTGACAACACCCAAGCAATTATAACGCAGATTGTAACATTTTCTGATCAAATGTAAAATAATTTTTACTACTTATTTACTCATCTGCGACTGTATAACTAAAAGCAATAATGTACCTCTGAAGCCTTTCAAATGACAAACTCATTCTATGTCCCATAAAACAATATTTAGTTAAATTTAAAGGGAGTCGATTAATGACACTAAACAACACTTACTTTTAAATTTTTCCGGAACATGTTTCAGAGACTTTGCCTCCATCCTCAACCGGCCATCGACTCAGGAGGATGGAGGCAAAGTCTCTGAAACATGCTCCGGAAAAATTTAAAAGTAAGTGTTGTTTAGTGTCATTAATCGACTTCCTTTAAATTTATTGTAAGAACACTATTTTCAACACTTCCAAGAAAGGAATTGTAAGATTAAGTTAATTGATAATCTGTTGCGAATTCATTAATGATTTCAGCTAATTTTGTTTCCTGATCTGGCTTCTCTTTTTTCCATGTTTGCTGAAGTATCCCACTGAAATATAAATAATGAAGTAAATAAGGACATGAATAAGTACACTTCTAGAAAATATACAATGGTTGTACAGCAAATTTAGTTGCTCATCTTTGAAGCACAACAAAGACGTTATTGGAATGTCTTCCTTCCTACCAATGTGCTCTGTGTCATTCAGTTATACCTGTTTTGCAGTAATGAGTTCCTTGCCCTTGCTAGTAGCCCTGCGTTGTATAGCCATGCCTGGCCTCTCTTACACTGCTCAAGGAAATCTCTACGAACTTCCTACCTCTTTGTCATGCAGTTACACCTGTTTTGTAGTAATGAGTTGCATTCTACGATAAACCTTGACCTTGCTAGTAGCGCTGCATTGTATAGCCATGCCTGGCCGCTATTACACTGCTCAAGGAAATCGGTACAAACTTCCTAGCTCTGTGTCATGCAGTTACACCTGGTTTGCAGTATTGAGTTGTATTCTACGATGAACCTTGTCCTGGCTAGTAGCGCTGCATTGTATAGCCATGCCTGGCCGCTATTACACTGCTCAAGGAAATCGGTACAAACTTCCTAGCTCTGTGTCATGCAGTTACACCTGGTTTGCAGTATTGAGTTGCATTCTACGATAAACCTTGACCTTGCTAGTAGCGCTGCATTGTATAGCCATGCCTGGCCGCTATTACACTGCTCAAGGAAATCGGTACAAACTTCCTAGCTCTGTGTCATGCAGTTACACCTGGTTTGCAGTATTGAGTTGTATTCTACGATGAACCTTGTCCTGGCTAGTAGCGCTGCATTGTATAGCCATGCCTGGCCGCTATTACACTGCTCAAGGAAATCGGTACAAACTTCCTAGCTCTGTGTCATGCAGTTACACCTGGTTTGCAGTATTGAGTTGTATTTTACGATGAACCTTGCCCTTGCTAGTAGCGCTGCATTGTATAGCCATGCCTGGCCGCTCTTACACTGCTCAAGGAAATCTCTACGAACTTCCTACCTCTGTGTCATGCAGTTACACCTGTTTTGTAGTAATGAGTTGCATTCTACGATAAACCTTGACCTTGTCAGTAGCGCCTCATTGTATAGTCATGCCTGGCCGCTCTTACACAGCTCAAGGAAATCGGTATGAAATTCCCAGCTCTGTGTCATGCAGTTACACCTGTTTTGTAGTAATGAGTTGCATTCTATGATAAACCTTGACCTTGTCAGTAGCGCCTCATTGTATAGTCATGCCTGGCCGCTCTTACACAGCTGAAGGAAATCGGTACGAAATTCCCAGCTCTGTGTCATGCAGTTACACCTGTTTTGTAGTAATGAGTTGCATTCTACGATGAACCTTGTCCTTGCTAGTAGCGCTGCATTGTATAGCCATGCCTGGCCGCTATTACACTGCTCAAGGAAATCGGTACAAACTTCCTAGCTCTGTGTCATGCAGTTACACCTGGTTTGGAGTATTGAGTTGTATTCTACGATGAACCTTGTCCTTGCTAGTAGCGCTGCGTTGTTATAGCCATGCCTGGCGGCTCTTACACTGCTCAAGGAAATCGGTATGAAATTCCCAGCTCTGTGTCATGCAGTTACACCTGTTTTGTAGTAATGAGTTGCATTCTACGATGAACCTTGTCCTTGCTAGTAGCGCTACATTGTATAGCCATGCCTGGCCGCTATTACACTGCTCAAGGAAATCGGTACCAACTTCCTAGCTCTGTGTCATGCAGTTACACCTGGTTTGCAGTATTGAGTTGCATTCTACGATGAACCTTGCCCTAAGTAGCGCTGCGTTGTATAGCCATGCCTGGCCTGGCCGCTCTTATACTTCTCAAGGAAATCGGTACAAACTTCCTAGCTCTGTGTCATGCAGTTACACCTGGTTTGCAGTATTGAGTTGTATTCTACGATGAACCTTGTCCTTGCTAGTAGCGCTGCATTGTATAGCCATGCCTGGCCGCTATTACACTGCTCAAGGAAATCGGTACGAACTTCCTAGCTCTGTGTCATGCAGTTACACCTGGTTTGCAGTATTGAGTTGCATTCTACGATGAACCTTGTCCTTGCTAGTAGTGCTGCATTGTATAGCCATGCCTGGCCGCTCTTATACTGCTCAAGGAAATCGGTACGAACTTCCTAGCTGTGGTGATGATGTATGGTGTCTATTGATGCACCAAGTTTTTCTGAAAGCCTGCAGGTATTTTGTTTTTGCAGATTTTCTCGCAAAATTTGGCTTGTATTTTCAATATTCCATACTTTAGGTCTTCCAGAACGTGGTAAATCTTTAGTGCTTTCATCTCCATTGTTGAAATGTTTGAACTACCATTGTACCACATGCTCACTAATGACACCCTCTCCGTACACTCCACATATTCCTCAAGCTGCGGCAGCGACTTTATAATCTTGTGTCCAGTAGTGTTTTAGGACTCTTAAGTTCAAACTTTGTTATCTCCATTTTGTGATTGTTTATTAACAACTAGAGACTGATACATGCTTGCAATGTATGCAACACTACCCATGGCATCCTGTAAATAGCAATGTCAAACCAAAGAATACCAATACATTTTCATGAAAAAAAAAAAAGCTGACTTTACTTATGACACAACCCAATACTATACTCAGAGAACTTAAATTAGGATAATGTCATGTAATATTGAAGTAATTTTCTGTTTTATTGTTTCAGATGCAACAACTGAATTAATGCATAAGCATTCAAATTGGTACAAAGAAGAGGAAAAGATTAAACTTATTACATCAAAATTTGACAAACAAAAAGACATTATACAGGATAATGTGTATGGAACTGAAGGCTCATTTAAAAAGTTGTCTATTGATTGATATGGTGGACTGATAAGTTATTTGTTTTTTCCTTGGAAAAAATGTTTTTGAAGAATGAACAAAGCATAATTATATATGACTTAATCATAATTCATATTTGGATGCGGCATTAAGGTTTGACCTCCTCTGTAACAAAGCTACAAAATATTTACATATCTTATTAAATTATAGATGAATCGTATTTATTACACATCAGCTTCACTTACGTACATATATTGAGGACATGTTTTGTGAACTATTGTTTGCATCATCAGCTCTATTGCGACTAAAGCTTGATCCAGTAGTATGGGTAGTTCTGGAGTTGCTGCTGCCACCTGTTGATTTTGTGATATATTTAAACGTGGGGTTGTCTTCTGGCAGGATTTCGAAGTTCATTAGTTGGCCTTTATGCTTTTCTATGTATATTTTCTCTCAGATGACAAGCTCTTTTTACGTGTTTTAGTAATTTGGTGCTATCTTCAATTTCATGATTTTCAGACCAGAAATGAGTTGCTATTGCGGACTTATCAATATTTTTGTATCTTAGATGCCTGAAATGTTCTTTCTTTCTAGTGCCTATGTTTCTTTTTGTCCTCCCTATGTAAATATTTTTACAGTCTTTACACTTTATCTATGAAAAAATTTACATAGGGAAGACAAAATGAAACATAGGCACTAGGAAGAAAGAACATTTAAAAATATTGATAATAGCAGCTCATTTCTGGCCTGAAAATCATGAGACCGAAGATAGTACCAAATTACTAAAATATGTACAAAATCATAGGAGGCTCGTCATCTGGGAGAAAATATACATAGAAAAGCATAAAAACCAACTAATGAACTTCGAAATCCTGCCAGAAGACAACCCCACATTTAAATATATCACAAAATCAACAGATGGCAGCAGCAACTCCAGAACTACCCACATCATTGGATCAAGCTTTAGTTGCATAAGAGCCGACGATGCGAACGATGGTTCGTGAAACATGTCCTCAATATAGGTACATAAGTGATGCTGATGTGTAAAAAATGCGACTCATTTATAATTTACTATATGTTTTGCTTCACTGTGGTGCTCCAATAGAGTTAAATTTTGATATATGTACATGACATTTCAGAATTAATGACAGGATGTTTTAAATGGAAACAAATATTTTCTGGAGTTCTGAAACTAATATGTTTATACTCTGTGTTATAATTGATGGCCTAGCAGGGTTCTTCCAGAATACTCTTAAGGACTATTATGACTTTTAGGACTAAAGAAAAATTTGTTCACAACTTTGTTCTTTTGAATTACGGATATCACTCCATGCCTTTAGAAGATGGCCAATTTCTTTTGACATCAATATTGAAAAATGTGTGCATATAAACCAATACAATGGCACAAAAGTGAATCGAGAAGATATTGACACAATGCTTCACTCACACTGCAGTGTGTCAATATCTTCTCGATTCACTTTTGTGCTAAGTTGTGCTTCACTGTCTCTACGCTTCTTTCAAGTTTATACTTTCAATACAATGGCATCTATCAATCAATCAGTAAGTTAATTACGTGATATATACAAACAATTTGTAACTTGAAACTTTACTTATCCTATAAGAAATGACACTTTTCTTATAAATTGATCAGGATTGCGATTTCGTGAAAACTTTTTTCACATCCTCACCCAGAGACATAAACAACCTCATCATAACATTACAATCGTTAGATGTCACTATATTTTTGTTAATACTACCAAAATCTGAAATTGAAGCAAATTTAAAAACAGAATTGACTACCGGTATTTCAAAATTTATGTTACAGACTGAAATTAATGGGTTTCTTCCTTTTCTAGATCTAAAGATATAAGAAATAATAATAAATTAATCTTTGGTATTTATAGGAAATCTACTCATATCAATAATTACATAAAAAATAGAAGTTTCATACCATCCTTGGGTTAATAAACATTTTCAATTCTTTTTAAAGAGTTTGGTATAACTTTAATTTCTCAAAATAAATATAGTATTAAAAATTTACTGCATTTCTCCAAAAAAGATAAAAATTCTTAACAATAAAAAATCTGGTATTCATCAATTTAATTATTTCAATTGTGATAAAGCTTATATTATAAAGACAAAACGTAATTTGTAAACCAGAACAAAAGAACATATTTGAAACATTAAGTAGACTGATAAATCGCCAGTAGCAGAACATTTTTGGTCATTTAACCATGAAATAAATCCGGAAGTTAAATTATTAAAACAATTAAATAGTCCGATAAATTTAATGGTTTGGGAAAAAATATTTATTTTAAAAAATAAACATTGCATAATGAATTTTGAGATACCGGCAATTAATTCTGTTTTTAAATTTGCTTCATTTTCAGATTTTGGTAGTATTAAGAAAAACATAGTGACATCTAGTGTTTGTAACGTTGACGACGAGGTTGTTTATGATTCTGGCTGAGGATGTGAAAAAAGTTCTCACAAAATTGCGATCCTCATCAATTTATAAGAAAAGTTTCATTTTTTCTTATAAGATAAGTGAAGTTTTAAGTTACAAATTGTTATATTTGTATATATTTGTTTGCTTCACTGTTAATAGCTTCATATTTTACATACTAATTATGTGATTTCTGACTTCAAGCTACGTGGAAGGTGTGTCAGGTTCCACTGCCAGTTGTACTAGATGTATCTGGGAGTTTCAATGTGGAAATGAAAGGGATCTTCCTCAGCTACGTTGGGGCTCATGGTTCTGCCATGGTCCCCTTTGGGGTCACAAAAGACCATATGGCCACAGAGCTTGTCGTTATTCATTCACCTTGTTATCTTACCTTATCTTGTGTATATTATCTAAGTTTACTTTTTGCAACACCTTTACCATCTGCTACTTTTTGTACTATTAGGAGGGACATTTCTGACTAATAGTTACCATTACGAGGGTTGGCTGATAAGTCCCTAGCCTCACAACAAAACAACATTTAAAAAAATTATTTTTCTTCTTTATTTCTCAACATAATCTCCTGAGAGACTAATACATTTCTCATATCGGTGTACTAATTTAATTAAACCATCTCTGTACTGTGATTTATCATGGTCCTCAAAATAGCCGTTTACCATATCAATGACCTCATTGCTGTGAAATTTTCGTCCTTCAAGAAATAATTTAAGGTTCAGGAACAAGTTGTAGTCGCTGGCTGTTAGTTCTGGCAAATAGGGTGGATGTTCAAGCAACACAAACTTTAATTCACACAATTTGCCCATTGCCATGACTGAACGAAGGGCCGGGGCACTGTCGTTAACAAACAACAACTATTTTAACTAATATAATTATTAAAAAGTGTCCAAGGTCCAACTGCATTAACCACGTGGGAAAAAATCTTCAAAAAAAAAAAAAAAAAAAAAAATGAAAGAAAGTTGCTTAATTTTGACACTACTTTTCAAGAAAACCCAAACTTCAAGTTCATCAAGATACCAACAGAGACGCATCTGTCGCCTCCGATGAGTTCACCAAACCAACATCTATTAGTCGACAACAGCTGATGTTGTTAGGAAGATCCTAAAGAAACGTGTTCTGGGTAAATACTAGCAACAAGTGGAGCATTGAGTATTAGTTCGATTCAAAATTATATATCATCCCAGAATGCATCATAAATTCAACAAGATATTCAAGAAGTACAACATCACCCTAGCCCCAATAAATAAATTCAGTTTAAAAAACTTATTATGCAATAACCTGAAACACCCAGTACCTGAAAACAAATCAGGTATATACAAAATCAACTGCTCAGATTGCAATAAGTTCTACATAGGAAAAACAAAAAGAAGTTTACATATTAGGTTACAGGAACATATGAGACGCATGAAATACAAACAAATAGAAAAATCAGCAATAGCCCACCATTTCTGGTCTACCAACCATGAAATTGTACCAAATATAAAACTATTAAAGCCAGTCAGTAATGCAGCCGAACTTGATGTTTGGGAAAAGTTGCCAATTATAAAAAACAAACAGTATACTTTAAATTTTGAATTGCCACCTGAAAACTCTCTTTGGAAGTTCATCTCACAGACAACAGAAGCCGCCACAGAGAACCAGCTCATTTCAAGAAACCACGGATCCAACCAGTTGGATAACTGCTGAAGATGGGAACAAAACGTTCTCCGAAACATGTCCAAGTAAGGATAATTTAAGTGATGTTTGTTTTTGAATTACCGACTCATTACTTTCAAAGATTTTTTTTTATTTGCCAAATGAGGTATATATATTTCTTTTCACCTCATCACTCAAACGTTGTAGTAAGCTTGCGTAGTAGTCACAAGTGATACTTTTACCCTTTTCCAAGTAAACAATAAAAATGTGCATCGCAGAAAAAAACTCGCCATAACCCTGTTATTTGACAAAATTGACTTTGCCTTTTTTGGAGTTGGTTAACCTGATGCAATCCACTGTTTTGACTATGATTTACTTTCTGGAGTGTAATGATATATCCAGTTTTCATCCATGGTAATAAGCCGTCTCAAAACTTCACTGAGATTTTTACGGAAGAGCTCCAAATTCTTAACAGAAACAGTTTTTCTTGGCAACTGTTGATCAGGTGTCAACAAATGCAGCACCCATCTTGCACAGACATTGTGACCTTAAAATATTACCCGCATGTTCTTTTGATATGTTTACAGCCTCTGCCATCTCAAAAAACTTTAATCTGCAGTCTCCGTACTAAACAAAGAATTTTTTCAATGATCTCTGGAGTTATCACTTCCATAGGGTGTCCAGAGCGAGGCTCATCACTAGTGATCATACGTCCCATTTTAAACTCTGCAGCTCAAATTCTAATCATTGTATATGAAGGGGCAGAGTCTTTCAATGTACTGTCAATTTTCTCCTTGATTTCTTTAGGCGTTAAGCTTTTCAAATGGAAGTATTTAATCACTGCTCGTGATTAAAAAATCCTCCATTTTCATGTAACCTCTACACTTGTCTTGTTTAAAATGCTGTCAGTAAAAAACTAAAGAAGCTAATAAATACGTAAAATATGAAGCTATTAAAATATGAAGCTATTAACAGTGAAGCAAACAAATATATACATATATAACAATTTGTAACTTAAAATTTCACTTATCTTACAAGAAATGATGATAATTTTCTTATAAATTGTCTGGGATCACGATTTCATGTAAAACTTTTATACACCCTCAGCCGGAAACAACAAAGCTGTCTTGTTGGTAGTACCAACAAGAACATATTAACATTTAGCGTTCGTAACGATGGCGACAACTTTGTTGTTTCCAGCTGAGGATGTGTAAAAGTTTTACATGAAATCGCGATCCCAGACAATTTATAAGAAAATTATCATCATTTCTTATAAGATTAGTGAAGTTTTAAGTTACAAATTGTTATATTTGTATATACTACAGAAGTTATCGATCTGTAACTATGGATACAAGCCAGTTTAGAGTTATGATGCTATCAATCAAACTGGCCCATCTCTATGTGAGGCCCGTGACTTATCACCCGACCCTCATGTCAGTTTTTGGAAAGAAACACTTTTAAATTCTTTTTAGAAAAATAGTTCCTTGGCATAGAAGAGCAGAGTTTGTAAGGATGATAAAAATTAGTTCAGAATATCCCCCTGTAACATTAATATAGCCTACTTGCCTAACCTCATGAAGGATAGAATGCTATCTACTTATTTATCCAGAAGGGATGCAGTGCACAAGAGATGATTTTGATGTAGCAGGTTTAACTCAAATGGAACAGGTTTCCATATTTAAGGCATGCACCCTAAGGCAAATGTAGCACTGGAAAAGTTAAGCAATCAATATGTATTTGTAATTAAATAAAACTGTATTTTAATGTGTAATATTTTGCAATATAAGAGATATGAAAGTTAGTAATGTAATATACCATATATAAGTGTGCACTGTATTTAAAATGTATGTAAGTCAGTAATAATAATCCAATGCAATTTAAATTGTACCTGTTTCCATAAGTGAAATAATAAAACATTTATAAATCATTTTTGGAAAAACAGCTTTTTTTCTCACATTTATCTAAGCTTTATGCAAGGGCCGATCAACAAAGACAGACTGACTTTTTTCCTGTTGCTTCTGTGACAGTTTCTTATCTATAACATAAATATTTGAAAATAGCATTTTTTTATATATAATGAAAGGGTAGAGCCAGACGGAAAAAATTCAATGCCATAACCGGGATTTGAACCACGGACTTCTGGTGGAAGTGTATAATGTCCGTAGGTGGTAGCACTCTTGCATTGGTAGGTTGGTAGTAATGCTCTGTTCTGTAGGCACTACATGCATTTCGCATTCCAGACAAACATGGAGTGACATTATATAGAATAAAAAGAAGTATTTCAGAAAGTGGAGTGCCATTGTTACTAAAATTAGGCAAGTGAGTCAACCTTGTATACACTTTTCTCCACTTAGAAGTTTTTTATGAAGACTAGTTTCTGGGGACTTCTCCCCTATCGTCAGTTCTGTGGTTGACTGATGATGAATTTGACAAATTTGAAAAGTTTGAATCTCTAAGCATAAACAATTCATTTGATTTAGTAAAGAAAATTGAAAACACAATTATAAAAACTGAGGAGGTGATGGTGTCCTTTGATATCAGATCTCTATTCACGAGCATACCAGTAGAAAAAATTCCAAAATTGATGAAAGGCTGGTTATCCAAAAGCAACGTTGCGGATGATAAAATAGAGGAATACATCAAATTAACCTCCCTATGTATTGAACAAAACAGCTTCACGTTCTCCAGCAAGATCTTCCAACAAACAGCAGGCTTGGCCATGGGTAACCCTCTTTCACCATTACTAGCTAATCTGTTCATGAGTAATTTGGAAACACACATTACTAAAGCCTTTCCACATATTTTCAAATGTTGGCATAGATATGTCGACGATGTGTTTGCTATAGTCCCTAGAAGACTAACCGAGGATGCTATAAAGTTGCTAAACCTACAAGAAAAATCCATAGTTTTCACCATTGAAGTAGAGCAGGATGAATGGCTACCTTTTCTAGATTTGAAAATCATTAGAACACCAACAGGATTACAATTTGGAATATACCGAAAAGCAACACATGTTGACAATTACATTAAATGTAACCCATTCAACCCAGTACAACATCAATATGCAGTATTCCATAGTTTAGTTCACAGATTAATCAACATTCCGCTAACAAAAACAGAATATGAACAGGAGTACGCTCACATACACCAGGTTGCAGAACTGAACAACTATAACACAAATTTCATCAAAAAACTGATCTACAGACACAAAAGAAACAAAAACTTAAGGGACATTACTACGTTAAAAAAACTAGAAAACCCAAACACCAGATATGGAAAATTTACATTTCATCCAAAATACTTCAAAAAATTTGAAAAGATATTTAAGAGCTTCAACATAAAATTAGCCCCTCAAAACAAACACAACATCCGCAACTTGCTAAACCACCCTCTAAAAAATAGCACACCGAAAACTCAATTATCAGGCATTTACCAAATGAGTTGCCAGGATTGTGACAAGATATACATTGGTAAGACCAAAAGGAATCTAGGAATAAGAATGAAAGAACACTTCAGAAATATTAAATTCAAACAAATGGACAAGTCGGCCGTAGCACATCACTTTTGGTCTGAGAATCACAACATAAAACAAGAAATAGAACTGATCAAACAGGCAAAGAAACCTCTGGAACTACATATTTGGGAAAACATATTTATTACGAAAAAACAGGACCTCTTGATGAATTTTGAAATTCCCGCGGTAGATGACATCATCAAATTTATCAGGACATTAGATGGCAGCACAACACCAAGCCAGATGCAGACACCGGATGCACCATCAGTCAACCACAGAACTGACGATAGGGGAGAAGTCCCCAGAAACTAGTCTTCATAAAAAACTTGTAAGTGGAGAAAAGTATATACAAGGTTGACTCACTTGCCTAATTTTAGTAACAATGGAGTGACATGTCTGTTTGCTGATGGAGGGAATGCTTTTTTGAAATCAATTATCACCGGTGACAAGTCAGGCTGCATCATTGTGATCCTGAAGGAAAACAAGCCAGCACAGTGGGGAAATCGCCAGGTTCCCCAACACCATCAAAAGTCAAAATTGTTTCCATGTGCAGAGAAAGTGATGATCACATTTTTTGACTGTGATGCAGCATACAGTTCCCCCTCACACCACTGTTAGAGCAGCATACTACAATCACTATTGACTACATTGAGGAAGCACATAGCAAAGAAATGACCACAGCTTTCTCAGACTGGGTGGCAACTTCATTATGACAATGCATGGCCTCAGTTCGCAATACTATATGCGCACGATAAGAAGAGCAATCGGGTTCCAAGTCCTCATTCAGTAAGTTTCCTTTAACTTCGTAAACATAGAAGACAACTTTGAAATGCGCTATACACTGACATCTAGTGGCTAATATGCTAAGTTTTATAATGTCCGCCATATTTCGTTTCGATCAATTTCGAGGTTAATTAGCTAACCAGTTTACAACAATCGTATGTTAGAATTAGAATTTTAGTTCGTCCTTGGCAACATATACATGTTATGAGACACGTCAAAATGTATAAATACAGTATATACATAAAGTCAAATTGATTACATACAATATACACAGTAAGCAGCTTTTCTATGGTTTTATGTGGTATTTGCTTAGACCAGTTTACTACAAGAAATGTCATAATATAAATATTACAGGTTTGTGAATGTACTATGCTCCCAGTGCTCATTTACATGGTTATAGTTCTAAAAATTCATTAACCGTATAAAAACAGTGTGCATGCAAAAATGTCTTAACCTTATTCTTAAAGTGTTTTAATGATGCAGCTTGTTTAAATGAATTTGGAAGTTTATTATATAACATTATCACTTTGTAGCTAAAGCTTCCTTCATAAAGGCTCGTTTGGCGCGCTCCAATTGTCAGTTTATCCTTGTTGCAAGTGTGGTGGTAATGTACATCAGCATTTACTTGAAAATGATTTAGATTTGTATGAACACTTGTGGATGTTATGGATCTCGAAAGGGGACACATTATTATTTGTCTACCTCCGTATAACTGTGATCTGAATGCAATTGAGCTGCATGGGCAAAACTAAGAAATGTTTTCAGAGAATGTAACGTTACTTGTTATAGCTTCGCTTATCCTACACGCTATTTTGCTGAACTGTGTTTTTCAAGGTTGACCACACTGCAGAAGCAAAAGAGCATTAGCTCTCGTTTCTTCCCCTCTGCCCGCACCACACTGTAAATCCAGTACTCTTCTTAACTGGCATGTACTGTAAAAGGTCATGCAATTTCTGGCTCGATTCAACATTACCTGTGCACTGCATCCAGCTTGTAGCCCCAATTTTGCACCCTGTGACTTTCTTTATTCCAATCCCTACAGGCAACGCTTAGGGGTATTCGATTTGAGAACTCTGAAGCAGTGCTCGGGAAAAGTGAGATGATTCTCGAGAACCTGACAAAGAATGGCCTGTAGCATGTGTTCAAGGACTGTCAGAGACACTATAAAAAGTGCTCTGAAGTAGGAGGGGACTACTTTGAAAAAGATCATGTAAACAATGAAATGGAGTAATAAATATCAGTGAAAAAAAATCAGTCTGTCTTTGTTGATCAGCCCTTGTAGTTCCGCTCAAGCCGGACCAATCCCTTTGGAGCAGCTTGGATATAAATACAACACCTCCAGCAAGCGTCTCAGTTGTGCATGAAGCTTCGCCAACATGACTTACACCACGCCACTGATGATGTCCACCGCAGGTGTGGACGAAATGTCAGGACATCTAAACTCCAGCAGAACAATACTTCTAAGCCCGGAAGAAACTTTTGTTCATTAATTTATATAAACTTTTAACTTCACTTTCTATAGAATTTACCACAACAGTTTCAGAGACTTATCTTTGCTATAACCCATGTACTCATAAGTTATGAGGTAGCAATTAGTTTCTGCCAGTTGTAATGTAAAAAATGAGGCCAGAGAAATAAAAATCTAATTTTCTTATATTGGAAACATTGACCTAAGAGTGTTATGAATTATAAACCCTGGGCTAAAAAGTACTTACAACATAGTAAATTGTAATTAAGGTATTTAAGTTAATTGATGGAAATTAATCATTTCTTCACACTAGCCATATATAGCCTAAGATTTTTGATAAAGTCAACATGAAAAATTCAATGCCATGACCAGGATTTGAACCACAGATTTCTTGGTGTCCATCCAGTCACTCTAAACCAACCATTGAGCTACCATGGGCAACGTGCCGTCCTGACATTAAATTCTCCATTTGACTTGTATATTTCCCCGGTAAACCACTAGGGGCTCTTGTATCCGAGATACACCATTTGTGGCGACTTACTATTGTAAGTACTTGAATCCCAGGCTTCATCATTTAACTCTTTTACTTAAGTTAATTGACGGAAATTGATCATCTCTTCACTCTAGCCATATATAGGCTAAGACTTTTGATAGAGTCAACATGAAAAATTCAGTCTAATGTCGGCCATGGCATTGAATGTTTCAGGTTGACTCTATCTATCCAAAACCTTAGCCTATATATGGCTAGTGTGAAGAAATGATTAATTTCCATCAATTATCTCATTTTCTCATCAAATTGTTATAGCTTCTCCTAGTTTCTTTCACTTAGAGGAGTTTCATCTACTGCTTGTGGGGTGGTTTGATTATAACATATTTTGACGTTAATGGTTTATTGTATCATATGAGGAAGTGTATGTAATAAATTAGCATTACAGTTTAAAATACAATTTATTATACAATAAATATGACATGGATATACTCTTAGACACTATTCTACATGACATATTATGTACAATTTCTTAATTCAGAACACTTCTAACATACACAGCATCAATTGAACAAACTACAATACAATTCAACTGATACAAAGCAGTGCTCAAGGTTGAATTCATAGTTAATTCTCTGCATAATACAGTTCATGGCATGCAGACAAATGCTCACGCACACACAGAACTAGGTCTAATGCAATCAAGATAGGAGTAGGTATTCAAATACATTATCCATATCCAGGGCTGATAGTTAATACTCAGCTTAAAATAAATTGTTTATTAATATAATTTTGAGTTGAACTAATACTCAATGCTCCACTTATTGCTAGTATTTACCTAGAACACGTTTCGTTAGGATCTTCCTAACATCATCAGCTGTTGTCGACTAATAGACGTTTGTTTGGTGAACTCATTGGAGGCGATAGGTACGTCTCTGTTGGTATATTGATGAAGTTGAAGTTTTGGGTTTTCTTCAAAGGCAGTGTCGAAATTAAACAATTTTCTTTCATATTTCTTTATGAAGATTTTTTCCCACGTGGTTAATGCAGCTGGACTTTGGACACTTTTTAATAAGTGGATTACTCGTTCTATATCATGATTCTCCTTCCAAAAATGGTACGCTGCCACCGATTAATCTATTTCTTTGTTCCTGATGTTCCTAAAATGCTCTTTAAGCCTAATGTTCAAGTTCCTTTTTGTTTTTCCAATGTAAAAGCTCTGGGATGGTATGTACATTTTTTGTATGAAGTTTCATTGCTGATTGGGAAAAGAGTAGTTACTTGTTTGCATCTTTGTTATCTTTTGAATTTATCAATTTTCTTTTTGACCTTCAGCACTGAATCCATTGTATTCTGCAATGTGAATGATATTACTGTACTCTTCGGTATATTCCATCTTGTTTAAAGATACATTAACCAGTCTGTAAGCTAAATTGTTGATAACAGCATGCTTGTGTTGTCTTGGGTTACATATCATCCCAGAGCTACACACCTTTTCCAAAAAGTCTTCAAAGAGCACAGAACAAATTTAGTGTACAACACCTTTTGAAATCACATGATATAAAAGAGATACCCACAGACAAAAAATCAGGTGGGTACCGGATAAACTACAAAGGCTGTGACAACGTTTACATTGGAAAAACAAAAAGGAACTTGAACATTAGGCTTAAAGAGCATTTTAGGAACATCAGGAACAAAGAAATAGATAAATTGGCGGTAGTTACCATTTTTGGAAGGAGAATCATGATATAGAACAGGAAATCCACTCATTAAAAAGTATCTAAGATCCAGCTGCATTAACCACATCGGAAAAAATGTTCATAAAGAAATATGAAAGAAAATTGTTTAATTTCGACACTATCTTTGAAGAAAACCCAAACATCAAGTTCATCAACATACCGACAGAGATGTACCTATTGCGTCCAAGGAGTTCAACAAACCAACGTCCATTAGTCGACAACAGCTGATAATGTTAGGAAGATCCTAACGAAACGCGTTCTAGGTAAGTACTAGCAATAAGTGGAGCATTGAGTATTAGTTTGACTCAAAATTATATTAATTTTGTGCTTCATTGTATCATAGTCCTTACATATTGGAATATACATGTATTATTTGAATAATGCCAACTTTTTTTCTTTCCTTAAATCGTTTGCTCAATGGCATCTACGGCCATTGGCACTTACTCCTAATTGCTGATAATCTGTATCCTAAATGTAGCTACAAGGCAAGGTTGCAGCCAAGGCCACTGTTGCCATGGCAGAATGGTCCAGGGGTGAAAACTGCCTGCAGCTTCTGTGATCAAATATAACAATGGAAGTGAACCAGAAACTTTATGTATTCATCTACCTAAACCATCCCTGCCACTCCACTATGATAGATCTTTTCCCTTCATGAACTTGTATCTTCTGTACAAGAATAGCTTCCCAATGGTGTAATCATACAAAAAATCTGTACGCTTAATTTCTACTGACAACCAAGATCAATATGTCACTTCAAAAACGTGTTTCCACGTCGAACATGACAGTACCATGAGGATTGTGATGAGTATAAATCTTACATGAAGGACATGCAAAACCCTTAAGTTTATCTCAGAAACTATTTGTAGTTCATTTTTTAATACGTTTTTTTGATGTCACTGTTATTAAATTCCTCCAAACACATATACCCTTAAGTTTACTTTTGAAGCCAAATTCTATTTTTGAGTCATTGACTAAAGCTGTAAAATTTGTGTTTAGGACTCACTAATATCTGTATATCTACGTCAGTATACCTATGAAAGCATATCACAGCATAAGCATATCCATCTGCATTCCCTGATGTAGAAACAACATGAATATATACAATAGTAAATGTCACAGGTTTTATTTCTCCTTTGCACCTGAACATGCATCTAAACCAGGGGAGGACAGGTATCGCTGCTGTGACGTCAGCTCACTCTGCTTTACATGCTCCCACTGAAGGGCAGCTGAATATGTGACGTCACAGTGCTCTGTGCTGCTAAGTCGTGTTATAATGTAAATAAAATAGAACATAATACTCTTTTCTCTCTAATTTAGAAGAGACCTGTACTTACTTGGACATTTTTTGACATCTTCTGTTTCACTTTTCTCTAATTAGCTCGTCAATGTTAGCATGAAATTTCTAATCGAAGGCTGCATGCTAACTGTGTTCCAACGTGCTGCTCCGGGATTTGGATTCAGCTAACTTCATAATAGAAAAGGTGTATGTCAAACTGAACGTACATAATATCCACACAGCAAGTGCACACAATCCTGGAAATCTGTATCGTCAGACACTCTTGTAGAACTTGGTCAAGAGTTCCTTATGAATATATTTGTCCTTCAATAACTCGTAAACAGTTCCATTTGGTACTGTGTAGGGTAACAATATTGCTGACATCCACTGAACAGAGTATTGCAAAGAGCTGAAATGTAGTAGAAAGTGCTTTTACATCTTGAAATCTGGACTCAAACTGGTGACAAAGGCTTTTACTATATGCACAAATTCTTCAATGAGGAAATTACAAGCTGACTGAACCCTCTGGTTCCTGCAGTTTATTTCGGCAACTTGCAGTACGCAGCTCTCACCTGACATCATACGCGCTGACAGCCCTGCTCTTCAGCTCAAAACGTCACACTGCCTGAAGCTGTCTCCCTCTGATCTAAACATTGTAAACCCAATTCATTACATACTGTCGTGGATACAATATCCCTTAGAATACTTAATGTATTACTATGTTTTGTTACTTAATGATGGTATAACCTGTGCAAAAGTATCCCACTCCTGCCACCAATTTACAATGATAATTTATTTTCAAAAGAGGGAATTGGGTTGATATTGCAAGGGAAAAGCTCAGAATTAAACGACCATGTACTTGAATCCTTTGAGCAAGATGATCAGGTATGTGTCTTAACTTCCATAAAGCATTATTGCCCATTTCTTATGCAAGGTGCCTAAGAGACTTTCGAGACGATAACCTTTATGTAATGCCTGCTCTGTAAGCATGCACCTTCTTACCAATTTTTTCCTGTCTCTCTTAATTTGTTTAAAAGCAAATAAACAGCCTGCAATCGAGGCTTTTGAAAACACTTCCATCAAAACTAAACACTTCTATACCAGGTGAGTCAGCAGCCCCGATTTTTTCATATCTATGCAACCTGCAATTTATAGCCTAATGTGAAAATATTGAGCCTTTTAGCATAAAAGCTGTAATTGCAGCTGTCCTATTCGGTACTATACACACCCAGTATTAATGTTTACAGCCCAGAATGAGGTCCAAAAATCTGCGAAAAGCTTAAATAAATGATGTCTTTTCATACATGTAATACTAGCAAGCTGACAAACGAATGCTTTCCCAAAGAGCGAAGGCAGATACCTGACAGTTGGCCAAGTGGATTAGCTGCCGAAGTATGGTGATGCAAGGGTTAGGTTCGAAAAGACATCATATTGGTTTTTTTTCTTTTCTTCTACTCTTTACTGTATGTATTTTAATTAATAATTTATTTATTATTGTTACTGGTTCTCGTATGAGCCAAAGACACAAGAATTAGAATCCGATAATTAGGAATCATCCTTAGCTTTGTGACGCTTTATAATCTGCACTGTATCTGGTGTTGTAAATCATGTTACACAGTTAACCTTCATTTTTAGGAGCATGTCAACAACATTAAATCTAATAGTTTTTATTAATTTTTAGATGAGTCGTATTTTTTACACATTTGCTTCACTTTCGTACCTATTTTGAGGACATGTTTCGCAAATCATCGTTTGCATCTACGGCTCTTATGCGACTAAAGCTTGATCCAGCAGTGTGGGTAATTCAGTTAAATCTCTAATAGTTTTTGTTTCATGCTTAAATCTTATGTTTCACTTCATTTACTGTCAAAGGAGTGGTGAACATGTTAAGTTCTCGGTTAAACAGAAAAATAAATTGTCAAAGAGTGTGGATTTCATCAATGCAGTAAATGCTCAAAATAATGACCTCCTTCATTAATGCACATTTGGGTACGTTGCCGTAGAGAGCTTCTTGCATGGTGTAACATGCACGGTGTAATCTGTCTGCATTCTTCAATTATGAGTGCCCGTAGATGATTCAAGCTTTGTGGCTCTTTAGTGTAGACACGTTCCTTTAAGTGTTCCCACAAAAAGAAATCTAGTGGGTTGAGATCAGGTGATTTAGCAGGCCAAGCAATGGGACCCCCTCGGCCAATCCATTTTTGTGGATATGTTCTATGTAAGTGATTTCTTACAATCAGTGACAATTGTGGTGGACCTCCATCCTGCTGGAACCACATTTTTATCCTGTTAATTAAAGGCACATCTTCTAGTAGCAATGGCAACTGTTTTTTCAAAAATGCAAGGTACCGTGGTCCTGTGAGGGTGCCTTCAAAAAAGTGTGGTCCTATTAGCTGGTCACCTAATATTCCGCACCAGACATTGATGCTCCACTGTACCTGGAATGTAGCTTCTCTCATCCAGTGAGGATTGTCTATACTCCAGTCGTCCATATAGTGGCGATTAATGGTTAAGTTGTTGTGGAATGTGGCTCCATCACTAAAGAGAATTCTTCCTAAAAAATCTGCATCCATTTGGTCTTGCTGCTGTAACCACTGTGCATAGATCATTCGAGCTTGAAAGTCATGTCTGTGGAGAGGCTGGTGATGTTGTAGATGATGCAGATGAAATTTATTACGATGCATTATGCGTATCACTGAGGACTGACTTATATGCAGAGCTTGTGCTATGGCCCTGGAACTGGTATGTGGATTGTTTTCTATCGCATTTCGCACAGCTTCTTCATTGTCTCCCCTTGTTACTGGAGCTTCACGAGCAGGTGGTGCTCTTCCACATGACCCTGTTTCACGAAGCCGTCTTTCAACCATTCGAAAAGTGCTTGGAGTAGGTGTCCTCCTTTCTGGAAACCGTTCTTCATACAGTCGTTTTGCTGACAATGCATTACACTTCGTTTCTCCATAGATCAACAACATGTCAAAATATTCCTCGTTTGAATACATAGTTAAAGCACCCTGTCTTGTGGAAAGGTTTCAAATATTGAAAACCTAGATAATCTAGGTTCACTCACGCTAAGCACTGATGCAGGCGCAAATAGCTAAAGCCAGCCACTTTGCATTTTGAAGAGTGTGAAACTTGGTTGAATGGGTCAAGCACAATACCAATCATAATAAAATACCTACTACGAACTATGAATTTATATCTATCCAACAGTGAAAAACATGGCTATTATGATATTTTATAAAAATGTTATTTGTATGATAATATCAAATTATAGGCCACAACAGGTAAACTAAAGAGTAATAAAAGTTCTGAGTTGAGCACAAAGGATTTGAACCCAACTTGCAGTGGTAGAGTAGTGAAGTAACCTGGACAATACCATTCAGCCAACAGTGCCTTGTAAGTAGAGGTTCCTAAATAAATAAGTAACCACAGATCGCAGAACCCACCTCAAATCTTTACATGCTTTTTACAGATTCATGCAGTGTTTTGAGCTTGTTTTAGTAGTTTTAACACAAATAATAACACTGCATCTGCCATTACAATTACTGTATGTGCTAAAAACTGCCATAACTTTTGACAGAAGCGAAAAACAATCTACCTAATCATTAGCACTTTCTGACATGACTGTACAACGAAAACACGTGTTGGATGGAGGTTTAAACCCAAATGGTCCCACTATGTAGATCTGGCATTTTGTGTTCCAATGTTACTGTCAACTGATGCATGTGATAGGTTGTTCCTTTGGGGGCGTGTTTAAAGGTGTGCGTGAATGTACGCTAATGAATAGAAGTTTGTAAACTCGTCTGAAACTACTACTGCAGTATCTGTGTCTGGGTATGATATTTTTTGAATCAACATACATAGTGATCGCTTTCTGTCCCATACAACACTTATGCACTGAGTTATCTACCCGTCCTCTGTAAACAGTTTTGCAAATCATCCATTAGAAGGCATTCAAGAATGGCATAAGTCACATATGATGCTTAGCACGTTGCATAACTTAAAAAATAAATAGGGGCAGATGACTCACTTGGTATATGCTCCTTAGGTTATTCACGTGTGAACTGGACTAGAACAGAAGTAAGCCTCACGCACTTGTAGGCACTAAAACAGATGTTAGAAGTGCACGTTAAAGTGCTCACGTGGAGGTGCGCAAGCCAACCAACATACAGCACACACACTATTTTCTGTTTCGGCTTTAAAAGAAAATGTCAGGCATGCTGCAACAATGGATGTGATCCTCTTTATGTTGGCATGAAGCATTAAACTTAGTCAAGTCCAGGTGTGTATAAGAGTGCCTGAAAAAGAAATAATTAATTATTTATACAGCAGTATTTCTATAATGTGACAGTTCATATTATGAGGGGCAATCAAATATAAACAGGCCTTTCGTTCCAGAAAATTTATTCATGAAAAATAATTGAAATTAACATTTTTCTTACTTTTCTACATATTAACCCATCTTTTCTATGCATTTGTTCCAACAGACAGGCAGTTTTCTAATGCCAGTTTCCAAGAAAGTACGAGGACGGGTGCGGAGCCAGTTGCACACGTCTTTCACCTCCTCATTGGTTGTGAAATGATGTCCTCCAAGAGCTTCTTTGAGTGGGCCAAACATGAAGTCACATGGTGAGAGGTCTGGACTGAAAGGTGGATGTGGAAGGGCAGTCCAGTGCATTTCAGCCAATTTTTGCTGTGTTGCCGCTGCAGTGTGTGATCTGGCACTATCCTGCAGAATCAACACATTTCTGATTGGGCTACTGTAACATTTTGACCGGAAAGCAACTCGAACTTGACTGAGAAGATCACAGTAGTAGACAGCATGAATGGTCCGTCATTGTTGTCCTTGTTCGAAGAAATCAATGAGGACACCTTTCGAGTCCCAGAACACTGTAGCCAAAACTTTCCCTGCTGATAGTCGTGATTTGGCATTTGCACTCCACTCCTCCTCCACTCCAGACTGGCCCTCTTTGATATGGGTGTGTAATGATGCACCCATGTCTCAACACAAGTGAAGATTCTGTCCAGAAAAGCATCACCTTCCTCTTTGTAGTGCGTGAGAAGAATGCGACACATATAAACTTGCACTGCTTTCTGTTCTGCAGTGAGATACCGTGGAACCTAACGAGCTGACACTTTTCTCAATTTCAGCTCCCTTCGAATGATTGATTGGACACTCCCATAGCTTATGAGAAGTTGTCGACAAATCTCAAGCATTGTGATGTGTATATAAGGGTGCTCAACTACGGCGGTCATCAGCGCCCTTTAAAAAACTAGTCATGGCAAAAGCCAGATATAAAACTTTCTAAAAACTATACAAGTGTAACAAAACCTATTAAAAATACACGTACATAAAAAACCAATCAAAACCTACTAAAAATTTCGTTCACTAAATCCTAAACTCTAAACTAGACAAGAATCTAAATACCTTCTCCACGGGTCTCCATGTACGGCCTACACGTGGGTGGGCCTGTTGACCGTCTCCCTCAACCACGAAGAGGAGCCCACACGAGGGAGACTGTTGGCTCGGAACCATGGGTGTGCCAAACCCGTACCTACCGAAGTAGGTCCCTGAGGGGAAGCACTGTGATGTGGCGATACCCTTCATTGATATCTTGAACTGCTTGGATGTTATCTGGATTGATGCTGGTGCATGGGCAGCGAGGGTGGGCCAAGTTTTCGACACGTTCACGTCCTTCATTAAACTCATGGCACCAATGTTTAACTCTGGACCATGAAAGGGTTCTTTCCCCAAACTGTGGTGAATTTCAGCTGTACTGACATTTTCATTGACAACAAACTTGATTATTACTCGTTGCGCAACAGATGGATGCACCTCTCTCTCAGACATCTCGGCAGTAACTGAGGAACAGAGCCAAACAAGTTCCCAAGGCCACTGTCCCCTTTCCAGGGACCTCACTGCATGTGTTGTAAAAGCTTTGAATCCATATGGCACTGCATGCGCAGTAAGCAAAGCCCTGTTAATATTTGATTGCCCCTCGTGCTATAGAGAAAGCAGCAACTGAAAATTGATATTTTAATGTGTCAAGAGAAGACTTTACTTTCAATTTTGTTATGTTGCATATGTGCTGCAGGACACTGCTGTTCTATTTACAGTAAAAGAAATTTGATTGAATGTTTATTCCATAATGCAGAAATGGTGATGATGTATAACAACAATATCATGAACTAGAAAATGGGTTACTATTGTGTGTTTCAAATGGGAGAATGTTTGTCCTTGAGCGCTACTAGATGAGCAACCAATTGCAGTCCTGTGCAGTTTTATTGCATTCCTCCTAAGTGGTTTATGACGAGCACCAACCTAATCAATCTCTAATAAATACTATTCGCACTAAGACAAAAATTCAGATTTTGCAAAAACTGATCCGTGTAGCCTGCCTCGGTAGCGTGGTGGTAGCATGTCTTCCTCACGTTCAAGAGGTCCTGAGTTCGAATCTCGGTCAGGGTGGGTTACCTGGATAAGGTTTTTCCGGAGTTTTCCCTTATCCTGATAGACGAATGTCGGGTAGCTCTAAGCTCCATGAACCCTGGGCTCATTTGAGCATCATTTCACCCGTTCCATTCATAGTCCGATATGACTTAACGTTGGAGGACGTAAATTATAAAAAACAATAGAAGGTAGAGAGTAATGTATCTAACATTACTGCAAAATCCCGATATTTTCAGCTCAAATAGTTCTCCTAATACAAATAAAGCACTATTATATTATAACAATGCATCGCGACGTAAGAATTGTAATGGATATCATTATTGGTTGGCATATATTTGTCATGGTGAGGACATAATATGGTTTGCAAAATTACACCTCAAATGATCAACCCTTTAAATTATATTATATGATAAAGGAGCATTGAAAAAGAAACGAGCCGGAGGCTGTCTCATAAAATTCACGGAGATGCATTTTGAGCCAGTTCCGCACATACAGCTGGACATCTCATCCAAGGTGAATCGTTTGTCAAAGTTTTACTTAGGGGACTAAACATGCCATAATCACAGGGACAGAAATCTGGACTGTATGGAGCGTGACCGAGAACCTCCCATAAGAGTGCTGAGATTGTGTTTACCACTTGAAATGCATTGTTGTGGAACAGATTGACCCCATGAATGAGATTGCCTAGTCCTTTTGATTTGATCCCTTGGCAAAGGGGGGGTCAAGGTTTGCAAGTAATGCTGGACATTCACTGTTGTCCCCTGCTGCAGGAAGTGCATCAGAAGCGGACCATCTTGGTCAAAGAAGAATGCCAGCATAACCTTTCCTGCACTAGTGTGGTTGGCCTTGGATTTTTTGGTGGTGGTGACCCTGGATGCTTCCACTGGATACTTTGTCATTTTGATTCTGATTCGAAGTGATGAAACCATGACCCATCTCCAACCACCACTCGTGCCAGGAACACATTCCCTTTCCCAGCATAGCGCTGCAGATGACCAAGACAGCGGGCCGTTCGATGTGCTTCCTGGTGTGGTTGAAGACTGTGGAGCACCTATTGGGCACACACTTTGAGCAAGAGTAGTCGTTCCTTCATGATGGTGTGAACACTTCTGATGCTCAATCCGACCTCGACGGCTATGGCTTTCACTGTCACCTGGTGGTCCTGGGTAATGAGAGCATCAACCAGCTCAATGTCATCAGTAATGCAGTGTGGTGCACTATCGGCTAACGACATCCGGTCTTCCCTGAAGTGCTTGTGCCATGCCTTGTCCCTTGCAAGGGACATGCAGTGTTCGCCGTACACTTGAGACACTCGTCAATGAATGTCGGTTCCCCTACTCCTTCCGTTGTCAGAAAACAAATAACATCTCTTTGCTCTTCTTTTGATGCCTCCATTTCACTGTTTGCAATACGATTGACAGCGTTGGGCGATTGATGCATGCTTCTGCTAACTATATATAGTCATGTGACTTACACGCGTGTCCTCTAGGGACTAGAGATACTACTGATCTCTGACGAGGGCAGCCCTGCCATGGCTGAGTGGTTAGACTGCTTAGTTCTCACCAAGGCATCCCAGGTTCAATCCTAGAAGACCACGATTTCTGGTTTCTGGTTTCCCCTGCCATCTCATTCCACCAGTGCTCCATCTTCATCTCATGTGTCATCAGTGTCATCAGTGTCACTACCTCTGGTGCCGTTTGTAGTTAAAGTGGGCATTAAACATTTTTTCTGGTGATGGAGCTGGCTGTAATGGCTTGTCTTTAGAGATTCTAGAATTTGCTAAGAGTACAGATAAATGTGAAATTTAACGCCCAAACCAGAAAGTGATACTTGTCTATGGCCATGAATCATCTACATCTACCTCCATCAAACCTTACTTCCAGGTAATATATTTTAATATAAGGGTTTCAACAAAGGAAGCTAATAACAAACAATGGAACTGCATGCCCAAGTAAGCTCGTTTGCAGGAACATAACTATCAATAACTGCACGTGATTCACCAATGTAACCAATCTTTGTTTATATTTGCATAGCAATGGCCTTCCCTTTTATCCTTACACTTCTTGCTAGATATTTGTCATGTATGTTCTTTTAAAAAATAGACTGTAAATGCCATGACATGCATTTGTGAAACTTGGCATTATAACGTTTACTCACCAAATTAGCAGTTACTTGCACAGCTGGTTCATGGTTTTCCTTTGGGGAATAGGTTTGTGCCCTCCTATTGGTTATTCAGATACAGGTTGACTGACGTGCAATTATCAGCTGACTTTGCCTATCAGATGTTAGGTATCTCTCACCCACTGATGAGTCTAATGAATACACCAGATTTAGGTTTAGAGTCTTACAGGTACTCAAACCATTTCAGCAGCCACCCTGTGAATGTAACAAATTAAACAATATAGTTTATAAATTATAATCTTTAAAAGCAAATAAGTAATTATAAAATTAATTAATCTTAATATTCCTCAGCACACCATAACAAATTACTGCACACCACCATCTTATTTTTATATAAGGGGCATCCAGAAAGTAAGTTCTGTTTCAATTTATCTCCGCTGCAGCACTGCGATCGCAGTTCGGCACATGTGCGGTAGATGCTCTGTATCAAGGAGAAGAAACATGCGCCATTGTGAGATCTCTGTCAGCCACGTACGCTTTGTTGTGCTTGTTTACAATGTCGATGCTGATTGAAAATCCCACCGCTTGTGAAATCAGATCTGTGATTCGTTTTCTGAATGCTAGGAAAGTGAAACCAATTGAAATTTATTGGCAAATTTGCGATGTCAAAAGGAGTTGTGTTTCTTCACGACAGCGCACAACCACACACTGCAAATGCAATGAAAAACATCCTACAGGGATTTGACTGGGACGTGTTTGACCAACCTCAGTACAGCCCTGACCTCGCTCCTAGCGACTTTCATCTGTTTTTGCATCTCAAATCTTTCCTTGGCAGTCAACACTTCAACAATGACGAATTGCTGAAAGAAAATGTTTCCAACTGGTTGTAGACACAGGCGGCAAACTTATATGAAGAAGGTATACAAAAACTTGTGCCTCGCTATGACAAATGCCTGCAAAATTTCGGCGGTTATGTGGAAAAGTAGTTTAAACGTTGTAGAATTTTGTGCAATAAATAATTTTTCTGTATCTGTATACAATTAAATTTTATTACCAAACAGAACTTTCTTTCCAGATGTACCTCGTATGACTCATGATGATATTATCTTAATTTATATCAGGGTAAGACAGGTAATAGCGGTGTGACATCAGCTCCATCAGCTCTAACCACCAAATATGCCCCCGAAAGAAAGGCAAGTTAACGTGTGATGTCACCGCCCTGATTTCAGCTGCCCAAAAGGAAGGAAACTGATGTGTTGGGGTTCCGACAGCGTAGGAAATCCAGGAAACGTATCGGGTATTAATAATATGTACAACTTACAACTTGGGTGTTGTAATATTAATGCTGACTGTTTTAATTACACAATTGGTCACAGTTTATAAACAATTACATTTTGGCTGTGTGCTAACTTCCCCTCTAACTGTCAGAATACTAAAGTAATTTTGGGATATTCTTTAGAACATGTCCCGTAAGAAATTTTGTGTTAATCCGGAGGCACGCACGAGGGCTGACGGAACCTGCCGAAGTAACCTCGCAGTTGTAATGCTGACATGGTTATTGGCGTAAGCTTCTGTTGCCAACCTTTAGAACAACACCCCAAGCATCTATTTTGCAGATGTTCGAAACTTCACAGCTGCACAGTACATGTGCCATTGTTACCCATTGTTAGGAAGGTAGCAACTTAATTGTAAAATCTGAAAATGAATATTCCACCGGGACCCTGGCATTTAGTCAATAAAATTAGTAGGTGGAAGTTGCATCTCAAACCAATGGCTCGTTTTATAAGGTTTATTGATCTTGTGCCTTTATGCGAAGATGAGGAAAAGTGTATGTAGTTTCTGTATGACGGAAGTTTGTTAACCGCTTCGCCGATGGCCATTTAAACCCTTCAGGGGCCGGCAACGGATACCCAATAAACAGAACAGGACATTTAAATTGTTAAATGCTGTAAAAATGCATCATTAATACAATTCCGTATCTTCCGTATTTATTAAGCTATTTAAACGAAACAAAAACTGGTTTAAAACTCATTAAAGGCAGTATAAATCTACAGTAACAATAAAGTAGAGACTACATTAATAAATTGTTGAAATTTCACTACTTTGTTTCACTGTAGCAAAAGCCATTCTTTGTGCCGAACGCGCCTAATATGTGAATCACTTTGTTTTGTGTGTATACGAGCCATAGTATGTATGTATAGCTACGTAAGCGACTTCTCAGGTTCAAGTTTAGTTTATTTATGCTATGCCAAGCGATAATATGACGAGAATATGTTGCGTCACACACTCACACACTGGAATGAAAACTCTGTCAGCATCTGTTATTACAGTGTTTCTCAACCAAGGTTTCTGGTAGCCTTATGCAGCAGTTTTCGCTCTGTATTTCAGATATTTATAATCTCTCTTTGTTCAGTGATTTCTTGAAGCTATCAAGAGCTAAATGTATGGCACATTTGAAATTGTTAAATTTCAATGTTAACCATGACTTATCCCGGTAATGTAGCAAATAAATTAGCTTGGGTATGATGTGTACAGGCTTCTGATATTACTGTAGAAAATCTGGAAGATTTGTTGTACGATTATGAAGGAGATGTTTAGGACATACGTAGCAGTGACGTGTACTGATCTACAGCTGGCATATTAGCTACTCCATTGTTTGGGGAAATGGCGGGTCAAATACGCGTGATACGGATCAGCTATTACCAGCTATCCCTCTTTACGGAAAAGAGTTAAATGGTAAAAAAAAAGTATTTTTATACCACTGGATGTAACTATGCACAGTTGTTTAGTAATTTTCAGAGCTGTAAAAGACATTCATCTACCTGTACTTGCGCGTATAAAGAGCTCGTAACCTAATTGAGTATTATAATACTCAGAGGCCTCTTTATACTAGGGGGTAGCAAAATTCACCACATCATCCCTCATACTTGAGAGAAAACACTTTCCTAAAAGTATACCACCCACACCCAAAAAACTTGTAACCATTTCGAAAATGTGTAGTGTGTTGCGAAAAAGAAGTTCGCAAGGAAACCAATATTATTGGGTGTGAATCTGCAGATGTGCCCTTGGGTGTTTATCCAGGTTTGGAGGTGTACAATTCAAAAATAAACCTTTAAGGATACGTTTACAATCCTTATAGAACTAATTTAAATTCATTGTAAAACAGCAAGATTAAAATAATTGGCGTTACATGAGCATTAAATGCATGTATGCGCAGGACGTCTATACACGTCCATATCGGTTTGGGGCCTTTTAACTTGGACGTCATATGACGTCCATATCGGCGAAAGGGTTAAGAACGAGAATATTGTGCCGGGAATGCGATACCGTCCTACAGCAATAAAAAATAACCGGTATTGTTTAAATGTTCATTGAGTACAGATTTATTTTTATTTGTTTTTATTTTTATTCTTTTTTGGTGATTTACGTCCTCTAATGTTGCCATATCGGACAATTCTTTTAAAAACATAGATAAGAGAAGACCCAGCATTGCAACAAAAAGCAGTGTAGTTGTTGGATCAAAGTTGGGAGTGTTGAAAGTTGTGTGCTATTAACGTCGGCACATACCACTTCGGCAGGTTCCGTCAGCCCTCGTGCGTGCCTCTGATGTTGAACTTAGACAAAATTTCTTATGGGACATGTTCTAAAGAAGAGCCATAATTTTAATTCCACTGTAAATATAACATACATTTGTGAAACTTAGCAGTATAACATTTACTCACCAAATTAGCTGTTACCTGCAGAGATGGTACATGCTTTTCCTTTGGTGAATTGGTTTGTGCGCTCCTATTGGTTATTTAGAGACAGGCTGACTGACGTGTCACTTGTCATCTGATTTTGCTTATCAGATGCTGGATATCCATCACTGATGATGAGTCTGGTACACATACAAGATCGAGATTTAGAGACTTACAGGTAGTGAACTCATTTCAGCAGCCTCTCCCCCAGGCAAATGTAACAAATTACACAATATAGTTTATTAATGAAAATCTTTAAGGGCATACAATTGTCAAATTAATGACACCTGAAAATCCATAGTATTTGTCAGAGATATGTTACTGCTTTAATTCATCATTTTATACTTTCATCTGAAAATACTTTATGCCAGCAACAAATTGTTATAACTCTTAAAAGGTATGGTACGTAAACAAAAACTAACACATCAGAGGCTGTAACAAGCATAGTGAAGACATTTGTGTACATTTGGTGTTCTGTGCGTCATGGTGTGATCATGATCAGTGCTTATTTATTTAAAAATATATAAAATGATGGCAGGCAAACAGCCCTTAACAATATTTATCATACACTTTTATAGTAGGAATTAACGTAGAAAAATAAAATGTATAAAACAAAGAAACAAATATTCACTATAACTGAAGAGGCAATACAAGCAGAGAACAATGCTAAAAGCTACATATTCCGTAGACATTAACATATATTAATTTTTACTTTTGGAGATATATTATCAAGGTGTTACTGTAATTATAACAATACTGTGTTTGTTATATTTAGTCATATAAAAATATTTACCTTTACACTTTTTTAACTAAGACATCTGTAACATTTATCATAACGCACTTTAACTTGAAAAAATTCTACAAATTAAACACAAATTTAACCTACTCAATCAACTAACATGCGTCCATATACTATGCTCTAATGGCTGCCAACATGCCAACATTTATTACACCTACACTGCACCAGCTTTTCCCTACTGCCACCAGTGTTGCACACATTTGATAGAAAACCACACAGGAACAGAAAATTAACTATATTCCTGGGGAAAAAATCTCTAATATTTCTCATAACAGAATTATTTTAATGGAAAATGCTTCTTCCGCTCAGCATAATAAAGCTCCCAATCTTCGTCATTGAAGGCAGACATGCAAGATAGCTCCGAAAAAGTGGTATAGAATTTCAAGCAAATTAAACCAGTAGCTACTGTATGAATTTATAAAATTAAAACACAAAAACATGAAACAGACTATATTGCTGAAATGTATTGATTATTGTGTTGCAGAGTTCCTTCCATAACATCGTGATTAGCATTCCTTAGATTTACCAAGAGCACAGACAAACATGTTGCAAACTATTGTATTCTTTAAACCGCGTGATGTAAAAATATTATTCGATAGAGATATTGCCGAAACTGCAAAAGTGCTTGCAAACATGTTAAAAAACTCAAGCAATTTTATTGGAAGAAACAGCTTTGGAGGACGCTTGTAATAACTTCATAGATAATTTAGAAGAACTAGAGGGTGAAACTAAAGATTTTGAAATCATAGATGTTTGTAATATCCAGGAAGAAAATGAACAGTCTATGGACGAAAATGAAGATGAAAGATGCATCGTCACTGAGCAACCCGGCTCAGTGTAAGAAGTTTCAGCCCTACTTTCATTACCATAAAGGGAGAGACGAGAGAATAAGGTTTTCTCTTCATAAGCTTGTCAGCTTATATCCCACAGATCTTCGCAGTTCCACTCGCGCAAACGTGGAGCGAATGACAGATAATTTCAAATCAACTGTGCCTGGATACATTTTACTAAAGAGGGACATCACGCATCCTTATGAATGTATATTCACATTGCGACCGTTGAAGCAAATCCGATGTTGTCAATTAGAATATCATATTCACGTAGAGAAGTAATAATCCGCTGAAATAAATTTATACTGGCAGTACCGTTATTTTTATTAGGTTCTTCAAATTCCAACGGGTTACGAAGATATAAAATATTGCTTTTGACTCTAACGGAATTCCTGCCACAATAGCGAACTACATCACAGACCCTATATATGTATATCCAACAGTGAAAATACTGAGTTGTAATTCTTTTAGTATACTAGTCTGTTCTTGATTATGGTTTTCTCTTATAACATTCTTCATAATAGCTGCACGTTTAGTTTATCTCATTCGCATTTTATGTGCAATTCTTTGGGCAATCTTCCTTTAGTGCACTCTGTAAATTGTCTACAGCTTTGATGAATAAATCGAGCTCTGCGAAAAATCCAGCTAGTGTAATTCTTGTATTGTGTGCAAGTTACAGTATCAGTTTTGCTGTAAAAAGCCTGAGAATTGTTCCGAGTAGCACTCGATGTCTTTCATATTTTAATACAATTTTTTTTACTATGTATTCCGTACTTACAGTTATTGTTGCTGTGCATCGTAAGTTGACATTCCCGCTTGCAATGTAGTTGCTGTGAAAACAAAGGGAATCTCAGTACGTTAAAAATGACCAAAAGCACTAGTGCGGTAAGTAAAAACATTTATTTTGAAATATTGATTGTGCTATTGTAATTTGAATACTTATGAATGCAATTGCACCATCTCCACTCCTACTCTTTACATATAAACTTGTTCGGTTTAGATATTTTTTGGATATTAATTGATCATATCCAGCTTTACATACCTCTTTTATTTCATCATCACTGCACATATCGTCTAAAGCTTTCTTCATAATCAGAATTAAATCCTCAATCAAATTCGTTATACACTTTAAACAAATATAATATGACGACATGTCCACCAATATTTATTATTTCTCCATATCAACGCATATATGCGATGCACGTTCTAAAACCTGAAGGTGCGAGATCCGGGCTGTGGAATGGATGAGAAAGAACAGACCATTGACGTTCTGTGAGCTCGTACCGTGCGCGTAGACTCGTGTGAAGCATCGCTTAATCATGCAGAATGTGAAGTTCGTTTTCAGTTTTGTGAAGTCGTTTCTTCATTTTCCTCAGAGTAGCAAAATACACTTAAGAGCTGACCGTTTCACTACGAGGGAAACTACCACCAATCACTTCTTATCTCTTCGATCACCTCGAATAAGAAAGTTCGCATATTTCAACATTGCAGGAGGGACATCTGTCTGCGGGAAATCAGATAGGTTTGCTCGACTTTGCGATAATGCCAGACGTCTCGTCCTACGACCCACCGTGTTTTTGTCCATTGCCAAGTCTCTGCAAGCGCCTATGATGCCTGATTTTCCCCCAAAAGAAACTCAGTAAATACTCTCTGTTTCGAACACACCTCCGTTACAGACGCCATTTTGAAGGCTACTTATAGCGCTACAAGCTATTGGAAATTCATGAAAGTATATGAGGTTCAAGCGGAAATATTTAAAGATGTCTTATAAAAAATTTAATTTTTTATGAATAAAAATTGTCACAGAAAAAACGTGTTGCATTACTTATTGACGTACCTTGTAATTCCTTTCGGCCTCTTGCCTGTTGTCACTACTGTACTTTACGGTCTCACAAGCGGCTACCCAGGTGCAACACCATCCTGATGGTGACTACCTGGATAAATGATTATCCCCTTGTCAGTAGCAGCAAAAGAAGCTAACTACTGCCTTTACCTAGACGAGAGGTCTATCACTCGTTAACCCAACAAGATGATGACAGCCAGCTTGGTCTTCGAGAGCGAACTGCGTTTTTTCGGACACCAGCTTGACAAAACAAATGGAATTCATTTACATGAGGCACCCGTAGAGTGGCCAGATGTGGTGTGGAGGACATTGTTTGATGAACTTCTGGTACACATTCTTTTTGGAAATACACACTCCGGTTTAAAGTGAATTCAGGAATATTTCTTACAAGAACATGGTCGAGGGCATCTTTGAAGTAAAAAAGTTCAACAACTGGAGTGCCATCATGTTCCCTGTTATCAATTAGTGTACGTTTGACAAGGACAAAATCAATGAGCTTCTTCTGTAGTGAATCTTTGATTAGCTTCACCCGTGTGGAAGGGACTCAGATTTTATCCATTGATCGTTTCTTCTTCTCAATATTGTCAAAAATTCTGTCAATAGGCATGAAAGAGTGCCCAGATAAACCTTCCGAAAGCGCACTTGAGGAATGTCTAATGTCTAAATGTCCAATCTAAAATGTATCAACAGCTGATATCAAAGAGCTTGGGTGGCACAGTGTTGTTGCATCACCAAACGGCTAATGCGGCAACTACTTGACTTAACAACATCTAACTCGAAAAAGCTGACTTAACAACTTTTATTTCTGAAATTGATGCCCATTGAACATGCCAGGGTCGTAATATGTTCAACCTAACATCTGATCTACTAATCTTTCAGCACTATTACAGAACTGGTAGTCAGAGTGCTTATCATGTATTTAACAGGATTTCTCAAAATCATTTACTTAACAACTTCTGAATCTGAGTGCTTCAATTTGTAGTTCATGGGGTTTTGTAAATATAGCGCGATCTGAAACAAAAGTACATAAAAACCTAGAACTTTGTATCGGTGATGAAATTGTAAATGAACCAAATAGAGTATGTAATTTTGTGAATAATTATTTTCTCAGTATAGCAGAAAAGCTTTCTACTGGCAAAAACACACAACCATTTTTTGAGAACACTGTAAAGTCATCGTTTTTCATCTATCCAGTGTCTGCAAATGAGATTATTACTAAACTTCCAAAAAAGGTCACAAGTGGGTGGAATGAAATTAGCTCAGTCCTTTTAAAACATTGTAAATACGTATTGGCCAATCCACTTGAACATTTAATAAATTTTGCTATAGTAAATGGAAAATTTCCAGAGTGTTTAAAGAAAAGTGTAGTTCGTCCATTGCATAAAAAAGGGAATCTGAATGATATAAACAACTACAGACCCATCAGTTTAACATCAGAGATAGGAAAACTCTTTGAAAGACTCCTGCTAAATCGACTAGTAGATTTTCTGGATAAAAATAACATTATGTAAATTTTCAGCATGGCTTTAGGAAGTGACGATCAACAGTTACTGCAATAAGGGAATTGATACATATAGTCATAGAAAACCTGGAAAAAAATGAAAAAGTTGGATCATTATTCTTTGATCTTTCTAAAGCATTTGATTGCGTTGACCACACTATAATGTTAATGAAGCTGAAAGCATACGGGATAAGAGGCTTGGCAAAAGAACTGTTCAGGTCCTATTTGGTAAACAGGAAACAGTCAACATTAATAAATAATAGAAGGGGAAAACTGGTAAACAAAGTGCAATCAGAATTCAAGCAGGTCACGTGTGGGGTACCACAAGGTCGGTCCTGGGACCATTATTGTTTACACTATATGTAAATGACATACCAAACTCCGAAAACACAAATATAATACCGTATGCAGATGATACTACGGCTATATGTAAGGGTGGGAATACAGGCATATTAAAGGATAACTTATTGAAATCTATTGATTTGGTGATAAATTACTTTAAAGAAAACCATCTTTCTTGTAATATGACAAAAACAACCTTAATTCTTTTCTCACAGAGTAACAAAAATACCACAAATCTGTCATTACCTGTAAATGACTGCAACATCGAACATGTGAGTGAACATAAATTCTTAGGAATATTTCTTGACAGAAAACTAACATGGGCAGGACACATAAATCATATTTGTGATAAAGTAAGTAAAGCTGTATATTTGTTACGTTACTTCAAAAATGTATTTGATGAAAAAGGGCTTAAAATTATTTACTATGGAGTCATATATCCACATTTATTATACGGAATTGAAATTTGGGGCTGTGCTGCTGCAACGCATATGGGAAGGTTATTTCAATTGCACAAAAGGGCCATCAGAATTATTTACAATTTGAGTTCCCGAGAACCATGTAGGGAAATATTTAAGGATAAAGGAATATTAACAGTATATTCTCTGCATGTTTATAAAGTAGTAACTTATGCAGTACAAAAAGAAAATCTTAAAAATAGTAATATTCATAGTCATAACACTAGGCACAAGGACGATCTTTTTAGGCAAAGTTTTAATAAGAATATTTCCGACAGGGATCCAAATGTGATGGACAAAAAATTGCCAGCACATCTAAGGTCTTGTAAAGGCAAGCAATTCGAGGGTGCTCTGAAGAAGTACTTGTTAACAAAAAGTTTGTATTGTATTAATGAATTATAATCATTGTACCACATGAATTTATTCCTTAATTTGTAATTAAAAACAATTGTATTTATATATGTATTTATATGTATAAAATTTGACAATGTCAGAAACTGCACAGTCTATTGACAATAAATTATTATTATTATTAAAAAAAATCCCAAAATGAATATGGAACGTTCAGATAACTTCAACTTAAGAAAGTGAGGTAATGCTCAGAGTACCAAAAACCCTGAGAGGTTGATAGATAACCTTATTCCAAAAATTCAAAGGCATACTCAGTTTAAACTTGGATTACATTAGTTTTCATCTTTTCATGCTGGATCAATTTACTAAGTCATTTAATTCTGGCTAATATATTTTAAATGCTTTTATAATGACAATAACTTAACAACTTTTTAAAGTTAACTTTGACAATGGTACGTATGAGTGCCGATCAACAAAGACTGAAAGTGATTTTTTTTTTCACTGATGTTTATTACTGCAATTCAATGTTTACATGATCTTTTCCAAAGTAGTCCCCTCCTACTTCAATACACTTTTTATATTATCTCTGCCAGTTCTTGAACACGTGCTGTACAGCATTCTTTGTCAGGTGCTAGAGAATCGCCTCACTTTTCTTGAGCACTGCTTCAGAGTTCTCAAATTGAATACCCCGCTTCGATTATCAGCGGTGATGAGTCATAGCTGCATTATTATGATCCTGAAGGAAAATAAGCCAGCACAGTATGGAAATCACCAGGTTCTCCAACACCAAAAAAAGGCAAAAGTTGTTCCATCTGCAGGGAAAGTGATGGTGATCACATGTTTTGACTGTAATGGAATGATTTACCATCATGCAGTTCCCCCTCACACTACTGTTACAGCAGCATACTACACGTCAGTATTAGCTACATTGAGGAAGCACATTACAAAGAAACGACCAGAGCTTTCTCGGACTGGGTGACGACTTCATCATGATTTACCAGCATGCAGTTCCCCCTCACACTACTGTTACAGCAGCATACTACACGTCAGTATTGGCTACACTGAGGAAGCACATTACAAAGAAACGACCAGAACTTTCTCGGACTGTGTGGTGACTTCATCATGATTTATCAGCATGCAGTTCCCCCTCACACTACTGTTACAGCAGTATACTACACGTCAGTATTGGCTACACTGAGGAAGCACATTACAAAGAAACGTCCAGAGCTTTCTCGGACTGGGTGGCGACTTCATAATGATTTACCAGCATACAGTTCCCCCTCACATTACTATTACAGCAGCATACTACACGTCAGTATTGGCTACGCTGAGGAAGCACATTGCAAAGAAACGACCAGAGCTTTCTCGGACTGCATGGTGACTTCATCATGACAATGCACCTCCTCACGTCGCAAATCAAGTCATGCAGTTTCTGGCTCGATTCGACATTACCTGTGTACCACATCCACCTTATAGCCCCTATCTTACATCCTGTGATTTTTTGTTATTCCCGTCACTAAAGGCAAAGCTTAGGCATATTCGATTTGAGATCTCTGAAGCAGTACTCAAGAAAAGTGAGGCGATTCTCAAGAACCTGACAAAGAATGGTCTACAGCACGTGTTCAAAGACTGGAAGAGACGCTATAAAAAGGGCATTGAATAGGAGGGGACTACTTTGAAAAATATCATGTAAACATGGAATTGCAGTAATAAACATCTGTGAAAAAATGTTAGTCTCAGATAATAACTGAAGGAGTTGTAAAACAAACTTTGAATTCAAGTATAGTAACTATGGAAGTTGATGACAGAGACCACGAATGTTGCAATTTTAAGTGCTGAGAAGTTTTCTGATGGAAATCGGGATTGTTCAATTCTAGCAACATGGTGGCAAATACCATACTGAAAAGTTACCTTTTTACCAGCATGTTATGTTATGAGCCATTTAGTTGTTTGTTTTAATAACTGGGAATTTTATATTGCCAATTATATTGGTTCCAATTGTTCTTGCACAAAATGTATAGGACAAGGTTGAAGAGGTACATTGAGACTGAGTTTATTTCGCACCAGGGAAATGCCAGATCATTCAGTTTCTTAGAGCAACCAGACAGCTTAAAATCTTGTATATGGCATTGAAGATTTCAGTCTGATTCTATCTTGGCAATCTTGTACTATACAGGTTTAGTGTGGCATTTTTTAACATTAATTTACCTAATAGTTGATATTATTGAATTGAATTGAATTATTTATTGTGCATATTCCAAAATTTTGCAATTTACAACTTTAGGCTACATTTATTTGTCCTTACCTTGACATGACACCCTGGTCTTCTGCTCTTCCAGGTAGCTCTTAACCTCCATGCCTATTTGTTACTTAATTAGCCCCTTTCCTCCCATCTTTCTTATATTCTTTACATTTCTTGTCCATTTTTCTTTTACTTTCTGCAAGAACTCACCAAAACTGTTGTTGTTGCTGACTAATGGCACTGGGGATTGGTTGATTTGCATCATTTTCCCCCTGGCTTCCCAATATAAAATCTGTAGGTTCTCACTTTTGAGACCATTACATTTGTCCAAATGATGTTTGTACAGATAGTACATTTGGGTGTAGGTATGCAGTGCATTTTATAAAGGTGTTCTGCAAAACAATCATGGCCTTCTGTAATTTTGGCGCACCATTTTGTTTACCTCTGTGGCCGCCCCCCCCCCCCCCCCAGATCTCCACTGCATACAACATAGTTGATATTATAGTTTGTTCAACTATGAATCCCAGGACTTATAGTACTTAAAATATTGTAAATTATCATTGGAGTATGCCATTTAAAAATTAATTTGAGGTATGCTTGTGGTAAGCTATTTGTTTTAATTTTATTGGCTGGAAATTATCTCAGTGAGCAGTTCTCAACGTTAAATTTAGTAGCATATTTCAGTTTCCTGTAGTGAGATATACAGATGATAAATATATTTTTTTTTTTTTTCTGTCTAATCATTGGCTATGGTTTTAGGCCTGTACTACTCACAGCTCTCTGACGCACTGAGTAGGTGTACCTGGCTTCCTGTGATAAACATCTTAATGACTAGGAGTGACATCTCTAGTCATGCTCTTATGTCAGGAACAACCTAGAAGAAGGATATTTGCCTTTTCCACTCACCACAGGTCCAATTGTTTATGAGTAGCAATATTTTTCTTTGGGGAAGCCTATGAACACAAAACACTTGCTTTATGCCTTTGAGTAATTGTTGTTGAATTCATAATCCAGTATTGCTTCACAGATTTAATGTCTACCTCATTTTTAATGGTTAGACAAAAAAGTTAAAAAAAGAAAGAGAGGAAACAGCTGTGGATGATCCATTGCTCAAATCCTGGCTATGGTATTGAAGTTTTTAGCTCGGATTCTGCCTTTAATGTAACTAATATTAGTTCTTGAGCAATTGTGTCGTGCTTCCAGCTGAACTGCAATGTTGGGGATTTGTTTTTATTGTTACATTTTATTATTTTAGTAGTATTTAAGGTTTGCTATTACTATATACTTCACCACAGGTGGTGGACACTGACTGTAGGTACATGAAGTGACAACTGGAAAAACGCAATTGGTGGAAATTGATCATTTTTCTCATTAGCCGTATATAGGCTAAGGTTTTTGATAGATTAGAGTCAACATGAAAAATTCAATGCCATGGCGAGGATTTGAACCACAGATCTCCTGGTTTCCGTCCAGTTGCTCTTACCCATTTGAGCTACCACGGCCAACGTACCATCCTGACATTAAATTCTCCAATTGACTCGTATATTTCCCCGGTAGACCACTAGGGGCTCTCGTATCCGAGATACACGATTTGTGGCGATTTCTATTGTAAGTACTTAAATCCTAGGCTAGTGCTCCTAGTGGTTTACCAGAAAAATATATATGAGTCAATTGGAGAATTTAATGTCAGGACGGCACGTTGGTCATGGTAGCTCAAATGGGTAACAGCGATTGGATGGAAATCAGAAGATCCATGGTTCAAATCCCAGACATGGCATTGAATTTTTCATGTTGACTCTATCTATGGAAAAAGGCATTTGGAAAAGAAATGCTTGACACCTAAGATTTAGGGTACTCTTACAGCATTTGTCAGTTGACTGATTGTCAGGTGACTGAGGAAAATCTGAAAAACCCTCAGACAGAGAGAACAGTCATGATAGGATTTGAATGTGGACTTCCCCTTTAAGGGTCTGACATGTTACCATAAAGAGGGGTATTAATAAATTTTTCACTTCTGAAGCCATGCTAGGGGTTTGGATATTTGAAAAAGTTCACATATGTACCTGTGCAGGGTTTGAACCATGACATCACAAACAAGAGGTTAGCATGTTATGATGGAGGGTGTCACACTTTACATGGAATGTTTGGAATAGTGTTCAAATGATTAATAAGGCATATTGTTCTGCTGCTGTTCCAGAAAGGTTAAAACTTATAACAAACTAGGGCTTAAAAACTATATCCATTTCCTCTCTTTGGAATTTTATACTTAACCATGAGAAATGTCTTGATATTAGTCTACAGATTTAGTTCTCTAACTGAAGGCGAGCAATACGCAGTGCACTATTTTATCAACATAGAATCCATGGAGCCATAAGAGTGAGAAAACAATAGCTCTACATACATAGGTCATTCAATAATTGGTGGCAACTTTTAAATTAACAACAAATAAAACATTTTTGGAGCAGCCACATGAAGAACTCGACTCCACAGTCGATTGCAGGCTGTTTATTTGCTTTCAAACAAATTAAGAGAGATAGGAAAAAAATGAAATTACCCTTTAGATGAGTACCACCAAAACTAAACACCTATATACCAGGTGAGTCAGCCGCCCCTATTTATTCATATCTATGCAACCTGCAGTTTATATTCTAATGTGAAAATGTTGACCCTTTAAGCATAAAAGCTGTTATTGCAGCTCTATCCTTCTATTTGGCACTATGCACAACCAGCATTAATACAAGGTCTGAAGCTTTCGTCGCTTTCCTGGCGACGAATACGCTCACTTTCTTCTCGGGCAGCCAGGTGAAAAGATGATTAGACATCAACGTTTCGGGAGTTCCCTTTATAACCAGACAGGCATTTATAGCAGCAGTAGAGCAGTCTGTTCGAACAGTAGGGCAAGATGCTGTGGATGACATCCATCAGCTCCCACAAATGAAATACTGGATATAACACAACTATAAACAACAATGCCACATTTTAAAAAGGGAGTAAAACTCTTTTTATTGCAACATTCATTTTATTATGTAAATGAGTTTTTAAACGTTAATTAGTTTTAAGTGATGTAAATAATGACAGTGGCCATTAATGTAATTTTTATACTATGAAGTGTCTGATATCAATCAAAGGGACAAAATAAATTGAATTGTATTAAATTGAATTAAATCATGAAGTAGAGTAAACTCCACATTTGTGAACAATTACTTTTATATAGCATTTCTCTATGGTGGATAGAGTCGACTTGAAAAATTCCATGCCATGGTTGGGATTTGAACCACGGATCTCCTGGTTTCCGTCCAGGAATTTTTCAAGTCGACTCTATCCATCAAAAACCTTAGCCTATAAATGGCTAGTGTGGAGAAATGATTAATTTCCATCAATTAACTAAAATAATAAGAGTTAAATGATGAAGCCTGGGATTCAAGTACTTACGATAGTAAGTCGCCACAAACGGTGTATCTCAGATGTGAGAGCCCCTAGTGGTCTACCGGGGAAATATATGAGTCAACTGGAGAATTTAATGTCAGGAGGGCACGTTGGCCATGGTAGCTCAAAGGTTAAGAACGACTGGACGGAAACCAGGAGATCCGTGGTTCAAATCCCAACCATGGTATGGAATTTTTCAAGTCGACTCTATCCATCAAAAACTAGCCTATAAACGGCTAGTGTGGAGAAATGATTAATTTCCATCAATTAACTAAAATGTCTCTATGGTCTTTATATAGTTTATATTTATTTGCTTTTTCTCCTTTAGACTTTTGTTGGATCCTGTATCTGTTACAGTTTTTAGTCTTATGTAACTTTTTACATTTATCTTTGTATCTTGAACTGACGTGTCCTATAACATATGAACTATGTTCCAAAGGATGAAATAAAAGACAAAACACTATCAAAATTCGCATTACTGAACAAAAGACTGTTTTCAGTAAATCAAAGGCCATGACCTGGCTTCCATCAAACTCCCCTGATGCTCCAGAATTTCCCAGTTTTCCATCTGCAATGCAAATTACCAACATTAGATGCTCTTATTTTTCATTGTTGTCATCATACATGATTTATTGCTGATAGCAGCAAATGCAGGCAGTGTTGCCACTAATCTTTGAATGACCCATGTATATAACACAGCAGCGTAACTGGAAAAAAGAAGAATAGTAGCTTGGGTTGAGCCATGAAGCATGATAAATTTTAATCTCCATAACCAATTTTAATTTTTTCATTGAACTAAAAACATTTAAATTGATACAATCTCTTTATAATGGGAAAATGTACAACATATAACACAGATACAGCATCAATACCAGTTAACACAGAATTCATGGTTAAAGTATGTTCAACATTTACAAGATAGGTAAAATTGTTCACTCCATTCATATATAACTCTCCTTGCCAGTATCATCAAATAATACTTCAAGTTCCTTGAAACTTACAATAGTCAGTGGTAAAGTACACAATAGCACTTCAAAAATATACTACAGAGGGCATACATTATTTCCATAAATACTGTACTTTGGACATTATATTTCAAGTTGTAATGTTTGGATATTTCATTACTCCAACCAGTTCAACTTAACCAAAAATTAACATTCACCTTTAAACTAAGCACATTCATAGCCATTTGGATGTGTGAATTAAATCTTCTTTCCTTATAAACTAGTTTGCATAACAATTCAAAATACCAAAGAAAAGTTTCTGTGGTTTGTTACCAGTCCAATATGAAAGTATCATTCAGAATGTAAACACACTTTTCCATACAGTACTCATACAACAGAAAGCATGTAAGAGTTCAAAATTCTATGACTGACTCTACCTCATCTAGTTTCCTATTACACTGGTGCATAAGATACAATGTACCCCTTTCTCTCCACTTGAGCCGTGGTGTGCTTACTAATTTGTGTCCAACCCACTCATTTATCAAAAATATATAATTAAAAACATATTATATTGCATTCCCCTTATGTAAATAACTTAGGCGTCTTCTAACTTAGACCTAAAATTCCATTTTCAAATACTTTTATCACGTTTTATTCAAAGGCTTATACATGTGCGTTCAATTTTGTGATGACCACATTATTGCACCTGAGTGGTCATGCGGTTGTTAAACGGTTCTCACATTTGGCAGTTGGTACCTATCGAATATAAAAGTTGAAGGCAATATTCACTCATTATTTCCATATTACTTTTGTGAAACTAAAAACTCTGGGCAACAATGAAAATATTTCGGGCTTAAAAATAGTGAATTTACATGTATATCCATCTGCTGAATTCAAAAATAACCATTCAAATAATAGATTAGCTCTTGTTTTGAAGATAAAATGACATTACATTTTTTAGAATGAAGATTTTAAATTTGGGGAATTTTTTTTGGGAGTTGCCACACCTATAAAATAACAAAACATAATCAGAGAGAAATTTTGGAAATTAAGTGATGCACAAGTTAAGGAAGGCATTTTTGTCGGACCACAAAAAAGAGAACTTATAAAGGATCCTGCATTTGACCAAATTTTGGAGGGGAAAGAAAATGAAGCTTGGGAAGCCTTCAAGGGTGTTGTTCATGGATTTTTAGGCAACAAAAGAGATGACAACTACAAGTATATAGTGATAGTGCTCCTGCAAAATTACCGTAACCTTGGAATCAACATGACCCTTAAGATCCATTTTCTCCACTGCCACCTAGACTTCTTCCCTCCTAGTTGTGGAGCTGTTAGTGATGAACATGGGGAGAGATTCCATCAGGACATTTCTGTTATGGAACAAAGATATCAGGGCCGTTGGAATGAAGCAATGCTTGGTCTTTGTATAGAGATTCTGCGGAACTCCATCACAACAGGCAAGCTAAAAGATGACAAAGTCAATAGGCCACCACATGATTCTTTTCAGACACGACTATCTGCGAAGTATTTTCCAGCAATTTAGAACTCTTAGCATGTAATTACCAGTTTAAAAAAATCAAATGCACTTTCATTGTTGTTAGCATGTATGTAATTAAAATGTATCCTTTTCTCTCAATCCGTTAATATGTAATACTTCCACCTTGTGTATATCATAGAAACTAGAGCTAATAAAAATGTTTCGTTGTCATATTTGTTTTTCTCAACCCAAAATTAGTAGGAATTGCCTCATGAAGTGCTCAAAACATTCAAAAATTATTTTTTTGTTGCCCAGTGTAATCAGAGCTAGGAAGTTCGTACCGATTTTCTTGAGCAGTATAAGAGCGAGCAGGCATGCCTATACAACGCAGGGCTACTAGTAAGGGCAAGGTTCGTCGTAGAATATAACTCATTACTACAAAACAGGTGTAACTGCATGACACAGAGCACGTTGGTAGGAAGGAAAACATTTGAATAACGTCTTTGTTGTGCTTTGAAGATGAGCAACTAAATTTGCTGTACAACCATTGTATGTTTTCTAGAAGTGTATTAATTCACGTCCTTATTTACTTCATTATTTACATTTACATTTCAGTTGGATACTTCAGCAAACATAGAAAAAAGAGGAGCCAGATCAAGAAGCTAAATTAGCTGAACTCATTGACGAATTTGCAACAGATTATCAATCAACTAAATCTTATTTGACGGGACACAGAATGAGTTTTTCATTTGAAAGGCTTCAGAGGTACATTATTGTTTTTAGTAATATGACCGCAGATGAGTAAATATGTAGTAAAATTCCTGCTTTGACATTTTGTTTAGCAAGAGTCTTCAGATATTTAAGAAATTATTTTATTATTTGGGTATTATTTTACATTTGATCAGGAAATTTTACAAACCATGTTATAATTGCTTGGATGTTGTTACAATTTGCTTATTTAAATAATGAGATCAGCTAGAGACAAACCCGTATGTACTATATAAGAATTTGTATGTTGGACATAATGTTCTAAATAGATATACATTTACGAATGTCACATAAGTAATTTTTTTTTCTCTGGACAACCGGTTTCGATGACTCTCCTCTGTGCATTTATTATCTATGACTTGTTTGGATGTCAGGAGAAGGTCGGTCGCAACCTGCATATGGAACGAAGAACGGTACGAACTTCCTAGTCCTGGTAATAATATAGACTAGTATAATGACTTAATGCAAATTTTCTAAATATGGAGTAATAACCTGATTGAAGCTTTGTATTTCCATAGAAATTTAATTTTATGTACATTAAATTTAGCACTTTACTAAACTTCCCTCACTTAAAATTAGCGCTGGAGGATCACAAATTGTTCTTAGAGAGAAAAGCAGAGCATTTTGTTCCCTGAGACAGACAGCGAAACAATTAAGAAAAGCAGTAAGATATTCCAGAAATATAAAGAACTTTGTATGTGCTTCCAACTCTGGGTGTTGTTGATTTGTATTTTTGGATACATAATTAGGAACAGTTTAATCATCTGAAGAAGTTTTAGTGATCCTGTGACAACCCATGGCGTGACAGCCCATAGAGAGCCAAAGCCTGCCAACCCAACTGCCGGCCTCACGCCTACATATGCGAGGTAGAGGTGGCTGATCATCCAACCGATACGGCAAGGAGATGTCGTCAGCATCTCGGCACCCCAAGTCGGAAAGTTAGCTTTGTTGAACAGGGCTGCTTACCTATCGTAAGCTCTTCAATTTCCTCATGATATTGAGTGGGCACTGGTCCTATACAGGGGACTTAAAATCTACATCCCCAGGGGTGGGATTGATCTGGAGTGATCTTGTAACAGAAGCTTATAATATTCTGTACTTGTATTTTCACCGGTTGATTTAACTTTTCTTCCAAAATTGTACAATACAATTATGTTTGAAATTATAGGTTATATTCCTGATATTACATTTAAGTTTTATAAAACTGTAGTAATAATCATGCTCTTGGATTTTCTTTTGTATCGTCTTACACCATTTACATGGGTAATTACATAGTTTTTCAGTAATAATGATGGTGAATGACTGAAATACATGAGCACAATAGATTATAAGTACATAAGGTGTTTGTACTTCGTTTAAAGGAATTATTCATTAAATACAGAGTGATTTACATAGAACTGACACATTTATTTCCTTAGTTGTTTCAAAACGAATTGTGCCAGCGATAATTTATTATACCTAAAATGTAGAGGAATTTTGGGGGATTATTAACCTCTATAGCAAATTATCAAATTTTGAAAATGTCCTCCATTTTGCATAAGGCACAACTCAACACGTTGTTCCATATTACTGGCCACTCGGAGGACTCTGTTGTGAATGTGTGCTTCAGATCGTCCTATGCTTGGGGACATGTGCCATAAACCCTGTCTTTTAAGTAACACCATAGAAGTGCGGCGATGTCAAATCTGGAGATCTCGGTGGCCACAGGTTCCTGAAATTAACTGGTCATCAAAGAAACTTGCAATTAGTTCCATGGATTCATTTGCTGTATGGCATGTAGTGCCGTCTTGCTGAAACAATCCTTGACTGAGCTCTACATCGTCCAGTTCCTCAACGAACTCTATGAAAATCAGTCGATACTCTGCAGTTTCATAGTCTGGTTAAAAAAAATTGGCCCCAGTATTCTCTGTGTGGATATTGTGCACCAAACTCTGATTTTAACTGGGTGCAAAGATGCTTCATGGATGACATATGGATTTTCGATGGCCCAATGGTGTGAGTTCTGTGAGTTCATATAACTGGATATATGGAACCATGCTTTATCTGTGAACCATGTGATGGATAATATTGCAGTATTTTGCACAATGAACATCTGAAACCAACGACAATAATTCAATCTTTTATCTGGACTGGAGGAGAATGCAAAGGAAGTAGGACTTATGATAAGTAAAGAGAAAACAAAAGCTATGATACAATAGAGAAGTAGTAAGAACAAAAGCAGAAATACCAGCACTAGAGAAAATCATCTGGAAACAGTTAATAGCTTCAAGTATCTAGGAGCAATTATAAATAAAAATGATGAAAACGAGGAAATAAAGGTTCGGATAACAGCAGCAACCAAAGCATATGCCTCATTAAAGAAAATATTTAGGAATAAAATAATATTCCCTAAAACAAAAATAAGATTATATTAAACATTGATTAAACCAGTGTTAATATACGTCTGTGAGGCTTGGACATTGACTCAAGCCATCGAGGAGAAACTATTAATATTCGAAAGGAAGATACTTCGAAGGGTATATGGACCAACTAAAGTTAATGGAGTATGGCGAAACAGGTATAATAAAGAATTAATATGAGGTATACAAAGATATTGACATAGCACAAGAAATTAAGATTAGAAGATTAAAATCGGCGGGACATGTTCAAAGAATGGAAGAGAAACGGATCCCCAAAAAAATGTTAGAAGGAAAATTTTACAATACAAGACCTAAAGGCAGACCAAAAAACCATTGGGAAGATACAGTAAGAAGAGATACCTTACAGATTTTGGGAGTCCGAATGTGGAGATGAAAAGCAGAAGATAGGGATGAATGGAGGCAAAAACTGAGGGAGGCTGGGGCCTAAAAGGAGCTGTAAAAGCCATATAGTAGTAGTATCCTTATCTGGTTCCTGTAGTTGATGAACAACCGTAGCCCTATATGGCTTTAGGCCTGCACTTTTCGCAGCTGACACATTGAGTAGCTGTACCCTGTCTCCTGCGACAAACGTCTTAATGATTTTTTGGGTGATTGCTCCAGTCGTGCTCTTACATAAACAACCGAGGGAAGCCTAGATGAACGATGCTTGCCTTTTTCACTCACCAGAGATTCAGTTGTTTCCAATTTGTTTACCAGTCTCAGTATTGTGTTTCTTTTGGGAGGATTGTGAACACCAAATTCTCTCTGGTAAGTCCTTTGAGTAGATGTAATTGAATAAGTAATCCAGTATTGCTTCACAAGGAAGTGTAGTTGATTTAATGTGTACTGCATTTTCATTTTGACTAGAACAGAATGCCAAAAAAAGATATCAACAATGTCAATTAGGAATAAAACATAAACATCTGCACATCTAGTGACAAAGAATTGAAACTTCAGAACATTCTGTTTAATTTGGTGCTAAAATTGGGTTATTGAATGAATTTTCAATGGAATAATTAAAAGATAAAATGTCAGCTCTGTATAAATCACCCTGTATAACTGATTTGTTAAGCAAGACAATAAAGCGGTCTTACAACTTCGAATGTAGCTAATCTTAATTTGTAATCATAGAGTGTATATTGCCCTCACCTTTTTATTATTTAGTGTACAGGTCGAATTAAAATAGTGTGTATAATTTCAAGTTATTGATCTGGTCATAGATTTTTGTTTGATACATATTGGGCCAAGCTTATATTTACCAAGGTGATCAATTAATTATTTGACAGTAACACTTCTGTGCCAGTTATACAATATCAAAGTGCTATCATTACATATTCTGTGGACTAATGACAAAATATATGTCACCTTTTAGAAGATGAATATAATGCTTCCATTCTCTCTTACTATGTAAATTATGTGCCTTTGTAGGACTTTAATTTATTCTTTGGTTTAATTGCTACAGAATACTTATATATGCAGCAAAGAAAAAGTAAGAAAAGAAAGAGAATATAAAAGGCATAAAAACCAATTGTAGAGAGGAATCACTATAGTTTATTGCACGGGCAAGTTAGAATGCTTTTAACTTTTGTTTCAATGGTTATATGGAGAGATATTATATTATACAAATATAACTATTTGTAACCAAAAACTTCACTTATTTTAGGAAAATGATGTCAATTTTTTCTTATTAGTTAAAACCTTTTCCAAAAATTCATAAACCTGGAAATAAAGTGAGACCTATTGTAAATTGTATTGTCGTGGCGACGGGCATAAAAGTTTCGGCGCAAATAAATAACAGATAGTGTATCGCAGAGATAAAGAACTTGCATAAGCAGATAAACATAGCGCTGGAGATAAAGGACTTGCCGGCACAGATTAAGTTACGCTTCTGGAAGGTGACAGAAGAGTCCATTTCTTGTTTGTTCCATAAATCTCCCGAATTTATCAGTGGAGGTATTTAAAGAAGCAACCACTCGCCAAGTGAGTCGTAAAACAGGAGAGTAAACAGCTGTACAGATGTAAACAGATGTAATCAGAACGTTGTTTGTTATTGTCATCGACCTTGGTAGATTGTGTTGTGTACGTGACGTAACGTTACATGAGAATTGAACAGTGTATTTCTAGATAAATAAAGAACATTTAGAATTTCGACAAATTATGCGAACCCACAAAGTCACAGTATTGTGACTCAACTCAAAATGTTCTTTATTTCCACCGAATTACAGTTGGAACACTTGCCGATTACATAGAATTACGTAGCGCACACAATTACAATTCACCAGTTCATCTGGCACAGGTCCACTCCACGCTCACAATTACGTACAACTACTCTGATACACCTAGCAGTCTTCCAGTCCGTTCGCTAGCACTGCGCTCTTCACGGCTGCTCGCCAAGAACTGACTGAGTCGTCTATTGCAGCCCTTATATAGGAAGATCACCGTTTCTGGAAGCTTCGCGGCTCGGAACATCATCCCGATTGTTCCAGAAGTCAGAGGGATGGGAAAGAGAGGTACAGTGCCTAGTGACACATTCCTAACCATCCCCTATGTTAGCGCTATAAGATAAATGGGTGGGCGTGGCCTCAATTCCTCCTGTCCCCTACCCAGCTCCAGTTGGTCGTGCCTTCCGACAATTGGGTGACAATATAAATTCACCAACTTACAATTTATCTAAATGGTTACATAAAAATTAGTAATTTTGATAAATTTGATAGTTTAAGTATTAAAAGTTCTTTTGCACTAGTTAAAAGATTGACAGTGTTGTATTATCTTAGAGTGCTAAACTTGTTTCTTTTGATGTAACTGCTTATTTCCTAGTATTCCTAGAGGAAAACCTTTGATTTATTTAAAAAAGCTCTTAAGGGGGGACAGAAGTGCTGCCCGCCTCGGTAGCGTAGATGGTAGCATGTCTGCTTCACGTTCAAGAGGTCCCGAGTTCGAATCTTGGTCAGGGTGAGCTACCTGGATAAGGTTTTTTGCGGGGTTTTCCCTCATCCTTCAAGACGAATGTCGGGTAACTCTAAGTTCCATGGACCCTGGAATCATTTAAGAATCATTTCATCCAATTCATTCACCGTCCGATATGACTTAACGTTGCTGGACGTAAATTACACACACACACACACACACGCCCGCACGCACGCACGCACACACACACACAAACAAAGAGAAGTGCTGTTTTAGTCATTTTCGTAAACTAAATGGAATTTTGGTTTTCTGTTGCAAAATATGCACCATAATTTAATTTACTTGTTTACGAAATTTCATGCCCATAGTGCAAATGCAACACCTGTCCTGGACACCATTTCTAAAGATCTACGCCGGTTGAATTCCTCTCTATGCTTTAAATGGGACGCCCAAATGTTTGAATGTAGAAAACTTACGAAAGATTTGATTTTAAAATACGCGTTAAAATAGCATTAAGCTACCGTAGACTATTTTAACAAGCTTTCATATGAATGCCCTAGATGGCAGTGACTTTTCCGTTTTTTTTTTTTTTGTCGTTCCCTTGATATACTTTCTGTGTAATGGCGCGAAATGTTTGGTTATATTCTCTTGTGTTGTTGTTCTAGTGTTTTAGAAGTGATACTTGGCGTTTAAAGTTATTTTTGTTAGGTTTTCTTCTCTCTGTATTATATTTACTATAAGCAAGTATCCATTTGTGGCGAAGATTACACCGTAATTTGTGATACAAGTTTATTTCAGTAAACCTACGTAGAAGATTTATGTATTGTCAAATGAAAGAGGTTAAGGTACCTATATTCATTTATATGGCACTGCATTATTTTACTGTTTTAAAATGCCAAAGATGAAGGATAGTAGAGCAACTTTGTGTAAATTAATGAATAAGACCAGATGGGGGAAGACAGATACTTCAGTTGAAGTATATCAGGAAGTAACTGAGCCTGTAGCACTGTAAAAGAAAAACGTAAGCATTTCTAAATTGGAGTTGCAATGCAGTAGAGGAGGATGTAGGTGAGAGCAAATATAATATTTTAGATTTTGGCCTGGTGAAAGAATTGATAAAAGATTTAGCATGCCCACATGTTTTCACAAACGTTTGAATCTGGAGATGCTTCACACCTCTGGTTTTGCTTCTCAATTAGCGGTGGAATGTGAAAATAGACTACCATTTCAGTAAATACATCTGAAACCTAAGGCTTAAGAGACTACTAGTAGGGAAAAAGGTGTAAGTTACTGTGCTGGATATTTCTAATATAAAGAAATTAAATATTTTTTTGTAAACTCAGTCCCTCTAAAATTTTCAGCACATTTTCTTAAAGAGCAAACTGAAGCTGATATTGCATATGTGGATATATTAAGTAAACATTGCCATCTGTAATTCAACTTCAGTTAATAACCAAGGAGGCTATATACATGATGCAACAAATGCTTAGGTTTATTGAAATCCAAAATTGTGACAAAGGACCAATCAGAATTAAGTATTACGGTAACTTAGCAATCAAAACATAAAAAAGAACCAATGATTTTATTCGTAATTTTTTCTTCTGGCTTTAACTCTCGAAGAGGGTAGACGTGTTTTCCGTTAAAGACTTCTTGAAACTATTAGAAGTTATTGGAGTTCATCATTTATGAACGTTTAGTAAACATTTAAAATATACATCGAAGACGCGACGCTACGATAAATAATTTAAGTAAAAAACCGTTGCATCATTTATAAATAAAAGGAGAAAATTAATATATAGTAAAGGGTTATATCCATCAGTGGAAAAAGTCGCATGTAAAGAAGAAAATGATGTCGAGAAATATAATTCCAAGGAAAGTAAAACGGTATTAATTATTTTATTCCATAGTGTCCCAAAAGTGAAATCCTTTTTTGTATCGATACCACGCCTGAGAAGTTTCACATCTCATCGCTCGCCGCAACTGCCAGAGAGAGGATTTATGGAAATCTTCGAGAACTTCATCTTCACGGCTTTTAGACGAAACGTTCATCGCTTCTACATCAAGGTAAGGTTTGGCTTCTACATGCGTCGCCACACAGAGGGAGCAAATGTGTAGTGTTTAATGCCCGCTTTTACTACATACGGCACCGCAGGCGGTGACACTGATGATACATGAGATGAAGATGGAACACTGGTGGAATGAGATGACGGGGGAAACCGGAGATCCCGGAGAAAACCCGCCCCAGCGCCGTGTTGTCCACCACAAATCCCACTTTGCGGTCGCCTGGGATTGCACCCGGGCCGGCTTGGTGAGAGCCAAGCGGTCTAACCACTGAGTCACGGCGCGGCCTCAGATTCTGGTAATAGTGAATAAACATAGTAAGATATTAACTCCCTTAACGACTGAGGACGCGAGCAAGGGCTCGTGAAATCGATTAATTCAACTAATAAGAAAAATAGACATCATTTCCTTAAGATAAGTGAAGTTTTTGTGTTACAAATATTTATATTTGTATAATACTTATTGCTTCACTGCAACTAACTTCATTTTCTACGTAATATGAGAGATAATTCACTTAAATAATGTCAAATATGAAATCAAGAAAAAGATGTGTCAATATTATAAAATTGATGTCAAATCTGAAATGTAAATGTGAAGCTCCAGATTGTCGCTTGTTTATCTTCATGATACAAGCCACAGATTAGGCTGACATGTATTTCATTGATTCTTAGGACGGATCTCTTTGCTTTCCTCCATTAGTGTTTTGTTTAGGTAAGAAAATATAAGCACTGTATGTTCTACCATCGTTAATTAGTACCTTCCGTAGATAATCTGAAATACTTTATTGTATATCGGTTATAAAACTCATAGCAAATATTATATTTTTTGTTATTTAAAGAACCTAGATTATAATTAATGGCATTCGTATATCACATTTTTATACTTTAAGCAGCACCATTCTGTTCATTCTAAATTCATAAATAATTACACTTCTAAGAATTGATTATTATTATCACAATCAGTTATACACTTTTAAAATATGTCAGACAGACACTTTAGCAGAAATGATACACTTTATTGTACATATAGAATCAACATGAGCAAAATTCCACTCTAAAAGATTAAAATGATACAAGATTATAGCTTTGAACGTTTTTACTGTCCTTGTAGTAACACTTCATTCCATTCATTAAGTGAATCTTGACAACATAGATTCGTTGAGCTGGTACTATGAACTTACTGCAGGTATGGATGGTAGCAAGTATATGCCTCACAATCTCCAGTCACTGAACTGTAACAAAACAAGAAAATATCACTTTAAATCGGTGTATTTTACGTCCCCTGTCACATAAAAATTAGTTAAAAAGTATTGTATTCCACCAAAATATCTGATATAGATAGGGTAAAGCTAGACTGAAAAATTCAATACCATAGCCGGAATTTGAACCACGGATCTTCTGGTCTCCGTCCAGCCGCTCTAAACTAATTAAGCTACTGTGGCCAACGTGCCAACATGACATTAAATGCTCCAACTAACTTGTGTTTCTCCCGGTAAGCCACTAGGAGTTCTCATAAACACGATGAGACAACTACCTTAATGACGACTTACTATGCTGTAAGTACTTTAAGGCCCGGGCTTTATAGTTCGGACAATTATTAGGTACAATTAATGAAAATTAGTCTTTATCCATGTAACTCACCCCAAACCGAGATTCGAACTCGGGACCTCCTGAACGTGAGGCAGACACGCTACCATCTACGCTACCGTGGCAAATTAATTTCCATTACTATGGCACGTTGGAAATAGTAGCTCAAGGGTTTTGAGCGGCTGGACGGAGACCAGAATATTCATGGTTCAAATCCAGACTATGACATTGAATTTTTCAGTCTAGCTCTACCCTTTCATAGTGCGTCCTACACACGGCTAGTGTGAAAGAACAATTAATTTCCATTAATTGTACTTAATAGTGGTCCGAACTATAAAGCCGGGGACTTAAAGTACTTACAGCATAGTAAGTCGCCATTAAGGTAGTTGTCTCATGTGTTTATGACAACTCCTAGTGGTTTACCGGAAAAAACAAGAGTCAGTTGGAGAATTTAATCTCATTTTGGCACGTTGGTCATAGTAGCTCAATGGTTTAATGCGGCTGGACGGAAACCAGAAGATCCGTGGTTCAAATCCCGGCTATGGCATTGAATTTTTCAGTCTGGCTCTACCCTTTCATAGTGCGTCCTACACACGGCTAGTGTGAAAGAACAATTAATTTTTATCTGTAATTTTACCGCGCAAAGTTTGACGTCATCAATAGCATCGGTGATGAAGTGAGTTTATATACGGTTCCCCTAGCGGCTTGCGATCGTATCTGATGTGCTGACAGCAGCTTTGAGGGCTCACTCTACCGGCAGGTAAATATAGTCTTTGAGAGGTGGGTCTGCCCGCGTAATATAAAGCTGCGTGGTGCGTAGATAGGATAACTGTTTTTTTTTTTTTTTTAAACTATAGGCATACTGCAATGTAATGCAGTACAAAGCTAATTATGCAGCCATAAAAGTATACCATGAAGCATATACGAAATGATAAATCAATGAACACTTATTGCACAATGAACATCTGTTTTTCTGCTATAGTAGACATATATGTATATTGTAAACCTGTCACATAAAATAGAAAATTTCAATTTGATCTCAATTCTTTTCTAACACTCACAGTTTCCTCACAATGTAACTTCATTACAAACCAGAAAATTAGCAGAACATGTTCTAGGAATGAAAAATAAATTAGTGTTACAATATGTACAAAACTTTTATCCAAGTCTAAACAAGAAAATATATCTAGTACATAGTCTTATGTGTTCATTTTCTTATATTTCCTTTCTCTGTTCCCCTTGAACACTGTCTGTATTGCGAGGAGGTATGCTTGAGGTCTTTCTGTCATAACATTATTTATTACTTCTAGATTGGGACCAGTCACTTTGTAGCGACCAGTGTCTCTCTTTTTGCGAGTAACTGATCCTGTATCTTGGAAGAGTTTGATGCACCTATTGGTTTTTAAAGACACAAGGACACCAACATTAATAGACATTTTAATTAAACGTGAGGATGACAAAAAATTTATATCTTATATTGATATGACGTAAGACGTTTATGTTTCAAACAAAAGTATGTCAGTTTGACGTTACCTAGACGCCTTTGACAACATTACGCTACAAGGTACTTGTCTGAATGCCGGATAGCGTTGTATAAACTCCTCTATGCAGCGATTTAGATTATATTTATATGTCACATCAATTTTAATGCCGGTACGAAAGTAGCACTCAACCATGAAGACGCGGTGCTCGCTGAAAGGGGAGGCTTTTTTTTTTTTTCTTTTTTTGCAATTTACGTCCTCCAACGTTAAGTCATATCGGACGATGAATGGAATGGGTGAAATGTTGCTCAAATGAGCCCAGGGTCCATAGAGCTTAGAGTTACCCGACATTCGTCTTTCAAGATAAGGGAAAACCCCGGAAAATACCTTATTCAGGTAACTCGCCCTGACCGAGATTTGAACTCGGGACCTCTTGAACATGAGGCAGACACTCTACCACCACGCTACCGAGGCGGGCAAAAGGGGAGGCTGGTTATATTAGTTAGCACAGCAACCACACTCGGAACGCTGTAATTTGCTTACTGTACTGCAAAAATTACCGCTTCTTCTCCGTAGAGGGCGATATGATTTCAAGATAGACTCACCAGACAACTATGACGTCATTCTTGCTCAATTGGAGGGTGGGAAATAACGAATAAAAATGAGCACCGTCTATTGTTCAAATGCTTATGCTTGTGTCTACTTTATGTTAATTGGTTTAAACCTTTATAAACTCATATTGCTTTATATTTTGTTGTAAGTACAATGGGAATAGCAGAATACATAGACTTAAACAAAACATGGGTGATTCATTGGGTTTGGGTTTATTTTTTAATCGAAAAAATCATTACATCGTTCCCATTGATGAATAAACAAATATATAAAATAAAATTTAAAACAAAATGGAACAAAATAAAAAATAATAAAAAATATAAAAAAGTTGGAGTGCAGGTTTGGAGGAAAAAAAGTAGAAGCTTAGGTTTACGATGAAAAAAGCACGTGGATACTAAAGTTATTATTCGCTTTAATTTGTTTCTACTGTAACTGTGACGTAAATTAAGATGTCTAAGTGAAAGTGTATATTTAGTGATTCTCTTAAGGAGCAATTTCCATTTTTGAAGGACAGTAGTGTTGGTAGTACTTGGATCTGGAGTGTAATTTCTGCCACAGTGTGTTTAGCGTTACCATGGAGGGAAATCTGATAAAATGGATCATGTTCAATACAATTAAGTTCGGCTATTTGTATATGTAACAGGTCTTTGCGTTTTCCCATAATATAATGTCAAAGTGTTCCGGTTTTTTTATTTCAGAATCTGGGATCCCTAATCATGCATAACTGTGATTTTCTTCAAAGCATTTGGAGACAATGAACTTTTGAGTAACACAGGAAGAAAACAAGCAAAGACCTCAAACAAATGCAATATCAGATTGTATACTTATCCTAGGCTTCACTTTGGTAACACACATTCCCTGACTGACTTCTATCTATCAAAGTTACCACTTTTCAGAAAAATTAACATCATGTTTGTCTACCTTGCTCTGATTTTACAATCCACTTTAAACAGTCTGTGTTCCACCAACATGAACACATCGTGAATCTGACGTTATAAAGCCGAAATTAATACACACTACACACGGAGAGAGGTACTTGCCTAGCCCACTGAATGGATTGGTAAAACACCAAAGAGTAGATTGGGTGGCCTATTCGGTAGGGGCTGTAGGCGTATTACTGCACTAACTGCTCGTGTCTCGTGCTCATTTACTGTCATTAGTATTTCATTTGTATTGACACGAAGTAGCCGTGTTACAGATAAAAAAACACTTAATATATTGCTGGAAGGTATTTGAAATAACACCAAACATGCGCCAGTATATTAGATTAGATTGATCAGCATACATTCTTGAATATTGAACATAAAAGACACATTTACAGGCAATTTGAAAAACAAGACAGAGGTAATTATATATAGATACAAAATCAAACACTCCCCTGTACACCAGCAAATGTTTATATACAACTACAACTAGAAGTCTAATTTTTTTTTGTAACCTTTACTTCCGTTTTGCCCGTAGGTCTGAACATTTTATATTGGATTTTTAATTGATAGCATTTATTGTCAGTTCTTCAATGCACATACATTAAAATACAGTGCGATCCATATAAACCTGAACCAATAATAGGACACACGTGTAACTTTGGGAGAATATAATACACAATTGGGAGATTACATTACACTACTTACATCTCAGAGAAAATACTCGAGGTGAACTCCACCAGCATCTATACATGTTTACACTCGTCCCACCATATTCTCTCAAGTTTTACGCAAATGATATCGACTTGAGAGAAGGTTATTTCCAGCAAGATGGAGCAACGTGCCATACATCTAATGACACCATGGAACTTTTAACCACTTTCTTTGATAATTGAATAATCTAAAAAGGTCTGTGGCCCCCCAGATCCCCTGACCTAACCTCAGCGGATTTTTTCCTTGTGGGGTAATCTAAAAATAAATGATGAATAATTAATGTTGATTTTATTGTGCATATTCCAAAATTTTACAATTTACAACTTTAGGCTACATTTATTTGTCTTTTCCTTGTTGCTACCCTGGCTTACATGACACCCTGGTACCCGTCTCGGTAGCGTAGATGGTAGTGTGTCTGTCTCACGTTCAAGAGGTCCCGAATTCAAATCACGGTTATTTTTTTCAATTCATGCCAGAGCATCTACAGCCATTAGTCCTGGACCCGTAGGACCAAGAATCCGGGACTCCTTCGATCAGGGAGTTACCGAGCTGTCCCGAAAGGGCGACCGACGCCTCCGTGGGGTTTTCCATAAGGCAAGACCTAGAGAGTAACAAGCCCGCCCCCATCTGCTCCTGTAGACTCAAGACGGGATGGAAGTGGATACGCCACTTACGCGCGCCAACTCCAAAAAGGGAAGGCTACCGATATGACCTCGGTGGGGCCGCCTGGTGATCTAGCACACCTTCTAGTAGCTATGCTGGCTAGTACGCGGGAATATTAATGGCTTCCCTCAACCCCGTCCGGAGACATATCCGATCTCCCACGGGTATCGGCAACCACTATCCCCTCGAGACCAACCCAATCCGAACAGCTCCCTATCAGGGAGGGGCTCGAATGTTCGGCACGAGGTTCCTCTAGTAACGCCATGGTTACCACGAGTCAAATCTCAGTTAGGATGAGTTAACTGGATAAGGTTTTTCCTGGGTTTTCCCTTATCCTGAAAGACGAATGTCGGGTATCTGTAAGCTCCATGGAACCCGGACTCATTTGAGTAGCATTTCACCCATTTCATTCAAGGTCCGATATGAGAATGTTGGAGGACATAAAATTACAAAAAAAAAAAAAAGACAACCTGGTCTTCTGCTCTGCCAGGTAGCTCTTAACCTCCATGCCTCCTTGTTACTTAATTAGTCCCATTCTTACCCCTTACCTTCCTTTCTTATATTCTTTACATTCCTTGCCCATTTTTCTTTTACTTTCTGCAACAACTCACCAATACTTCTTACCTTCTTTTCCTCCCTGCCCTTTAACACTTTTATAGCTACTATCCTCTTCTCTTCCTCCCAAACCTTTTTTCTCCACATTGCAGCCTCCTCGCATTCTATTACATAGTGCTCTATGCTTTCTTTTCCCCCACAATAAAGTGCACAAGAATAGGCCACGAACAATTGATGTTCTCAAGTAATCCTTTCGAACCGAAAAAAGTAACATTGGCGAGTTTACTCTCCGTAAAACTTCAGAGAATATGGTGAAACGAAAGCAAATATGTATAGATGCTGATGGAGGACACTTCCAACATTTTCTCTGAGATGTAATTAGTGTAATGTAATCTCCCAAATGTGTATTATATTCTCCCAAAGTTGTACGTGTGTCCTATTATGGGTTCAAAGGTATATTGAAGTGGTTCACATTTATATAGATCGCAATATACCAATATTTTGTAATAAACCAAAATTTATTTCGATTTTTATAACTTCAAAGGAAAAAAATTAATATCGTTAATTTTCGACATACTATTTTATGGAAAAACTCGTTCCTTTGGATTCAGGGAAGCCCAAAATATGCTTTTCATGAAAATAAATTCTGGATAGAATGCAATACTTTATCCTCTATACGAGGTGCTAGAGAAACATTCACAGGGAATGCGGTACACTCCCGGAACTTGGAGTTTCAGTTTGTCTTTCATATGTTTAATCTTCGGAGGTGGCTTGTGGATGGTCCTGATGTTGTATTTGACGAGATTTCTGCTGATTCTGCCGGATATATTGTCGGTAAACGGGATGTAGGCTCAAGCGGTAGGCTTATCTGACGCTTGCTGTATTACAGGTTTCATTTTCCTAGCTCTGGTGATCGAGGCTGCTGATTCTGCCGGATAGATTGCCGGTAAACGGGATGCAGGCTGTAGCGGTAGGCTTATCTGACGTTTGCTGTATTACAGGTTTCCCTTTCCTAGCTCTGGTGATCGAGGCTGCTGATTCTGCCGGATAGGTTGTCGGTAAACGGGATGCAGGCCGTAGCGGTAGGCTTATCTGACGCTTGCTGTATTACAGGTTTCCTTTTCCTAGCTTTGGTGACCGAGGCTGCTGATTCTGCCGGATAGATTGTCGGTAAACGGGATGCAGGCTGTAGCGGTAGGCTTATCTGACGCTTGCTGTACTACAGGTTTCCCTTTCCTAGCTTTGGTGATCGAGGCTTCTGATTCTGCCGGATAGATTGCCGGTAAACGGGATGCAGGCTGTGGTGGTAGGCTTATCTGACGCTTGCTGTATTACAGGTTTCCCTTTCCTAGCTCTGGTGATCGAGGCTGCTGATTCTGCCGGATAGGTTGCCGGTAAACGGGATACAGGCTGTAGCGGTAGGCTTATCTGACGCTTGCTGTATTACAGGTTTCCTTTTCCTAGCTTTGGTGATCGAGGCTGCTGATTCTGCCGGATAGATTGTCGGTAAACGGGATGCAGGCTGTAGCGGTAGGCTTATCTGACGCTTGCTGTACTACAGGTTTCCCTTTCCTAGCTTTGGTGATCGAGGCTGCCGATTCTGCCGGATAGGTTGCCGGTGAACGGGATGTAGGCTGTAGCGGTAGGCTTATCTGACGTTTGCTGTATTACAGGTTTCCCTTTCCTAGCTTTGGTGATCGAGACTACTGATTCTGCGGGATAGATTGCCGGTGAACGGGATGTAGGCTGTAGCGGTAGGCTTGTCTGACGTTTGCTGTATTACAGGTTTCCCTTTCCTAGCTCCGGTGATTGAGGCTGCTGATTCTGCCGGATAGATTGCCGGTAAACGGGATGTAGGCTGTAGCGGTAGGCTTATCTGACGCTTGCTGTATTACAGGTTTCCCTTTCCTAGCTTTGGTGATCGAGGCTGCTGATTCTGCCGGATAGATTGCCGGTAAATGGGATGCAGGCTGTAGCGGTAGGCTTATCTGACGCTTGCTGTATTACAGGTTTCCCTGTCCTAGCTTTGGTGATCGAGGCTGCTGATTCTGCCGGATAGATTGCCTGTAAATGGGATGCAGGCTGTAGCGGTAGGTTTATCTGACGCTTGCTGTATTACAGGTTTCCCTTTCCTAACTCTGGTGATCGTGGCTGCTGATTCTGCCGGATAGATTGCCGGTAAACGGGATGCAGGCTGTAACGGTAGACTTATCTGACGCTTGCTGTATTACAGGTTTCCCTTTCCTAGCTTTGGTGATCGAGGCTGCTGATTCTGCCGGATAGATTGCCGGTAAACGGGATGCAGGCTGTAGCGGTAGGCTTATCTGACGCTTGCCGTATTACAGGTTTCCCTTTCCTAACTCTGGTGATCGTGGCTGCTGATTCTGCCGGATAGCTTGCCGGTAAACGGGATGTAGGCTGTAGCGGTAGTCTTATCTGACGCTTGCCGTATTACAGGTTTCCCTGTCCTAACTCTGGTGATCGTGGCTGCTGATTCTGCCGGATAGATTGCCGGTAAACGGGATGCAGGCTGTAACGGTAGACTTATCTGACGCTTGCTGTATTACAGGTTTCCCTTTCCTAGCTTTGGTGATCGAGGCTGCTGATTCTGCCGGATAGATTGCCGGTAAACGGGATGCAGGCTGTAGCGGTAGGCTTATCTGACGCTTGCCGTATTACAGGTTTCCCTTTCCTAACTGGTGATCGTGGCTGCTGATTCTGCCGGATAGGTGGCCGGTAAACGGGATGCAGGCTGTAGCGGTAGGCTTATCTGACGCTTGCCGTATTACAGGTTTCCCTTTCCTAACTCTGGTGATCGTGGCTGCTGATTCTGCCGGATAGATTGCCGGTAAACGGGATGTAGGCTGTAGCGGTAGACTTATCTGACGCTTGCCGTATTACAGGTTTCCCTTTCCTAACTCTGGTGATCGTGGCTGCTGATTCTGCCGGATAGATTGCCGGTAAACGGGATGCAGGCTGTAGCGGTAGGCCAAATACAGCATCATGACTATGCGCAAGCCACTTCAGAAGATTAAACATCTGTTGAGACCAGTGAAAGCGATGTGGGTAAATTAGTAAAATGCAGAATAGAAGATATCCAAAGACAGGAAATATGGGGAAGTCCAGAAAATATGAAATCTTTACAATTTTACAAGCAAATAACAAGAAATTGGGGACGAGAAGCATATGTAGATTACTGCAACAGGCAAGAGAGAGAAGGGTTAGCACGGATGAGAACAGAATAATATTCCTAAGAGAGATAAGAGGTAGGGAAAAGGGAATTTGTGAATTGTGTATGGGAAAAGAAAGCATAGAACACTATGTAAAAGAAAGCAAGGAGGTTGCAATGTGGAGAAAAAAGTTTAGGCGGAAAAATGGGAGAAAGTAGAGAAGAGTATAGTAACTATAAAAGTGTTAACAGGCAGGGAGGAAAAGAAGGTGAGTTCTTGCAGGAAGTAAAAAGGTGAGCAAGAAATGTAAAGAATATAAGAAAGGAAGATGAAGGGGGAAGAATAAGACTAATTAATCAAGGAGGCATGGAGGTTAAGAGCTACCTGACAGAGCAGAAGATCAGGGTGTCATGTAAGCCAAGGTAGCAACAGGGTAAAGACAAAAAAATGTTAAGAATATAAGAAAGGAAGATGGGGGAAGGGAGGAATGGGACTAATTAATAAGGAGACATGGAGGTTAAGAGCTACCTGACAGAGCAGAAGATCAGGGTGTCATGTAAGCCAAGGAGGCAACAAGGTAAAGACAAATACATGTTAAGAATATAAGAAAGGAAGATGGGGGAGGGGAGGAATGGGACTAATTAATAAGGAGTCATGGAGGTTAAGAGCTACCTGACAGAGCAGAAGATCAGGGTGTCATGTAAGCCAAGGAGGCAACAAGGCAAAAACAAATAAATGTAAAGAATATAAGAAAGGAAGATGAGGGGGAAGAAAGGGACTAATTAGGTAACAAGGACGCATGGAGGTTAAGAGCTAGCCGACAGAGCAGAAGACCAAGGTGTCATGTAAGCCAAGGTAGCAACAAGGTAAAGACAAATAAATGTAAAGAATATAAGAAAGGAAGATGAAGGGGAAGAATGGGACTAATTAAATAACATGGAGACATAGAGTTTAAGAGCTACCTGACAGAGCAGAAGACGAGGGTGTCATGTAAGCCAAGGTAGCAACAAGGTAAAGACAAATAAATGTAAAGAATATAAGAAAGGAAGATGAGGGGGAAGAAAGGGACTAATTAAGTAACAAGGAGGCATGGAAGTTAAGAGCTACCTGACAGAGCAGAAGACCAGGGTGTCATGTAAGACAAGGTAGCAACAAGGTAAAGACAAATAAATATAAAGAATATAAGAAAGGAAGATGAGGGGGAAGAAAGGGACTAATTAAGTAACAAGGAGACATGGAGGTTAAGAGCTACCTGACAGAGCTGGAGACCAGGGTGTCATGTAAGAAAAGGTAGCAGCAAGGTAAAGACAAATAAATGTAAAGAATATAAGAAAGGAAGATGAGGGGGAAGAAAGGGACTAATTAAGTAACAAGGAGACATGGAGGTTAAGAGCTACCTGACAGAGCAGAAGACCAGGGTGTCATGTAAGAAAAGGTAGCAGCAAGGTAAAGACAAATAAATGTAAAGAATATAAGAAAGGAAGATGAGGGGGAAGAAAGGGACTAATTAAGTAACAAGGAGACATGGAGGTTAAGAGCTACCTGACAGAGCAGAAGACCAGGGTGTCATGTAAGAAAAGGTAGCAGCAAGGTAAAGACAAATAAATGTAAAGAATATAAGAAAGGAAGATGAGGGGGAAGAAAGGGACTAATTAAGTAACAAGGAGACATGGAGGTTAAGAGCTACCTGACAGAGCAGAAGACCAGGGTGTCGTGTAAGCCAAGGTAGCAACAAGGTAACGACAAATGTAGCCTAAAGTTGTAAATTGTAATATTTTGGAATATGCGCGATAAATATATCATATTATGTTGCGTCCTTGTCTTAAACCTAGATTTATGTCTTTTCTCTATTTTGTGGTGTTGTGTTCCATGTATCTTTGTGTTCTTATATTTTCTATTACGTAAGTGGACTACCTAGTTTTTGTTAGTATTTGCCTCTTAATCTTATCAAAAGCGTTGATATAATGTATAAATAAAAGATGCATTTCTCATTAGAGGTAAACATGGTTTCTTAAATGAAGTACCTTGTATACAAGAGTATTATTTTCCCAATGTATAACGTGTATTAGATCTGAGAATGGATTAATTATCCACGTCAAGGGTAGAAGTGTTGACTGCAGCCCTTTGTAATGCAACGATGAAGGTAATCTTCCTAACTGAAGCGAGTGCACAGTCACTCCGGGCTTTTGTACAAAAACAGTAATTTCCTTGAAGCAAAGATATCCTTATCGCAAATATTTGAAAGTCACCTCGAAAAGTGCACTCTCTTTGATGTGATTTGATACGGAGCTGCAACTTCCGGTGTCTCGTTTTATTATCTCCGAAATGCAAGCTCACTCCATCGATTGCTACCATTTCCCTCAGGGTTGTAGACACACTTCTTCGGGGTTATGTGCTGATGCTCGAGCAGACGGACTCGTAAAACCTAACGAGGCCTGTGGCGGACTCACGTCAGCGTATCATCGTGGGCGTCCTCCAAGAGTTGATCTCTGTTTTATGGCAGCCTTTGTGTTATACGGTTCCTTACTTGCGAAAATTGGGTGAAATATGTGCTAAAACATGTCTACTTCAACTGATTTGTGGTGGATCAGACGGTAACGAACGGGACTTGCACTCCGAGGGTCGTGGGTTCAATTTCTAGTAAACGACCAGTTCAACCAGAGATTTTAACACGGTTCTCCTTGGTTACAAGCCAAATGCTGGGCTGGATACCTTACTTTCTGTGACTTCCGGTGCCTCCGTTTCATTTTTCTTTCATTTCAATCTGGAGTATCGGCGACGGGCGAATGTGGCGCTGATACGAGGCATGTTTTAAAGTCAGTACCGTTTTGGAATTAAAAAAAGACGCGCATAGATATCGCAATAATTTTATTCTTACATAAAAGTCTGTACCTTATTATACTTTTCTACATAATGTCCGTGAATTATGAGGCACTTGTCATAACGTGGCACCAGTTTTTGAATACCCTCCTCATAACATTCTGCCGCCTGACGTGTTAACCACTGTATCACAACTGTTTTGACTTCGTTATCGTCTTGAAGACGCTGACCGCCCAGATGTTTCTTCAAGTGCAGGAACAAATGGTAGTCGCTGGGCGCCAGATCAGGGCTGTATGGAGGATGATCTAGGGTTTCCCTTTGAAAAGATTTGATGAGATCTTTGGTCCGATTAGGCACATATGGACGGGCGTTGTCATGCAGCAAAACGATACCCTTACTCAACTTGCCACGTCTTTTGTTCTGGATTGCACGGCGCAGATTGTTCAATGTCTCACAGTAAGAAGCTGCATTGATTGTCTCATTACGAGGCAGAAACTCCACTAGCAATACTCCTTTTCTGTCCCAAAAAACTGTGCAGGTGTGTTATATCTGTGTCTAGGAATGTTTCTTTTTTTCTTGTTTTTCTGAAACACGTTATTTGGATTCGATTGGGTTAAGAGGAAGGCATTCCATACTGAACCGTAGGCGGTTTATTATATGTCAGATAAGGGGAAAGGATGAAATCGGATAATCCTCGGTGCCAGTTTTTGCCATGCAGCCAACAGTCATATACGAACACAAATGTGCATGATGAAGAACGGAGTGCGCGTCCTTCGGTCTTTACTAAAGATTTGGTGCAGAAAGTGGACGAAAAGGTGAGAGGAAACAGACGCGTTACAATTTCATCATTGTGCGACTTTTTTCTTCGATATTCTGGTAGTGTTTTGTATCGCAATGTGACCAAGAACTTGAAGTACCGGAAATTGTGTTCACGTTGGGTTCCGAAAATGTTGACGGATTTGCACAAAACCCAACGTTTAGGCCTGCATTGACTTTTCTTGAGCGGTACCACAATGAAGCTGAAGATTTTTTGGACCAAATTGTTACTGGTGACGAAACATGGTTGGCCTACGTCACACCAGAATCGAAACAACAATCCATGGAATGACGACATTCATCATCACCCACAAAAGGAAGTTTAACCAAACAATTTCTGTCCGGAAGATCATGTGCGCAGTTTTTTGGGACAGAAAAGGAGTATTGCTAGTGAAGTTTCTGCCTCGTAATGAGACAATCAATGCAGCGTCTTATTGTGAGACATTGAACAATCTGCGCCGTGCAATCCAGAAAAAAAGACGTGGCAAGTTGAGTAAGGGTGTCGTTTTGCTGCATGACAACGCCCGTCCACATGTGGCTAATCGGACCAAAGATCTCATCAAATCTTTTCAATGGGAAACTCTAGATCATCCTCCATACAGCCCTAATCTGGCACCCAGCGACTGCCATTTGTTGCTGCACTTGAAGAAATATCTGAGCGGTCAGCGTCTTCAAGACGATAACGAAGTCAAAACAGTTGTGATACAGTGGTTAACACGTCAGGTGGCAGAATTTTATGGTGAGGGTATTCAAAAACTGGTGCCACGTTATGACAAGTGCCTCAATATTCACGGAAATTATGTAGAAAAGTAGATTAAGGTACAGACTTTCATGTAATAATAAAATTATTGCGATATCTATGCACGTCTTTTTTAAATTCCAAAACGGTGCTGACTTAAAAAACAGGCCTCGTATATCATATAAGTAAGGCAGTCCTAATGTGTGCTTCGCAAACATAACCATTGACATAATTGCATGAAAGGGCCCTTAGTATATTTGAGAGGGAGGTATTGCGCATCATATTTGGCCCAAAAGAGAAACAGAATGAATGGAGAAAGAGATAAAATTTTAAATTGTATAGATTGTTTGATGAGCCAGATATTGTGACAGCTATTAAGATCAAGAGACTGCAGTGGGTCGGGCATGTTCTCCGTGCGGAAGTTCGGACAGTTAACAAAATTCTTAATGAAACCCCGGACGGCACAAGGAAAGCGGGCAGACCGAAGCTGAGATGGGAGGAGGATGTGAGAAGGGATATAAAAATCCTGGAAAGAAGGAATCGGAGAAGTACGACTTTAGTGAGAGAAGAATGGCGAACGCTTCTACAGAAGGCTAGGGCCGACGCAGGGCTGTCATGCCAATGATGATGATGATGATGATGATGATGATGATGATGATGATGATGATGATGAGAAGACGTCAGAATTATTTTGAATGGTCTGTAACTGAACTGACATGGGTGTCATAAATCTATCCAGGGAGGGTGTGTCAATCTTCTCTAACTCCCCTGCGTCTCAGGCCCCAGAGACTTTCTTTCCTGTGGTATACTGTACACTTGTTTTGTTTACATCGTCTCATAAGCTAAGGACGGCGCTGGTACATGCGCAAGTCTGTGTCGAAGAATACAAAGAAGACAATTGAGAATATTTTGTAGAATAGAGAAAGTCGCTAGAATGTAGTACATTCCGATTCGTTTCATCTTGTCAAGTTCTCTCCGTTTGCCTGGATTGCACATTTTATTAAATTCATCAAGACTTTCTACTGCACCTCGTCCACTCAGTTTGGGAGACCAAAACAATTCGCTTTAGTCGTGTGAATTGCAAATATTTGTCAAAAACGGTGGTTAAAGTTTTGATGATAGACGGTGTTAGAAATAACCTTCGATTTTCTCCAATTTTAGTACCGAGAAAGCTTGAATGTGTTTCATTCACATGACTTTTTAATTCACTGTTCAACAAAATACACTTAACAAAGTTTTTATTTTGTGCAGTTTACTTCAATCGAGAAAGTTTAAAAATGGATTACATATCTGCTTGCTGGTGCAATGGGAATAGCGGAAGCTATTTAAGAGCTGGTGAATTTGCATTGGTTTTGAAATAGCGTTTTCTTTGCATGTCAAGGAGGGGTAAAAAAGACTCTTCATTTCTCAAATAACCAACATCTCAGAAATGTTCCAGGTTCTTTCAGGCTTTAAGTCTGATGTAGATGTGGTGAGGTACCAACGTTTAGGGAGCATATATTGGTACCGTCTTCAGGGTATATGTAGGGTACACTATACAGGGTGAACTCAGTACATCTACTGTATGCCCAGGACAAGAAGGCTAGAGGGGGCTGAAGGGCAGAGGAGCTTGAACTGTTTATCTGCTCCTGTAGCGGATCTGTTTACTACGAAATGTGTGAATGAGAGTACAAATGAGTCACCCATGCTGCCAGATCTAATGTTTGTTGTAGTGACAGGTATTATGTATAGGTGAGCTATATGACAACACTTGTGTATTTTAAACGAGTCTTCCATCCTATTTTTTTTTAATCTAATGGGCATGCTCCATCACATTAGCGATACTACATGCCTTGCTCTGAATAACTGCAATCAGTTTGTTTTAGTATACATATACACACTCATTGATTACTGTGTTTATCTTCCTCGCTTGTTCATAGTTTAATTCTTGTTTATTTATTTTCATATCAAATCACTGTATCACTTCACTATTCTCCTGTAGTCACTTTAATATTTCAGTTTAATCCATCATAGTTAATGCTTTGAATAAATGTCCTGAAAGCTTTAATGTTGTTGGTGATTAACTGCTTTTTTGTCACTGGCCATTTGTAGCTATTGGATTCGATGGTTCTCTTCATTATGTCCCTTTGTTGTTTTAGTTTGCGGCATCGATATATGAGATGTTCCACTGTTTGCTGTTCTTGTAGACAGATGCAGGTTGGGTCCTGTATTATTCCAAGTTTGTGCAGGTATGACTTTGTTAATCCGTGGCCAGTAATCATTGCTGACAGAGCAACATTTAAATTAATTTGTGTTCTCATTCTTTCTTTGACTGATGGAATGAACTCCTTGCAGATGGCTTCCTTTGTTGTATTAGTCCACCTTTCTTGCCACTTCTGGGTCCCTTGTTCTTGAATTTCACTGACATTTGTCGTTTTTGGTTTTTTGCTGTATGCAGAGTCAGTCTCATTATCAAGTGCAACCTCCTTAGCAAGTTTATCAGCTAATTCATTACCAACATATCCAGCATGTGCTTTGATCCAGGCAAAATGTATTATCCACTTCTGTTCTGTAAGTCTTCTGAGTTTATTTTGAATTTATTATATTAGATGAATTGTTTTGGATCGTGTCGGATTATATCTAGAGTTGTTTTGCTATCTGAATATACTGCAGCTGTCCTTTCTTGTATTTGTATGTTCATGTCCTCCAGTGTTGTTAATGCTCTAAGGATTGCCACTTGTCCAGGTTGGTTATTTAAGCATCTGTCGTGTAGTTTTGCTTTGATTCTGTGTAAAATCTCGCTTGGTTTAAATATTATTGCTGCTGCTCCAACCTTGCCTTGGATTTTGCTACCATCTGTGAAGATTTCTATTTCATAGTATTAGTTCTCAATAACTTCTTCCATGAGTATACCATCTGCTGGATGTGGCCAGTTTGCTGTTTGTAAAGGTGCATCATAATCTGTTGATTCTGGTGTCATTCCATGTGTTATCTCGTAAGTTTTGGCTCTTTCTTCTATTGTAGTGTAGATGGGTTTCACTCCAGCTACAACACATGAAGCTTCGTAAGATATGGTTCTGTGGGCTTTGACAATTTTGATGTTTATTATTCTCTGGGTTCTTTGAAGTATCTTTATGTTCTTTTTTCTCTCTAGTGCCTGCTCCCAGACTGCGGAGCTGGGGGACTGGGGACTTCCATCCTTGTCATATTCGGAAGGCGAGCATAAACACCGTGCGGACTGCTCCGGCAGTGGATCTGTTTACTACGAAATGAGTGTATGAGAGTACAAATGAGTCACCCATGCTGCCAGATCTAATGTTTGTTGTAGTGACAGGTATTATGTATAGGTGAGCTATGTGACAACACTTGTGTATTTTAAACGATTCTTCCATCCTTGTCATATTTGGAAGGCGAGCATAAACACCGTGCGGACTGCTCCGGCAGTGGATCTGTTTACTACGAAATGAGTGTATGAGAGTACATATGAGTCATCCATGCTGCCAGATCTAATGTTTGTTGTAGTGACAGGTATTATGTATAGGTGAGCTATGTGACAACACTTGTGTATTTTAAACGATTCTTCCATCCTTGTCATATTTGGAAGGCGAGCATAAACACCGTGCGGACTGCTCCGGCAGTGGATCTGTTTACTACGAAATGAGTGTATGAGAGTACATATGAGTCATCCATGCTGCCAGATCTAATGTTTGTTGTAGTGACAGGTATTATGTATAGGTGAGCTATGTGACAACACTTGTGTATTTTAAACGATTCTTCCATTCTTGTCATATTCGGAAGGTGAGCATAAACACCGTGCGGACTGCTCCGGCAGTGGATCTGTTTACTACGAAATGAGTGAATGAGAGTACAAATGAGTCATCCATGCTGCCAATCTAATGTTTGTTGTAGTGACAGGTATTATGTATAGGTGAGCTATGTGACAACACTTGTGTATTTTAAACGATTCTTCCATTCTTGTCATATTCGGAAGGTGAGCATAAACAACGTGCGGACTGCTCCGGCAGTGGATCTGTTTACTACGAAATGAGTGAATGAGAGTACAAATGAGTCATCCATGCTGCCAGATCTAATGTTTGTTGTAGTGACAGGTATTATGTATAGGTGAGCTATGTGACAACACTTGTGTATTTTAAACGAGTCTTCCATTCTTGTCATATTTGGAAGGTGAGCATAAACACCGTGCGGGATGCTCCGGCAGTGGATCTGTTTACTACGAAATGAGTGAATGAGAGTACAAATGAGTCACCCATGCTGCCAGATCTAATGTTTGTTGTAGTGACAGGTATTATGTATAGGTGAGCTATGTGACAACACTTGTGTATTTTAAACGAGTCTTCCATTCTTGTCATATTTGGAAGGCGAGCATAAACACCGTGCGGACTGCTCCGGCAGTGGATCTGTTTACTACGAAATGAGTGAATGAGAGTACAAATGAGTCACCCATGCTGCCAGATCTAATGTTTGTTGTAGTGACAGGTATTATGTATAGGTGAGCTATGTGACAACACTTGTGTATTTTAAACGATTCTTCCATCCTTGTCATATTTGGAAGGCGAGCATAAACACCGTGCGGACTGCTCCGGCAGTGGATCTGTTTACTACGAAATGAGTGAATGAGAGTACAAATGAGTCATCCATGCTGCCAGATCTAATGTTTGTTGTAGTGACAGGTATTATGTATAGGTGAGCTATGTGACAACACTTGTGTATTTTAAACGATTCTTCCATTCTTGTCATATTCGGAAGGTGAGCATAAACACCGTGCGGAATGCTCCGGCAGTGGATCTGTTTACTACGAAATGAGTGTATGAGAGTACAAATGAGTCATCCATGCTGCCAGATCTAATGTTTGTTGTAGTGACAGGTATTATGTATAGGTGAGCTATGTGACAACACTTGTGTATTTTAAACGATTCTTCCATCCTTGTCATATTTGGAAGGCGAGCATAAACACCGTGCGGACTGCTCCGGCAGTGGATCTGTTTACTACGAAATGAGTGTATGAGAGTACAAATGAGTCACCCATGCTGCCAGATCTAATGTTTGTTGTAGTGACAGGTATTATGTATAGGTGAGCTATGTGACAACACTTGTGTATTTTAAACGATTCTTCCATTCTTGTCATATTTGGAAGGTGAGCATAAACACCGTGCGGAATGCTCCGGCAGTGGATCTGTTTACTACGAAATGAGTGAATGAGAGTACATATGAGTCATCCATGCTGCCAGATCTAATGTTTGTTGTAGTGACAGGTATTATGTATAGGTGAGCTATGTGACAACACTTGTGTATTTTAAACGATTCTTCCATTCTTGTCATATTCGGAAGGTGAGCATAAACACCGTGCGGCCTGCTCCGGCAGTGGATCTGTTTACTACGAAATGAGTGTATGAGAGTACATATGAGTCATCCATGCTGCCAGATCTAATGTTTGTTGTAGTGACAGGTATTATGTATAGGTGAGCTATGTGACAACACTTGTGTATTTTAAACGATTCTTCCATTCTTGTCATATTCGGAAGGTGAGCATAAACACCGTGCGGAATGCTCCGGCAGTGGATCTGTTTACTACGAAATGAGTGTATGAGAGTACAAATGAGTCACCCATGCTGCCAGATCTAATGTTTGTTGTAGTGACAGGTATTATGTATAGGTGAGCTATGTGACAACACTTGTGTATTTTAAACGATTCTTCCATTCTTGTCATATTCGGAAGGTGAGCATAAACACCGTGCGCAATGCTCCGGCAGTGGATCTGTTTACTACGAAATGAGTGTATGAGAGTACAAATGAGTCATCCATGCTGCCAGATCTAATGTTTGTTGTAGTGACAGGTATTATGTATAGGTGAGCTATGTGACAACACTTGTGTATTTTAAACGATTCTTCCATCCTTGTCATATTTGGAAGGCGAGCATAAACACCGTGCGGACTGCTCCGGCAGTGGATCTGTTTACTACGAAATGAGTGTATGAGAGTACATATGAGTCATCCATGCTGCCAGATCTAATGTTTGTTGTAGTGACAGGTATTATGTATAGGTGAGCTATGTGACAACACTTGTGTATTTTAAACGATTCTTCCATTCTTGTCATATTCGGAAGGTGAGCATAAACACCGTGCGGACTGCTCCGGCAGTGGATCTGTTTACTACGAAATGAGTGTATGAGAGTACATATGAGTCATCCATGCTGCCAGATCTAATGTTTGTTGTAGTGACAGGTATTATGTATAGGTGAGCTATGTGACAACACTTGTGTATTTTAAACGAGTCTTCCATTCTTGTCATATTTGGAAGGTGAGCATAAACACCGTGCGGAATGCTCCGGCAGTGGATCTGTTTACTACGAAATGAGTGTATGAGAGTACAAATGAGTCACCCATGCTGCCAGATCTAATGTTTGTTGTAGTGACAGGTATTATGTATAGGTGAGCTATGTGACAACACTTGTGTATTTTAAACGATTCTTCCATTCTTGTCATATTTGGAAGGCGAGCATAAACACCGTGCGGAATGCTCCGGCAGTGGATCTGTTTACTACGAAATGAGTGTATGAGAGTACAAATGAGTCACCCATGCTGCCAGATCTAATGTTTGTTGTAGTGACAGGTATTATGTATAGGTGAGCTATGTGACAACACTTGTGTATTTTAAACGATTCTTCCATTCTTGTCATATTTGGAAGGTGAGCATAAACACCGTGCGGAATGCTCCGGCAGTGGATCTGTTTACTACGAAATGAGTGAATGAGAGTACATATGAGTCATCCATGCTGCCAGATCTAATGTTTGTTGTAGTGACAGGTATTATGTATAGGTGAGCTATGTGACAACACTTGTGTATTTTAAACGATTCTTCCATTCTTGTCATATTCGGAAGGTGAGCATAAACACCGTGCGGCCTGCTCCGGCAGTGGATCTGTTTACTACGAAATGAGTGTATGAGAGTACATATGAGTCATCCATGCTGCCAGATCTAATGTTTGTTGTAGTGACAGGTATTATGTATAGGTGAGCTATGTGACAACACTTGTGTATTTTAAACGATTCTTCCATTCTTGTCATATTCGGAAGGTGAGCATAAACACCGTGCGGACTGCTCCGGCAGTGGATCTGTTTACTACGAAATGAGTGTATGAGAGTACAAATGAGTCACCCATGCTGCCAGATCTAATGTTTGTTGTAGTGACAGGTATTATGTATAGGTGAGCTATGTGACAACACTTGTGTATTTTAAACGATTCTTCCATTCTTGTCATATTCGGAAGGTGAGCATAAACACCGTGCGGGCTGCTCCGGCAGTGGATCTGTTTACTACGAAATGAGTGTATGAGAGTACATATGAGTCATCCATGCTGCCAGATCTAATGTTTGTTGTAGTGACAGGTATTATGTATAGGTGAGCTATGTGACAACACTTGTGTATTTTAAACGATTCTTCCATTCTTGTCATATTCGGAAGGTGAGCATAAACACCGTACCTGAATATTCATGCCGTCAGGAAAGCTACATCTCCTTTTATCTCAGATACGATTCAGCGTCTAACAACATTTGTTTGTTGCAGGTCCCGTAGCTCAGTCGCTAGAGCACCTGCCTATTGTGCTAGGGGTCCCGGACTCGATTCCCGGCTGGGGATGGGGAATTTTCTCCAAAGAAGATAAATTCCTCATCTTGACCAGAGTCTGGAAGTATGACTGAGATTGCGAATGTGTGCGTGATCTAATGATTAAAACCCAACGAATGGGAGTTAACACCTTTGATATGTTACAAAGGAGAACGGCCGCCGATATGACCATTGCAGTTAAAGGCGGGGTATAAATGAAAAACAATAAACACTTAATAATAAATAAACCACTTACAGCATAGTAAGTCGTCATTAAGGTAGTTGTCTCATGTGTTTATGAGAACTCCTAGTGGTTTACCAGGAAAAACACGAGTCAGTTGGAGAATTTAATGTCATACCCGGGTCTTAAAGTACTTACAGCATAGTAAGTCGCCATTAAGGTAGTTGTCTCATGTGTTTATGAGAACTCCTAGTGGTTTTCCGGGAAAAACACGAGTCAGTTGGAGAATTTAATGTCATACCCGGGTCTTAAAGTACTTACAGCATAGTAAGTCGCCATTAAGGTAGTTGTCTCATGTGTTTATGAGAACTCCTAGTGGTTTACCGGAAAAAACACGAGTCAGTTGGAGAATGTAATGTCATACCCGGGCCTTAAAGTACTTACAGCATAGTAAGTCGTCATTAAGGTAGTTGTCTCATGTGTTTATGAGAACTCCTAGTAGTTTACCGGGAAAAACACGAGTCAGTTGGAGAATTTAATGTCATACCCGGGCCTTAAAGTACTTACAGCATAGTAAGTCGTCATTAAGGTAGTTGTCTCATGTGTTTATGAGAACTCCTAGTAGTTTACCGGGAAAAACACGAGTCAGTTGGAGAATTTAATGTCATACCCGGGCCTTAAAGTACTTACAGCATAGTAAGTCGTCATTAAGGTAGTTGTCTCATGTGTTTATGAGAACTCCTAGTAGTTTACCGGGAAAAACACGAGTCAGTTGGAGAATTTAATGTCATACCCGGGCCTTAAAGTACTTACAGCATAGTAAGTCGTCATTAAGGTAGTTGTCTCATGTGTTTATGAGAACTCCTAGTGGTTTACCGGGAAAAACACGAGTCAGTTGGAGAATTTAATGTCATACCCTGACCTTAAAGTACTTACAGCATAGTAAGTCGTCATTAAGGTAGTTGTCTCATGTGTTTATGAGAACTCCTAGTGGTTTACCGGGAAAAACACGAGTCAGTTGGAGAATTTAATGTCATACCCGGGCCTTAAAGTACTTACAGCATAGTAAGTCGTCATTAAGGTAGTTGTCTCGTGTGTTTATGAGAACTCCTAGTGGTTTACCGGGAAAAACACGAGTCAGTTGGAGAATTTAATGTCATACCCGGGTCTTAAAGTACTTACAGCATAGTAAGTCGTCATTAAGGTAGTTGTCTCATGTGTTTATGAGAACTCCTAGTGGTTTACCGGGAAAAACACGAGTCAGTTGGAGAATTTAATGTCATACCCGGGCCTTAAAGTACTTACAGCATAGTAAGTCGTCATTAAGGTAGTTGTCTCATGTGTTTATGAGAACTCCTAGTAGTTTACCGGGAAAAACACGAGTCAGTTGGAGAATTTAATGTCATACCCGGGCCTTAAAGTACTTACAGCATAGTAAGTCGTCATTAAGGTAGTTGTCTCATGTGTTTATGAGAACTCCTAGTGGTTTACCGGGAAAAACACGAGTCAGTTGGAGAATTTAATGTCATACCCGGACCTTAAAGTACTTACAGCATAGTAGGTCACCATTAAGGTAGTTGTCTCATGTGTTTATGAGAACTCCTAGTAGTTTACCGGGAAAAACACGAGTCAGTTGGAGAATTTAATGTCATACCCGGGCCTTAAAGTACTTACAGCATAGTAAGTCGTCATTAAGGTAGTTGTCTCGTGTGTTTATGAGAACTCCTAGTGGTTTACCGGGAAAAACACGAGTCAGTTGGAGAATTTAATGTCATACCCGGGTCTATATTACTTACAGCATAGTAAGTCGTCATTAAGGTAGTTGTCTCATGTGTTTATGAGAACTCCTAGTGGTTTACCGGGAAAAACACGAGTCAGTTGGAGAATTTAATGTCATACCCGGGCCTTAAAGTACTTACAGCATAGTAAGTCGTCATTAAGGTAGTTGTCTCGTGTGTTTATGAGAACTCCTAGTGGTTTACCGGGAAAAACACGAGTCAGTTGGAGAATTTAATGTCATACCCGGGTCTTAAAGTACTTACAGCATAGTAAGTCGCCATTAAGGTAGTTGTCTCATGTGTTTATGAGAACTCCTAGTAGTTTACCGGGAAAAACACGAGTCAGTTGGAGAATTTAATGTCATAGCCGGGCCTTAAAGTACTTACAGCATAGTAAGTCGTCATTAAGGTAGTTGTCTCATGTGTTTATGAGAACTCCTAGTAGTTTACCGGGAAAAACACGAGTCAGTTGGAGAATTTAATGTCATACCCGGGCCTTAAAGTACTTACAGCATAGTAAGTCGTCATTAAGGTAGTTGTCTCATGTGTTTATGAGAACTCCTAGTAGTTTACCGGGAAAAACACGAGTCAGTTGGAGAATTTAATGTCATACCCGGGCCTTAAAGTACTTACAGCATAGTAAGTCGTCATTAAGGTAGTTGTCTCATGTGTTTATGAGAACTCCTAGTAGTTTACCGGGAAAAACACGAGTCAGTTGGAGAATTTAATGTCATACCCGGGCCTTAAAGTACTTACAGCATAGTAAGTCGTCATTATGGTAGTTGTCTCGTGTGTTTATGAGAACTCCTAGTAGTTTACCGGGAAAAACACGAGTCAGTTGGAGAATTTAATGTCATACCCGGGCCTTAAAGTACTTACAGCATAGTAAGTCGTCATTAAGGTAGTTGTCTCATGTGTTTATGAGAACTCCTAGTAGTTTACCGGGAAAAACACGAGTCAGTTGGAGAATTTAATGTCATACCCGGGTCTTAAAGTACTTACAGCATAGTAAGTCGTCATTAAGGTAGTTGTCTCATGTGTTTATGAGAACTCTTAGTGGTTTACCGGGAAAAACACGAGTCAGTTGGAGAATTTAATGTCATACCCGGACCTTAAAGTACTTACAGCATAGTAAGTCGTCATTAAGGTAGTTGTCTCATGTGTTTATGAGAACTCCTAGTCGATTACCAGGAAAAACACGAGTCAGTTGGAACATTTAATGTCATACCCGGACCTTAAAGTACTTACAGCATAGTAAGTCACCATTAAGGTAGTTGTCTCATGTGTTTATGAGAACTCCTAGTGGTTTACCGGGAAAAACACGAGTCAGTTGGAGAATTTAATGTCATACCCGGGTCTTAAAGTACTTACAGCATAGTAAGTCGTCATTAAGGTAGGTGTCTCATGTGTTTATGAGAACTCCTAGTGGATTACCGGGAAAAACACGAGTCAGTTGGAGAATTTAATGTCATACCCGGGTCTTAAAGTACTTACAGCATAGTAAGTCACCATTAAGGTAGTTGTCTCATGTGTTTATGAGAACTCCTAGTGGATTACCGGGAAAAACACGAGTCAGTTGGAGAATTTAATGTCATACCCGGGTCTTAAAGTACTTACAGCATAGTAAGTCACCATTAAGGTAGTTGTCTCATGTGTTTATGAGAACTCCTAGTGGATTACCGGGAAAAGCACGAGTCAGTTAGAGAATTTAATATCATACCCGGACCTTAAAGTACTTACAGCATAGTAAGTCACCATTAAGGTAGTTGTCTCATGTGTTTATGAGAACTCCTAGTGGATTACCGGGAAAAACACGAGTCAGTTGGAGAATTTAATGTCATACCCGGGTCTTAAAGTACTTACAGCATAGTAAGTCACCATTAAGGTAGTTGTCTCATGTGTTTATGAGAACTCCTAGTGGTTTACCGGAAAAAACACGAGTCAGTTGGAGAATTTAATGTCATACCCGGGCCTTAAAGTACTTACAGCATAGTAAGTCACCATTAAGGTAGTTGTCTCATGTGTTTATGAGAACTCCTAGTGGTTTACCGGAAAAAACACGAGTCAGTTGGAGAATTTAATGTCATACCCGGACCTTAAAGTACTTACAGCACAGTAAGTCGTCATTAAGGTAGTTGTCTCATGTGTTTATGAGAACCCCTTGTGGTTTACCGGAAAAAACACGAGTCAGTTGGAGAATTTAATGTCATGTTGGCACGTTGACCATAGTAGCTCAATGGTTAGAGTGGCTGGACGGCAACCAGAAGATCCGTGGTTCAAATCCCGGCTATGGCATTGAATTTTTCAGTCTGGCTCTACCAAACGGCTGGTGTGAAAGAACAATTAATTTCCATTAATTGTACCTAATAGTGGCCCCGTAGGGGAGGAGATCCGTCCCCTTCAGCTACCGTAGTGAGGGCGCTGCGGACTCTTAGCACTCGTGATACATCTGACGTTACTAGAGCAACCTCGGGCCGAACATTCGAGCTCCTCCCTGATAGGGAGTTGTTCGGATTGGAATGGGAAGTGTTCGGATTGGGTTGGTCTCGAGGGGGCAGTGGTTCCCGATACCCGTGGGAGATCGGGTACGTCTCCGGACGGGGTTGAGGGAAGCCATTAATATTCCCGGGTATAGCCAGCATAGCTAGTAGAAGGTGTGCTAGATCACCAGGCGGCTCTACCGAGGTCATATCGGTAGCCTTCCCATTTTGGAGTTGGCGCGCGTAAGTGGCGTATCCACTTCCACCGGGTCTTGAGTCCATAGGACCAGATGGGAGGGCTTGTTAGTCTCTAGGTCTTGCCCTATGGAAAGCCCCACGGAGGCGCCGGGCGCCCTTTTGGGACAGATCGGTAACTCCAGGATCGAAGGAGACCCGGGTCCTTCGTCCTACGGGTCCAGGACTAATGGAAGTATAACCTCTGGCATTAACTTAACTTACCTAATAGTGGTCCGAACTATAAAGCCCGGGTCTTAAAGTACTTACAGCATAGTAAGTCGCCATTAAGGTAGTTGTCTCATGTGTTTATGAGAACTCCTAGTGGTTTACCGGGAAAAACACGAGTCAGTTGGAGAATTTAATGTCATATCGGCACGTTGGCCATAGTAGCTCAATGGTTTAGAGCAGCTGGACGGCAACCAGAAGATCCGTGGTTCAGATCGCGTCTATGGCATTGAATTTTTCATTCTGGCTCTACCATTTCATAGTGTGTCCTACACATGGCTAGTGTGAAAGAACAATTAATTTACACGATTTTTTTATCTTTTCTTGATTTCTGATTCATAAAAATAAATTTAACCTTTTTAGCACCCAAAAATCCGATTCCTAGTTACCTTCAAGTTGATATCTCTAGATCTGAGTGTAGCAGATCATTTTCCTGACTTACCTGGGTGGAGAGGAGGCGGATATCATCGGTCACTGCAACATGGTAGGTGCACCGCTTCCAGGACGTGTTGCTGGGGATTCGGGCGACGGCGGTAGACCCAGAGGGACGGCTGGTGTGTGAACGAAGTGCGGTCGGAGGCGCGGCTCTGGTACAGCTGTGTTCGCTACGGCGGCAACCTGATGAGGGTAGGGATGCGGTTGATACAACCCTGTGGCTAGGTATGGTGACGCGGCAGCAGCGGCCGCGGCTGCAGTCGCCGAGGCTGCTGGTGGGTAGTAGTTGTAGTAATATGGGTAGTGCATTACTCTAGCGGCTTCCCTGAGCGCCATCGAACGGAGTTCTTCCTGTGCTGTAACAAACATACCAGCGTTTTACAAAAACTTGCTGTAAAACGTCTTGATAAGTATTAACTATACCTGTGTGTTAGAATGAACACGTAAGATACTTTACCTCTAAGGAAAAGGCGCTTAAACAGTCTCCGAACCAATGCTGCATGGAATTGTAAAAATGCTTTACCTGCATAAGTTTGTAGAAGAGCCAGTGTCGAAGTCCTCGAGGTTATGCTGCTATTTATTCCTTCTTTTTCCTGCTATTGTAGTTCTTTAACATGCTAGTAAATCTATTACATTTATGCTTTCTATGTTTACATTTTTAAAACATATTGGAAGACAAATTCCTTGGTAACAAAACAACGGAATTTTCAAAGATAATTTAATGTACGTGATGTTCCGACAAAGGCAACAATTTTATCGCTCGTAAGAAAGCTGGAGACAACTGGTATACTCATTAGTGAGAGTGGAAAACATAGACCGTCATCTGTTACAGATGTTCGCAGAAGGCTATTGAATTCTCCAAACAAATCGTTGCGTCGATTTAGCCAGGAATCAGGGTATTCATATGGAACATGTCAAAGAGCTGCGACCTTACAGAGTGTATATGGTACAACAACTGAAAGAAGCAGATAATGATAAACGAATCAGGTACTGTCGATGGTTTCAGGGTACTCTTATTCCACGTCCAGACATTCTCTCCATGACGTGACGCGGTCCGTGTAGGGCACGACCAGTAATAATAATTACTAATAATGTGACTTTGTGGGTTCGTGAAATGAAAAGTCCAATTACACAAACTCAAAAATGTTCTTTATTTCCACCGACTTACAGTTGAACACTTGCCAATTACACACAATTACGTAATGCACACAATTACAATTCACCAGTTCGTCCGTTACCGTTCCACTGCGATGCACGTACACAGTCTTCTCGTCCGTTCACTAGCTCGTCAAGCACTGACTGTCCTCACACATTGCAGCCCTTTTTATACGAATATCACTGTTTTCTAGAGGTCTCTGGTTTCAGTGAATCACCGCGAAGGTTCCAGACGGCCGTAGAAGGGGGAAGAGGCGGCCAGCGACAAGTGACACTTCCCTAATAATCCCCACAGTTAGTGACTGAGACTAATGGGTGGGTGTGGCCCTGAATACTTCACGTCTGACCCTCCTGCTGGCCAGTTCTATAGGGAGTTCCGACGTTCGGGTGACAACAATAAAGAATTAACAATAATAAAACAAATAAACCTAATAATAACAACACACAGGAACTTTCAGGCTATAAGGTTTGATGGATAGAATCAACATGAAAAATTCAATGCCATGGCCGGGATTTGAACCTCGGATCTCCTGGTTTCCATCCAGTCGCTCTTAACCTTTGAGCTGTCATGGTCAACGTGCCGTCCTGGCATTAAATTGACTCATATATTTCCCCGGTAGATCACTAGGGGCTCTCGCATCCGAGATACACCGTTTGTCACGACTTACTATCGTAAGTACTTAAGTCCCAGGCTTCATCATTTAACTCTTATTATTTTAGTTAATTGATGGAAATTAATCATTTCTCCACACTAGCCGTATATAGGCTAAGGTATTTGATGGATAGAGTTAGCAATTAACTAAAATAATAAGAGTTAAATGATGAAACCTGGGACTCAAGTACTTACGATAGTAAGTCGCCACAAACGGTGTATCTCGGATGCGAGAGCCCCTAGTGGTTTACCGGGGAAACATATGAGTCAACTGGAGAATTTAATGTTAGGAGGGCACGTTGGCCATGGTAGCTCAAAGGTTAAGAGCGACTGGACGGAAACCAGGAGATCCGTGGTTCAAATCCCGGCCATGGCATTGGATTTTTCATGTTGACTCTATCCATCAAATACCTTAGCCTATATACGGCTAGTGTGGAGAAATGATTAATTTCCATCAATTAACTAAAATTCAGGCTATAAGCTAAAATATCTGAAGTCTCCGAACATTCTTTGACACTCTGGTTCCCACACCCTAACCTGACCGGAAACATTATCCATTGTCTGACTAAGCCCAATGCAGTGAGAGGCACCTGTCCCTTCCAGTCAGTGTTACTTCTTAGAATTCACTAACGTGATAACCACAAAAGGCTGTAGACTTTAGCCTGGGCAGCTGCAAACGTGAGCAGGCATAATGTATCTCACCCTGAGAAAAGAGAAAGCTATCTTCAAAAGTGGAATATTCGAACATTAATTGTAAGTGGGGGATAGGTGACAGCCAATAGAAAATTAATTTTTGGTCACGGGATTTTATTTCAAACTCCAAAAGTACCTAGAGAGGGGGAAAGCCAGGCGATGGCGGATCCGTGATTTTGATAGCTAGGGCACTCTCTCTCTCGGTCGGGACATAGTGAGGTCGCGTCGTACATGGCAGTGCGGCAAGAGTACCTTGAATATACAACACATGGATCCGTGGGTTTGATAGCAGAAACACTCTCTCTCTCTCTCTCTCTCTCTCTCTCTCTCTCTCTCTCTCTCTCTCTCTCTCTCTCTCTCTCTCTCTCTCTCTCGGTCGGGTGCTAGTGAAGCCACGTTATATATATCTTTACACGTGTAAAGAACTCTATATTGTTACCGCCAAACACATCACAGGAGACTGCAAACAGCAACTTTCCATGTGGTGAGTGAGGAAACTGATTAAAATTGTGAATAAATCGACCATGGCACAGTCGAGATGTTTTATTCTCTAATTACACCACACCAAGTCAGGACGTATCCCGGACTCTGGAACAGAAGAGAGAGCGAACCCATGCAGAGCGAACCCCGAGGAAAACACGACCTGTCCAGGAAACCTACATCCGTAACCCTTCCTGAACCGTCACCTTCCGTACGTTATGAGGCGTTGAGTGCTGGGGTGACTCAACCAGGTTCCTAACGGGCAAAGACCCCCTCACGTGGTTTACAGATGAGGCATGGTTTCATCTGTCAGCCTACATAAACACACAAAACACCAGATATTGGGCTGTTGTAAACCCTCAAGTGCTCCACGAAACCCCACTGCAGGGTGAAAAGGTTGGAGTATGGTGCGCGGTGTCAGCTTCCAGGATGGTTGGTCGCATTTTCTTTGATACGACTGTAAACACTGAAGTTTCTATGAGTATCTTCAAGACATTTGTGGAGCAACTCGATGATATCGAATTGAGAAAAGGTTATTTCCAGCAAGATTGAGCAATGTGCCGTACATCTAATGAGACCATGGAACTTGTAACCAGTTTCTTTGATAATCGAATCATATCGAAAGGTCTGTGGCCGCCCAGATACCCTGACCTAACCTCACCGGATTTTTTCTTGTGGGGGTATCTAAAAATAGAATGTACAAGAATAGGCCACGTAGAATTGATGTTCTCAAGGAATCCATTCGAACCGAAATAAGTAACATTGGCGAGGATACTCTCCTTAAAACTTAAGAGAATATGATGAGACGAGTACAAACATGTATAGATGCTGGTGGAGGATACTTCCAACATTTTCTCTGAGATGTAAATAGTGTAATGTAACCTTCCATTTGTCTATTATATTGTCGCGAACCCGTACCTACGATCGCGCGGATTGTTTACACAAAAGGAACTGATAGGCGGGCAGTGTGTGGTTCAGCTTTGTATGGATCGCACTGTAGTTCAACCACGGGAATCGAACTTGGACCTCCAGATTGCGGACCACAGACAAAACCGCCTGAGCTATCTTAGTGTTCTATGTATGCTACTCTAGTGGTTAACTTTACAGAGCAGTATGATTGGACGTACAGAACTCGACGAACCAAAACAAAGGCAATTATATCTGTAGCGATTTAGGTGGACTGTAAATTTTAAGCTAGGAATGCATTTCCTCCAAAGATTTGCTATCGTTTTACTACGTTCCCAGGGCTTATCTTCCACCTGCTTCAATTACACCGTTTTCATAGCTGTGCGGAAATGGCGAATGTGTGCCATCAAAATTTTAACTCGCTTCCTCAGTAAGTCTGGCTCGCATTCTAGTTTTATGGACGAATTTTATGGGACTTTTTGTTATCACTCAGCCTGCCTGTTTCCAGCAATTTCTCTGTTCATCTTTTTTACACACGTTCGCTCCAGCTATTGTCAAACCAATTTATACCAACAATATTTTCTGCAGTTCAATGTCTAATTCACACATAAAATTGCTAGGGATAGCTATATTTACAAAGTGGTTAGCGATTCTTTTAAATGGGAAACAAAGATAAACCAATACATGAACAAATGCGTACAAAGACTAAGGGTTTGAAACCTGATGATATCAAGGAAACGAAGAATTTTAGGTGTAATATCCTTATTTAGTTTTTCTAGGTGAAATAAGGTTAAAACCTAAAACTCCGGGCCCTTCACAAACGATGAAGTGCAACAGTTGTACTAAATTCACGCTGGTCACTAAAATGATCATGAAAGTCATCAATTTGTGCCGTTTGTTTTCCCTCCGGCAAATTTTTTTCTGTTCCTCGTCTTCCCGGTTCAAGGCGCTGCTGTTTCGGGGGGTTGCTTCGGTTTCCCGCCGTTGCTCTCTGAGAGCGCTGCGGTTCCCGAAGCTTCTTGTGTGCACTGCCTCGAATCGGGAAGGGAGTTGGTGCTTGGTGCTCGACGCGTTTAAGTCTGGGGATAGGTGCTCCAAGATGAGTCTTTTAATGATCCAAACATATGGAAATCATGGATAGAGTCAACATGAACAATTCAATGCCATGGCCAGGATTTGAACCACGGATCTCCTGGTTTCCATCCAGTCGCTCTTAACCTTTGAGCTACCATGGCCAACGTGCCGTCCTGACATTAAATTCTCCAGTTGACTCGTATATTTCCCCGGTAGACCACTAGGGGCTCTCGCATCCGAGAGACACCGTTTGTGGCGACTTACTATTGTAAGTACTTGAGTCCCAGGCTTCATCAATTAACTCTTATTATTTTAGTTAATTGATGGAAATTAATCATTTCTCCACACTAGCCCTATATAGGCTAAGATATTTGATGGATAGAGTCAACATGAAAAATTCAATGTCATGGCCGGGATTTGAAACACGGATCTCCTGGTTTCCGTCCAGTCGCTCTTAAACTTTGAGCTACCATGGCCAACATGCCGTCCTGACATTGCATTCTTCATGTTGACTCTATCCATCAAATATCTTAGCCTATATACTGCTAGTGTGGAGAAATGATTAATTTCCATCAATTAACTAAAATATGGAAATCACTTGGGGCAAGGTCTGGTGAGTATGGTGGATGAAAAAGACACTCAGAATGCAGATCTTTGATTGTTGCAACTGTTCTACGGGCACTGTGGCGCCTTGCATTCTCATGTTGCAAAAGGACATCTGCTGACAGCAATCACGTCGCTTTGATTTGATTGAGGCCGCAGATGATTTTGTAGGAGATCTGTGTATGATGCAGTGGTCCCTCTAGGCATGTAATGCTCTAACATGACGCCTCTTTCGGTCCAAAAGAGAGTCAGCGTAACCTTCCCTGCTGATGGTTCTGTTTGAAACTTCTTTGGTTTTGGTGATGAGGGGTGGCGCCATTCCTTGCTCGCTCTCTTCGCTTCCGATTGGTGGAAGTGAAGCCAGGGTTCGTCCCCAGCAAAGATTCTTGAAAGGAAGCCATCACCTTCCCGTTCAAAGCGCCGAAGAAATTCTTCATAAGTATCAACACGTCGTTCTCTCATTTCAGGAGTCAGCTGCCGTGGCACCCATCTTGCACATACTTTGTGAAACTGGAGCATACCATGCACAATATGGTGTGCTGACCCATGACTAATCTGTAAACATGCCGCGTCACTCGGCAGTTTTCCTTCACTATGGCTTCAACCGCTGCAATGTTCTGTGGAGTCACAACTCGTTGTGCCTGACCTGGACTTGGAGCATCTTCCACTGAAGTCTCATCATTTGCGAACTTCCTACTCCATTCGTAGACTTTCTGCTGCGACAAAAATGTATCACCGTCCTGAACCTTCATTTGTTTCACACCTTCACTACGCAAAAACCAAATAACAAAACACTGTTCTTCCCTGGTGCAAGTCGCAAATGGGGCGGCCATCTTTATACTCATACTGCGACGGTATATGTGCATTTGCACTATGCTGCCACCTACAGGTCATTCTGCACGCTGTTTGTAGCATGCTTACCAACTTACAGGATAACGGCGCGAAATTTCGATTTATTACAAATTTAAGGTTTTAATTTGACTCATCCTCGTAAGAAAAGGTACATAAAAAGCATATCTGGAAGTTGAGAAGTCTATGTTCACATTAAAATAGTTTCTATGTGGTTAAAGCAACCTTGGAGCCTATAAAGACCCCAGACACCAAGCAAGGGTTAAGTAGTTTTACTTACTAAAAGTACTATTGCTAATATTAGTGAACCTTCAACAATATCCAATACTTTAATGTGTACTTTTATTAATGTCCTGTAAACTAGTGATTAAAAACATCAAGTGATTGTTTGGATTTTGGAAAAATATCTAAAATTTTGTACATGCATTATGTTCTGCATTATTATAAACGGGTTTAACTTTGATTACAATTAAATTAGGGATCCTTAAAAAACTCAACATGAAATAACACAAAATGTTGCAGTAACAATATAGAAAGTCAGAGAGACGAAAGATTTAGAACATCTGACTGTAGCTCCTATGAATGCAAAAGTTCGGGAACATGAAGGAAAAGACTTGTGAAAAATAAAGGAAGACCGGAAATAATATTACTTGTAATCATTTTAAGTAGAGCAGCAATTTCGGAATCCTCAGAAGATGATTTTCAGCAGAATACGAGGGTGGTCTGAGAACTTTCCGACCTCTATATGAAGATGACAGCACTCGTAAACAAAAGCTAGTGAATTTCGTTGCTCATCTGATGACAGTTACTCACCATAGTTTCAGACATTTTAGACGCTCAATTGTTATGTAACAGTCGTTTGAGTGAATTGATGTGAGCGTTTTTATGAAAATGGACAAAATTGAGTATCGAGCTGTCATTAAATATTTGTTTTTGAAAGAAAATACATCCACGGAAATCAAAGGTGAGTTGGATTCTGTGTAAGGGGACTCTCCACCATCATTTACCACAGCGAAATTTTGAGAAGTTGAATTTAAACGTGGCCGTAAGAAATTGGGAGACATGAACGTTCAGGACGTCCAAAAAACTGCAGTTACCAACGAAAACATCGCCAAAGTTGACCAAAGGGTGCTAAACGACCGCTTAATTAAACTGAGAGATAGCAGATGCTATTAACATGTCAAGCGAACGTGTTTGTCACATATTAAATCAACATTTAGACATGAGAAAGCTGTCCGCGCTTTGGCTGCCGCGTTTGTTCACGTTAGACTAAAAACGTGTTCGGATGAACATTTTCTACGCTGTGTTGGCGCAGTTTAGGCGCAATAAATCCGAGTTTTGGTGCCGATTAATTATTGTAGAGGAAATTTAGATATATCATTATACGTCTGAAACAGAATACAGTCCAAATAGTGGACAACAAGGAGGGAACCGGCTACAAAAAAAGCAAAAACTGTTCTTCGGTTGGGAAAGTGATGGTGACTGTTTTTTGGGATAGTCATGGAGTTATTTTAATGGATTATCATCAAAAAGGAAAAAGAAATTACAGAAGCATACTACGCTTCATTACTTGACAAGATCAAGGCAGAACTTGCGTAAAAACGGCCACACTTGCAGAAAAAGAACTTCCTGTTTCATCGAGACAACGGAACGTCTCACAACTCAGCGGTTGCAATGGCGAAAATCCACCAATTACGGTTTGAACTGCTTGACAATTATTTTGCAGATAAAAACGCCGAGTACTATTTGGACGGGTTACAGAGATGGGAGCATTGCTGGGAGAAGTGTGTAGAGTTACAGGAAGACTATGTTGAAAAACGCCGAGTAATATTTGGACGTGTTACAGAGATGGTCAAATTGCTGGGAGAAGTGAGTAGAGTTACAAGGAGACTATGTTGAAAAACGCCGAGTACTACTTGGACGGGTTACAGAGATGGGAGCATCGCTGGGAGAAGTGTGTAGAGTTACAGGGAGACTATGTTGAAAAACGCCGAGTACTATTTGGACGGGTTACAGAGATGGTCACATCGCTGGGAGAAGGGAGTAGAGTTACAAGGAGACTATGTTGAAATACTCCGAGTACTATTTAGACGGGTTACAGAGATGGGAGCATTGCTGGGAGAAGTGTGTAGAGTTACAGGGAGACTATGTTGAAAAACGCCGAGTACTATTTGGACGGCTTACAGAGATGGGAGCATTGCTGGGAGAAGTGTGTAGAGTTACAGGGAGACTATGTTGAAAAACGCCTAGTACTATTTGGACGGGTTACAGAGATGGGAGCATCGCTGGGAGAAGGGTGTAGATTTACAATGAGACTATGCTGAAAAACGCCGAGTAGGTTACAAAGATGGGAGCATTGCTGGGAGGATTGCGTAGGGTTACAAGGAGACTATGTTGAAAAACGCCGAGTACTATTTGGACGGGTTACAGAGATGGGAGCATCGCTGGGAGAAGGGAGTAGAGTTACAAGGAGACTATGTTGAAATACTCCGAGTACTATTTAGACGGGTTACAGAGATGGGAGCATTGCTGGGAGAAGTGTGTAGAGTTACAGGGAGACTATGTTGAAAAACGCCGAGTACTATTTGGACGGCTTACAGAGATGGGAGCATTGCTGGGAGAAGTGTGTAGAGTTACAGGGAGACTATGTTGAAAAACGCCTAGTACTATTTGGACGGGTTACAGAGATGGGAGCATCGCTGGGAGAAGGGTGTAGATTTACAATGAGACTATGCTGAAAAACGCCGAGTAGGTTACAAAGATGGGAGCATTGCTGGGAGGATTGCGTAGGGTTACAAGGAGACTATGTTGAAAAACGCCGAGTACTATTTGGACGGGTTACAGAGATGGGAGCATCGCTGGGAGAAGTGTGTAGAGCTAAAATGAGACTATGCTGAAAAACGCCGAGTGCTATTTAGACGGGTTACAGATGTGGGGGCATCGCTGGAAGAAGTACGTAGGGTTACAAGGAGACTATGTTGAAAAACGCCGAGTACTATTTGGACGTGTTACAGAGTTGGGAGAAGTATGTAGAGTTACAAGGAGACTATGTTGAAAAACGCCAAGTATTATTTGGACGGGCTACAGAGATGGGAACATCGGTGGGAGAAGTGTGTAGAGTTACAAGGAGACTATGTTGAAAAACGCCGAGTACTATTTGGGTGGGTTACAGAGATGAGAGCATTGCTGAGAGAAGAGTAAAGAGTTACACAGAAATATAGTTATTGTTGAAAAACAAAAAAGAATGTGAAAAACTGTTTTGCATCTTTATTAGTTCGGAAGCTTTTCAGACCACCCACGTGTTTGCATTATATCCCTTTAGCACAGATTTTACTCACTACCATGTTATATTTGAAATATTGATGACGTATACATGCAGAGGAAATGTTATAGTTGTGGAAAAACTTGTTAACTTTTTTCATCAGAATGTGATATTCTCCATGACTGATCACAGACCTCAGCTAGCTTAAAGGGTATATATCGAAATGTCCACCTGGTAGTTTGTAGTCTTCTATTTCATAAAGAATATTACTCTGATGTTATGTTCCAGCTTTTAGATATCTGGTGTTCAATATATAACCTAATTTTACCTAGAATAGCTAACAATGTAATTAACTGTATTCTAAGTAACCATATTTAAGTTTGATTTATGAGTCACTATGTTTTCACTCAAACTTCACTTACTTGTTGTATAATTGAAACGTTTTCAAGATCATTCGATCTCATCCTCAGCTGTTTGGTGACTAAATGAACCTTCCTCTTCTTACACTACTACGGAGCTCCGATCACTCTGCTGCCTCACCAAACAGCTGAGGTTGAGATCGAATGATCTTGAAAACGTTTCAATTATACAACAAGTAAGTGAAGTTTGAGTATAAACATAGTGACTCATAAATCAAACTTAAATATGAAGAATACTTCACTGTTAATAATGCTTCTGCTTTTAATATTTACTAAGTAACCATGTTCAAATTTTTAAACTACGAGGGTTATTCAATAAATAATGATCACATTTTTTTGACAACGTACCTTTACTCATTCTCATAATTTTGATGGTCTTTCTGAAAATAGTCTCACCTGAATGCGATGTACTAGTCCCAGCGTTTTTGCCAGTCTTCAAAGACATGCTGGAAACCATTCCTTGAGAGATCCTACAAATTCGCCTACGCAGCCTTCACCACTGCTTCTGATAATGGATAATGCCTCCCACAAAGGTGTTTATTTAAATTAGGGAATAGAAAAAGGTCACATGGGGCTAAATCCGGCTATAGGGAGGGTGAGGGATGCACTTCACGTTGATGTTTGCAAGATATTCAGCAACAACATTGGCAATATGCGGCCGCGCGTTATCGTGGTGCAATATCCAGCCTACTTCACGGAAATGTGGTCTTTTGCGCTTGATATGGACTTGCAATGTTTTCACGATATCCCTGTAGTGTTGTCCAGTTACTGATGTGTGTGCAGGTACAACATGCTGATAAACCATTCCATGAATATCAAAGAATGAGATGACCATAACTTTCCCAGCAGAAGTAACCAGTTTTGCTTTTTGGGGGGTTGGTGATGAAGGAGATTTTCACATTGAGCTTTGCTGTTTGTTCTCAGTATTAAAATGATGTAGCCAAGTTTCATCAGTAGTGATTACGTTTGAAAGAAACTCCGGATCTTCCTCTAACATCAACTTTAACTGCATGCAGTCCTGCATGTGAATGTCCTTTTGTTCGGGAATCAACAGTCTTGGAACCCATCGCGCACAAACACGTCACATGTGTAATGTTTCTGTCACCAACATGTGGGTGCTACCTAATGAAATGTTCAGTATTTCAGAAAGTGATCTTAAGGTAATTCGTCGATCCTCTGTCACAATGGCAGCAGCAGTGTTGATGTTTTCTTCCGTAAGGGCAGTAACTGGAGCACCGGCTCCACCTTCCTTTGAAATTGATTGTTTCCCCTCTATAAATATTTTAAACAACTTCGAGCTGTGCTGTAGGGAAGAACAGACTCCCCATAGGCCTCCTGTAACATTGTATAGGACTCAACTGAAGATTTGTTGAGACGAAAGCAGGATTTCAAAGCCGCATATTGTTCCTCACGTGTTACCTCCATTGCAGTGGTAGGCGATACTGAACATGTCTGAACTTGGCTGGTTCTCACAGGCGGGAACCAGGAGTACCAACAATGAAACTACTACGGCGTGTTTGCTTCACATTAAGCTAACAGTATATAATAAGATTGAATTTTAGTGCAAAGAGTATGACCATAAAAAAATCACGATCATTCTTTATTGAACAGCCGTCGTATATTCCTCGATGACAAAAATGAATAGGTATCGCTAAAGAAATGCATGTGGAACAGTCACAGTCCTGCTCTAAGGGGGAACATAAAACTAACCAGGATAATAAACAAAGCAAAACCATTAATTAGAAAATAAAATTAACCGACGTCGCTTTAGTGGAAATGCCTGACAACGGATTCCTTTGGGTACTAACTATTTCATTGCGGCTAATAAAACGAGTCATAAAGCGAACGGAGCTAAAAGAGCTTTTTCATTGCTCTATCGAACTATCATGCAAGTTGATGAGATCTGCATATTGAGTTGGATAATACAGACAGAGAAAAAGGACATTTAATGTGACCAATAATGGAGCTGCCTTAGGAACAGGGATGTGGAAACAATACCCCCTGGTGATAAACACGTTTTTTGTTTTCTGTAGTACGAATGGAATTACTGTGTGGTGCAGTTGATGACAAAATCGGACGCAGTAGTTGAACCTGGGGCATCCAAATGGGGGCTTTACTTTATTTTACAACGCACGACCGTGGTCCATAAGATTTATACAGTTACTCCAAAAAGTATTCGTCTAATGCATGAGTTTATGTTTAAGGATGTTTGTGTATTGGAAAATCATCAGAATAAAGTACAGCAGGGAGACTGATTTATTGATTACACTAGTCGACTAGGTGTTCTTCACAAGAAATCTGATTAGTGAATCTAGTGTACCTTTTCACACTGAATTCAGATAAGTAGTCAGAATTTTTCCATCAGGCACAGTTTTTTTTGTGACCGATACTTTTTAAAATAGGATTTTAGTGTTTTCTTTGACCTGTTATGGGAAACTTTACCTCATATTTAGATATTTTATCCAAGCTTTATATAAGGGAATGATTTGTAATATGCTGAAGAACCATAAAACAAGGCTGTGCAGGTTCATTCATGTTTGGATATGTACCGACCTGTTCATCTGGTTGGGTGATGTGTCAATATTGAGCTGACTGGGAGTTTGTTCAGTAGTGAAATATTTCCTTCCTTTCTTTTCGAAAGTGTATCGTGTATGCAGTGTTTTGGTGCTTTGTTTTTTCATCATGCCAAGAAAGTGTGTAAATCATGTAGACAGTTTCTGCTATATTTGTGATGAGCTGACCTTCAAGTCTCAGAGGCAAAATTTGACCCCACTTGTAAAGAAGTGTTGTCAAATTAAATTTAAAGGAAGTCGGAACATGTTTCAGAGACTTTGCCTCCATCCTCGACCGGTCATCGACTGCTTCTCATTGGTGTAGTTGACAATATTTTGTCATAGGTCTCCTCTGTCAACTACACCAATGAGAACCAGTCGATGGCCGGTTGAGCATGGAGGCAAAGTCTCTGAAACATGTTCCGGAAAAATTTTAAAGTAAGTGTTGTTTAGTGTCATTAATCGACTACCTTTAAATTTAATTTATTATAACAACATTGTTTTCAACACTTCCAAGAAAGGAAGTGTTGTCAACTTTACTTGGCTTTTGATAAGAGCTGGGCACCAAATACATGTTGTGTTTCGTGTGTTGGATTGCTGGCTGGGTGGAAAAATGGTACACATCGTATGCGATTTGCAATTCTTATGATTTGGAGGGAATCGAAGGATCATTTAAGTGATTGTTATTTCTGTTTGACAAATATAAAAGGAATCACATCTAAAATAAAACATACAATTAAGTATCCGAATTTGCAATCTGCAATAAGACCTGTCTTACACAATAAACAGTTCCCTGTACCAGTATATGCAGATACGACCTTAGGTGATAACTGATTTTGACCTAACTGAAACTGAAAATGCTTCAGATGAAAATAAAATTGATCCTACATATGAAGCCAATACCTGATCATCAGAACATACTTTCCCAATCAGAAAGACCTTAATGACCTGATTCGGGATTTAAATCTGTCTAAACAGCAAGCTGAAGGTTTAACTTCCAGACTCAAAGGGTGGAATCTACTCCAAAAAGAAGTAAGAATATGTAGTTATCGTGGACGCCATAGTGATTTCAAGGACTGCTTCTCTGAAGAAAGTGGTATAAAGCTATGGGATGCAACACGTCTTTAAGAATTCACTTCTTGGACTCTCACTTAGACTTCTTCCCCGAAAATCTTGGAGCTGTCAGCGATGAGCAAGGTGAGCGTTTTCATCAGCAAATTTCTACTATGGAAAAGAGTTACCAAGGCAAGTGAAGTTCCAATATGCTGGCTGACTTCTGTTGGACCAAGAAGAGAGACGTTCCAGATACAAAATGTGCTCGAAAATCACTACCTACCACTTTCTAGGTAAGTCAGAATGAGTAGTTATAATTTTGAGTTAGATAGCTGGATACAGATTTTTTTTAGAATATTATAGAAATTCAAATCAAAATCATACAAAACTCCTGCCTGATGGGGAAAAACTAAAATTATATTTGAATTCAGCACAAAAAATACTTCTAGAAAATGTTATTTTAATTCTTGTGAAAGAAAAAAGGTTCATTTTTGTCAACTAGTGTTGGTGAAAAAAGAATACAATAAAGAAACATATAGTATATATTAACATAACTATAATTAAACATTTACAAATTAAAGATATGCAATATAGGATGCAAAATAAGTATTCGTCTACAAACTGAAAATGGTTGTAGAATGTTAGGGTTAGTACTTAGTAGACCCTCCATTCCTCTTTATAATCTCTTGCATTCTCCTTGGTATGGATTTCACCAAAGATTGTGTTGTTTCCATTGTAAAGTTACGTCATTCCTCTAGTAAAGCGTTCTTTAGATCCTTTATATTAGATATCTGATGACTTCTAACAATTTTGTCCAGATATACTCCACCAAACGAGTGTATGTTAATACTGTTTTGATTTTCAAAGTTAACAGAAAATAATTACCTCCGACATGACCTCACAGTCCATCAACAACTAGATAGAATCATAGTTTCTTTAAACCAAAGCTCTTTAATCCTGAGGAAGCAAAGAGTGAATGTAACAGTGAACGGGAAAGCTCTCCGAGAGCTGGTTAATGTGAGTTCTATTGACACACTTAAATTAGTATATTATACATACTTTAACTCTATTATGGAATACGGAATATTTTGGGGCAACTCAGTAGAAAGTAAAAAAAAAAAAAATTTCTTATACAAAAGAGGGTTATAAGAATCATTACTAACACCCACAACAGATGCTCCTCTAAATATCTTTTTACAATATTGAAGATATTAACGCTTCCTTGCATGGATATATTCTCGATCCTAAAATTATTTGTATGCAATCATGCCTTATTTGCAACAAAAAATGTAATTCACAGAATAAACAATAGACAAAAGTATAATATCCATTATCCCAGTGCTAAACCTTCTTGCTTCCAGAAAAGTGTGTATTATGAAACTATCAAAACATTTGGCGCACTTCCTAATGTTCTTAAAGAAAAAGTTGATAATTTCGGTGCTTTTAAAAAAGCTGTTAGAGAGTACCTTTGCTCTAAATCTTTTTATTCTGTAAAAGATTATCTGATAATGACAAATTATCCTGATAATGCTTCTGTAGCTCTATAAGTAGTATCTAATTACTCCAATAACAAATCTTTACCAATAAATATTTGATGCAAGTTGAAAGTTTATTATTAATGTATATGTATTTAATAAATAACAAGAATGGTATCCATTGCAAAAAGGTTGAGACGTACTGGCATAAGACAAGTGAAAGCTGATTTAAAAAGTGTTTCATTTTGTATCATATATAATTATCCCTGCTTTGTTTTCCATATTGTTGTTCATATTGTCTGTATACTATAATATGTGTCTTATGTTAACTTTTCTACATATATATGCTATTAAACTTTATACCTCTGGACATGTTCAATGTTCACAGCCTTTTATGACTACAAGTGAACCTACTGAACACAAATCAATCTAATCTAATCAATTCTCTATTGGATTCATGTCTGGGGATTGCGGTGGTGTCGACAACCATCGTGGAGTATTATACAACAACCACAGCCTTGCATCTAGAGCTGCGTGTTTTGGATCATTATCTTGTGTGAAAATATAATCCTCAGAAAGACCCATATTATTCACACTTCTGGACAGATGTGTTTTTAGGATGTTTATACAAACTTTATGGCCCATAATTACTCCGATGAAAGAGACATCTCCCACACCATTTGCACTCATGTAGCCCCAGACAAGTACTGAACCGCCTCCATGTTTAACTGAAGCTGTTATATTTTTCTCCTCAAGCTCACAATTCTTTTTTCTCCACACTATTACTCGCTATTTTGACTTAAAGAGCTCAAATTGACTCTCGTCAGTAAATACAACCTTCTTCCAGAAATCAAACACACCATATTTGTTCTTTTGCGAAAGCAACTCGTTTCTTTCTGTTGATTTTACTGATATATGGTTTTCTACAGGCTGTTCGGTCTCCATACTCAGCTTCATAAAGCACGTTTCTTATAGTTCGTGCTGAAACGACTTTCCTGTGTGTGTTTGTAGTGCAATAGCAAGTTTTGGAGCACTTAGTTTAAGATTTTTCTTGACTTCTCTAAGTAACTGTCGTTTATCCATCTCGGATAGAACATAAATTTGAGCAGGTCTCGTCATAAAATGCTTGGTTGAAACATGTTTTCTTTATTTATTGTAAATGAGCAGTGCAGAAAATGAAGGATTAGTAAGGTTTCCACGAAAATAAACAATAATGAATAAGAAAAATGATTAACGACTTCAATAACACTGTCACGTCACTGTCAAAGGTAATAAAATTCAAACAATTCACTTAGTTTGGGCCATTCAGTGATTGGTTTCTTAATATATTGGACATTAAAATGTCGTCCATTTACTTTTAAATAGGATTCAGTCATTCCCTACAAGACAGGTTGTTATAACTTTATTGTAACTTTTTGATATGGTTAAGCTTACTTTTAGAACAAAGAAGGAATCCTGTGTGTAGATTACCCTTCATATTTAGACAGGAAACATGTCTGTGAGTGAGCTACTTTGCTTTAAGCAACGTTTTCATAGAACTTAACCAGTTAATTAAACCTCTTTTGAGGAAAATTAATTAACTTGCTGTTATTGTATTTGCTCAAGGTGTAACTGAAACTAAATTCCGATAGAAAAGAGCAATATTCCACTGTATATGTGTCGATTAATTATCACATTTGTAGCAAACAAGAACAAAAGACGATCTCTTTAATTCGTTCCTGCAATGCAGAGATCACAAGCGAATTCTCAACTGAATTATTTCTGTATCAGCATGCAGTGGCGGCTGGTGGGTTAAATTATTGGTGATGCACAAATGAAAAATAAAATACAGAGTAGTAATGACTCACCTATTTATACAGATTTTCTGCTCTCCTCTCCTTAGACCTGGTGAATCTACGATAACTTTTGCGTTGAAGTCGCTGATCTTCATAATAAAATCTCTCTCAATTGAAAGCATTGCTAATGCTGTCAATCGGTCCTGTGACATTGTGTTCCTAAGGACAGTTTTTTTTCTTTTTAAAGTTGAGAAACAGCATTCTGCTTCAGCGGTAGACATTGGCATAGTTAACAGTACTCGGAGGAGTTTGACATATTCGCTGAATGTAGTACATAAATTGTTTTCCTTATTGGAGTCCATCAAGCACAAAGCGCCGGACATTCCACGAAATTCCTCTCGACTGTAAATTACAGTCAGTTCCCTACGAATTTTTGTTCCAATGATAAAAGGATAGAACCTTATTGTTTCGCTAAGGGAATCCTCTGGAAATGTCTTAGAAATTTTCTTGATGAAACAAAGTTGAGGCTACCAGATGTCCCGTGAAGCTAAATCTGTCCTTTGCTTCTCTAAGAATGTCACATACTTCAAAAGCTTCTCTTCTTTTCACATCATGATCTTCTATTCTTCTCCTCTTAATTGCAGTTTCTTCGTGTTCCTCGATATCCACGCTGTTTCTTACCTTTTGCACTTCCCTTTCAAATGCGTTTAGCTGGGCGATGGCAAATGTTGCATTGCAGTCTCGTTTCTGCAGCTGATTGTACAAAATGTCCACATGTGGCATGATCTTGTAGAATAAAGACAGCCAGAATACAAAATTATAATCTTTCAAAGTGGCCATAAACCCAGAAGCTTCAACAAGTGTGGCGTTGTTGTTTAACAGAGCTCTCTTCTGAATAACCTCCATGCATTTAATTAAATTCTTCCTGTGTTCGAAAAGCAGAGCACACAGAAGCTAAGCCTGAAGGTCACGCTATAGCCGTTGCTAAGAGTAGGAGGCGCTAGGCTTATAAACCTCCATTTAAATAATGTATAAGAAGCCCCTGCCATCACTTCACCTTCCCGCAACCCCCTTAGAGAGCCTACATTTGGCCGAAATCTTAGGTTAATTCTTCACTGCAAACCTGCGGCTCCTACAGCTAATCACTGTTTATTTCGACTTCTGCGGTCATGGGCAGCTACAGACGATAAGCGTAAGTGAAATATGTTTGCATATAAAACAATACAAACAAGTACAGCTTTAATGTGCAAAATGCACCTGTTGTATATTCAGAATCAGTGGGTGTAGCGCAAACCTGAAAGATTATGGAGGAACCGCCCCTGTCAGCATGTATAAAAATAATTTAAGGAGTCAGAGACGACATCCTTTTTTTATTTGTAAATGAAACCCGGTAGTAGATAGAGTAAACATGAAACATTCTGCCATGGCCGGGATTTGAACCACGGATCTAGTGGTCTACCGGGAAAATATACGAGTCAACTGGAGAATTTAATGTGAGAACGGCACGTTGACCATGGTAGCTCAAAGGTTAAGAGCTACTGAACGGAAAACAGGAGATCTGTGGTTTAAATCCCGGCCATGGCATTGAATTTTTCATGTTGACTCCATCCATCAAATACCTTAGCCTATATACGGCTAGTGTGGAGAAATGATTAATTTCCATCAATTAACTGACTACGTTTCCACACTTTAGCCTACACATGGACAGTATGACAGAACAATTAATTTCCAAAAAAGTCTTGTTTCTTCACGACAATGCTCCGGCCAATTGTCCAGTCATTGCAATGTAAAAATGTGCGAATTAAAGATCTAACTGCTTGAACATCCACCGTATTGGCCAGATCTAGCACCCAGTGACTACCACGTGTTCCCAAACCTCAAACAATTTCTTGGAGGACGAAGATTTACAACAACGAGAAGGACATTGTTGCAGGTAAACCGCTGTTTTGAGGACCATGACATATCGTACTACAGAGACGGTTAATTAAACAAAAAATATATTAACCTTTCTGGAGCTTATGTTCAGAAATAAAAACGATTTTTAAGGCTCGAGTTTATCAGCCAACACACGTATTTATATCAAATGAAAACTCATCAAATAAATGGCTAGCTAATGTAAATATAATATCTTTATATACATCTAACATTTACTGACGCTCCCAAACGAAATGTGTAGCATTTCAGATGGTTAAATCCACTTTACTTAAAATTACAGCATAGCTTTGTGTACATTATCGAAAGAGCGACCATCCAACTCACGCTCACTGCGCTTGAAGTTACGTTTAAATAATACGCATTTTAATACTGCCACCGACCATCTCTTACTCGATATAAATTGTAATAACTTGCCCTAAGTTAAGTAAATATAATTAAATACATCATTAAAAACTCCCATTTTACGTTGTAATAAACTCAGACTAGTAACCGAAAAGATAAACAAAGAGGGGGGAAACAGTGAGTCCCTCTGTGTCCACATAATACGACGGTGAGTCAAATAAAAAACCTTAAATATCTTTTAAATATTATTTATTGTGCAGAAGTGGTACAAAGCTGTATCACTTTTCAACATAATCTCCCCCAAGCTCAATGCAAGTCCTCCAGCACTTACAAAATGCATAAATGTCTTTAGAAAAAAAATCTTTGGTTGTCCGTGCAACCACTGCACCGCGTGACGTACCTCTTCGTCGGAACGGAACTTCTTTCCTCCCATTGCGTCTCTGAGTGATCCAAACATATGGATATCACTTGGGGTTAAGGTCTGGTGAGTATGGCGGATGAGGAAGGCACTCAAAATGCAGGTCTGTGATTGTTGTAACCGTTGTACGGGAAGTGTCGGGCCTTGCATTGTTATGTTGCAAAAGAACAGCTACTGACAGCAATCCACGTCGCTTTGATGTAATTGCAGGCCACAGGTGATTCTTTAGGAGATCTGTGTATGATGCACAGGCTCTACTTCCATTAGTCCTGGACCCGTAGGACCAAGGACCCGGGCCCCCTACCCTGGAGCGATGGAAAACTCCAGGGTTCTTTCCATGGGGCAATACCTTGAGTCTAAAAAGCCCCCCCCCCCATCGACTCGAAAATCAAGACGGGTAGAAGCGATACGCCAATTACGCACGTCAACCCCTAAGGGAAGACTACCGAAAACCGCGGTGGGGCCACCTGGTGATCTAACACACCTTCTACTAGCTCTACAAGCTAGTATCCGGGACATATGAGGCAACCCTCTACCCCCTCCGGGCGGCCGTAGCCTGGTGATCTAACACACCTTCTACTAGCTCTACAAGCTAGTATCCGGGACATATGAGGCAACCCTCTACCGCTTCAGGCGGCCGTAACCTGGACGGAGGTAAACAATTCCCCATGGGTGTCGGGAACTCACTGCCCCCTCGAGTCCAACCCAATCCGAACAGCTCCAAATCAGGGAGGGGCTCGAATGTTCGGCCCGAGGTTCCTCTAGTAACGTCAGAGGTGCCACGAGTGCTAAAGGTCCGCAGCGCCCGCACCTCGGCAACTGAAGGGGACGGATTCCTTTCCCTACGGACGTAGTGACTGTAGTCCCTCTAGGCTTGTAATGTTCCAAAATGACGCCTTTTTCGTCCTAAAAGAGAGTCAGCATAACCTTCCCTGCTGATGGTTGTGTTCAAAACTTCTTTGGTTTTGGACATGAAGGATCGCGCCATTCCTTGCTCGCTCTCTTCGCTTCCGGTTGGTGGAAGTGAACCCAAGTTTCATTCCCAGTAACGATTCTTGCAAGGAAGCCATCACTTTCCCGTTCAAAGCGCCGAAGAAGTTCTTCACAATCATCAACACGTCTTTCCCTCATTTCAGGAGTCAGCTGCCGTGGCACCCATCTTGCAGACACTTTGTAAAACTGGAGCACATCATGCACAATGTGGTGTGCTGACCCATGACTAATCTGTAAACATGCTGCAATGTCATTCAGTGTCACTCGGCGGTTTTCCTTCACTATGGCTTCAACTGCTGCAACGTTCTGTGGAGTCAACTCATTGTGCCTGACCTGGACGTGAGGCACCTTCCACTGAAGTCACACCATTTGCGAAGTTCCTACTCCATTCGTAGAGTTGCTGCTGTGACAAACATGCATCACCGTACTGAACCTTCATTTGTCGATGAATTTCAATAGATTTCACACCTTCACTACGCAAAAACCGAATAACAGATCGCTGTTCTTCCCTGTTGCAAGTCGCAATGGGGCGGCCATCTTAATACTGATACTGCGACGGTATGTGTGCATCTGCACTATGCTGCCACCTACAGGCCATTCTGCACGCTGTTTGTAGCACGCTTACCAACTTACAGGATAACGGCGCGAAATTTTGATTTACTATTACAAATTTAAGGTTTTAATTTGACTCACCTCGTATTTAGAGTGCACTAATCTTAATAAGGTACTTATAAATAACGCCTCAAATAAAAGCTAGTGAATTTCGTTGTTCATCTGTTGACAGTTACTCGCCAAAGTTTCATCCATTTTGGACGCTCAGTTGTTATGTAACAGTCGTTTAGGTGAGTTGATGTGAGAGTTTTTATGAAAATGGACAAATATTTGTTTTTGAAAGGCAATACGACTACGCAAATAAAAGATGAATTGGACTCATTGATGATTCTTATGATTAATTGCTTCATTTATCCGACTTTAGAAGTCTATCACATAGGAGAAGCTCCTTTACAAATTATTTCATATGATTGATGACCCTAAGCTAGGACAATTAATAATTAACGTTTTTACGTTCCAAATTTTGAACCTAATAAATTTTGTAATATTTTCTTCTTCAGAAGGTTAAGACTGATTCATATAAACATTCACCTGTGCATAGAACGCACTCTACAATAAATTACATCCCTTAAACAAAGATTTACACAGATAGTCCGAAATGTTTCCGACCTAATTAAGATACAAAACTGTTTTTCAGAACTTCTTTTTTTATTTTCCTTGTAACTCTACACACTTCTCCCTGCGATGACCCCATCTCTGTAACCCGTCCAAATAGTACTCGACGTTTTTCAACATAGTCTCCTTGTAACTCTACACACTTCTCCCAGCGATGACCCCATCTCTGTAACCCGTCCAAATAGTACTTGGCCTTTATCAACATAGTCTCCTTGTAACTCTACACACTTCTCCCAGCGATGCTCCCATCTCTGTAACACGTCCAAATAGTACTCGGCGTTTTTCAACATAGTCTCCTTGTAACTCTACACACTTCTCCCAGCGATGCTTCCATCTCTGTAACCCGTCCAAATAGTACTCGGCGTTTTTCAACATAGTCTCCTTGTAACTCTACACACTTCTCCCAGCGATGCTCCCATCTCTGTAACACGTCCAAATAGTACTCGGCGTTTTTCAATATAGTCTCCTTGTAACTCTACACACTTCTCCCAGCGATGCTCCCATCTCTGTAACCCCTCCAAATAGTACTCGGCGTTTTACAACAGAGTCTCCTTGTAACTCTACACACTTCTCCCAGCGATGCTCCCATCTCTGTAACCCGTCCAAATAGTACTCGGCGTTTTACAACAGAGTCTCCTTGTAACTCTACACACTTCTCCCAGCGATGCTCCCATCTCTGTAACTCGTCCAAATAGTACTCGGCGTTTTACAACATAGTCTCCTTGTAACTCTACACACTTCTCCCAGCGATGCTCCCATCTCTGTAACCCATCCAAATAGTACTCGGCGTTTTTCTCTACAAAATAATTGTTCACGAAGGTGACTGCCTCCTCATTTGGCCAAAATCTCTGTCCTCCAAATGCAATTTTCATATTGGGAACAAGAAGAGGTCGCTTGGGGCTAGATCTGGTGAGTAAGGCGGAAGGTCAAACAGTTCAAACCGTAAAACGTGGATTTTCACCATTGCAACCGCTGAGGTACGAGACGGTGCGTTGTCTTGGTGAAACAGGACTTTCTTTTTCTGCAAATGTAGCCTTTATTCCGCAAGATTTACCTTCACCTTGTCAAGTAATGATACTTAGTATGCTCCTGTAATGGCTTTTCCTTTTTGGAAATAATATATTAAAATAACTCCATGACTACCCCAAAAACAGTCGCCATCACTTTCCCAACCATAAAGCTTTTTTTTTTTTTTTTTTTTTTTTTTTTTTTTTTTTTTTTTTTTTTTTTTTGGAGCCGGTTCTTCGTTTGCAATCCACTGTTTGGACGGTATTATTTTTTCGGGCGTATAATGGTGTATCCAAGTTTCATCTACAGTTATTAATCGGCGCCAAAACTTGGATTTCTTGTGCCTAAACTACACCAACAAAGCTTTAGATATGTTCAGTAGAACACGTTTTTGGTCTAACGTGAGCAAACGCGGCACCCAACGCTCAGACAGCTTTCCCATGTCTAAATGTTGATTTAATATGTGACAAACACATTCTTTTGACATGTTCATAGCCTCTGCTATCTCTCTCACTTTAATTTGGTGGTCGTCTAGCACCATTTGGTGAACTTTGGCGATGTTTTCGTCGGAAATTGTAGTTTTTGGACGTCGCGAACGTTTATCGTCTCCCAGGCTCTTACGGCCACGTTTAAATTTAGCTGCCCAAAATTTCACTGACTCGTAGGGGAGGGGATCCGACACGTTCAGCTGCCGTGGTGCGGGCGCTGCGGACCCTTAGCACTAGTACCTCTGACGCTAATAGAGGAACCTCGAGCCGAACTGCCGAAGCCCTGCCGTCGGGTAGTTGTTCGGATTGGGTTGGACTCGCGGGGGAAGTGTGTTCCCGACACCCGCGGGAAATCGGATACCTCCGGCCAAGCTACGGCCGCCCGGCGGAGGTAGGGGGTTGCCTCATAAGTCCCGGGTATTAGCCTGCAGAGCTAGTAGTACGTGTGCTAGATCACCAGGTGGCCCTACCGAGGTTCTTCGGTAGTCTTCCCTGCGGGGTTGACGCGCGTATGTGGCGTATCCACTTCCACCTGTCTTGATGTTGTTGTCGATGGAGGGGCATTTTAGAAAACCAGGTCTTGCCCTTTTCCATCGCTCCCGGGTAGAAGGAGGCCAGGGTCTTAGGACTTTTGGGTAGATCCTCTGCGCACAATGTAGTAAATGGTGATGCAGTGTCCCCATACATAGAATCCAACTCATCTTTGATTTGCGTAGGCGTATTGCCTTTCAAAAACGAATTTTTCATGACAGCTCGATGCTCGATTTTGTCCATTTTTATAAAAATACTCTCATCAACTCACTCAAACAACTGTTACTTAACAACTGAGCATCCAAAATGGCTAAAACTTTGGTGAGTAACTGTCAACAGATGAACAACGAAATTCACTAGCTTTTATTTACGAGTGCTGCCAGCTCATGTTGAGGTCGGAAACTTTTGAGACCACCCTCATAATGTTCAATTTAAGCTAGATGTCTAATGAAAGATTTGCTATAGCTTAAAAGGGTAGAAACATTTGGAATTAAAAATTCAAGTAAACGGAACCAATTGAAATACAGTTTTTGATATTAGCCTTGTTCAAGAAAACTTGCTTGAATATTTTATAAAGACTAACGTAATTCTTATGCTGAAAATGTCATTGTATATCCCTCTAGATGACAGTGTTAGGGAAACAAACCCTCTACCACTGATTATTCCAAGAGAGAGATATATGGCTAACAAACGTGACTGACAAAGAGCTATTTAATTAATCCCATTCCAAATATTTGAACGTCACATATGGAAAACAGTACAAAGGCTGTACATATAGTACAAAACCACAGATTTGTAATTTCGCAGTTGCCCCCTAGTGGTTGTTATCTTAAACAAAGAGCTCTTGCTGTCTGCCTGCCTCAATCTATCTATACATTACCTATAATAGAGGGTTAATTCAAATATTTCTGTAGTATTTTATATTTATTTTTGATAGAAACCTTGTTGAATTAGAAGTACTCTTGAACGCAATGTACAAATATTTCTGAGGAAAGTAATTACGTTTCATGGAAAAGAATCAATAGGAACCAACATAGTATAACACAAGCGATTCAATTTAATTCTTTAGAAATGTTCTAGGAAATGACAAGTTAGTTCGTACTACTTTTAGAACAACTAGAAGAATATTAGCAAAATATAGTCCATATAGAAACTACCATAAATGAATGTTTAGCTTTACTTTTTTTATAAGGCTGGGAATGTTGGACTCTCACTAAAAGCTTGCAAAGAAGATCGGAGGCAATAGTACGCGCAAGATAAGTTGAGCGCTGGATTTAAGGTTTGGTGCGGGCAGTGAGAAAAAAAGCGAGAGCTAACGCTCTTTTGTTTCTGCAGTGTGGTCAGTCTTGAAAGCACAGTTCAGCAAAATAGCGTGTAAGATAAGCGTAGATATCACAAGTAACGTTGCATCCTCTGAAAACTTTTGCCCACGCCAGCTCAATTGCATTCAGATCACAGTTATACGGAGGTAGACGAATAATAATGTGTCCCATTTCGAGAGCCATAACATCCACAAATGTTCATACAAATATAAATCATTTTCAAGTAAATGCTGATCTACATTACCACTACACTCGTAACAAGGATAAACTGGCAATTCGAGCGCACCAAACGAGCCTTTATGAAGGAAGCTTTAACTATAAAGTGATAATGTTATATAAGAAACTTCCAAATTCATTTAAACAAGCTGCATCATTAAAACACTTTAAGAATAAGGTTAAGAAATTTTTGCATGCACACTGTTATTTTACGGTTAATGAATTTTTAGAACTATAACCATGTAAATGAGCACTGGGAGCATAGTACATTCACAAACCTGTAATATTTATATTATGACATTTCTTGTAGTAAATTAGTCTATGCAAATACCACATGAAGCCATAGAAAAGCTGCTTACTGTGTATATTGTATGTAATCAATTTGACTTTATGTATATACTGTATTTATACATTTTGACGTGTCTCACAACATGTATATGTTGTCAAGGACGAACTGAAATTCTAATTCTAACATACGATTGTTGTAAACTGGTTAGTTAATTAACCTCGAAATTTATCAAAACGAAATATGGCGGACATGATAAAGCTTGGGGCATTAGCCGCTAGATGTCAGTGTATAGCGCATTTGAAATTTCAAAGTTGTCATCTATGTTTACGGAGTAAAACGAAACTTACCGAATGTGGACTCGTACCCGATCGCTCTTCTTATCGCGCGCATATAGTACTAGTTAAATAGAAGTATATAAAGTTAACTGTTTAGAACTTGTATGTAGAATGAATGAAGAGAAGTTGCTACATATGATCCTAAGTTACAATCCATAGGCATACACCGGCGCAGTCCTTAGTTTATGGAGAGATGTAAACAAAGCCAGAAAATGTATTACGCCGCCGGCCACTGTGATTGGAAGGAATTTTATTCTCACGTGACACACATGTGCGCTGTCAATGAACTTCTATGCAAAGTTTAGTTTTGCCGTTTTGGATGTTTTGAGTAGCTTATGTGGTAGTAACGCGCGATCCATATACACCTGAACCATTTCAATAGGTCATAGCTTTTAAACGGATAATAAGACACACGTACAGCTTTGGGAGAATAAAATACACAATTGGGAGATAACATTACACTATTTACATCTCAGAGAAAATGTTGGAAGTGTCCTGCACCAGCATCTATACATGTTTGTACTCGTCTCAACATATTCTCTGAAGTTTTATGGATATGATATCGAATTGAGAGAAGGTTATTTCCAGCAAGATGGAGCAACGCGCCATACATCTAATGACGCCATGGAACTTTTAACCAGTTTCTTTGATGCTCGAATAATCTCAAAAGGTCTGTGTCCCACCAGATCCACTGACCTAACCTCACCGGATTTTTTCTTGTGGGGGTAGCTAAAAATAGAGTGTACAAGAATAGACCATAGATAATTGATGTTCTCAAGGGGTCCATTCGAACCGAAATAAGTAACATTGGCGAGAATACTCTCCGTAAAACTTGAGTGAATATGGTCAGACGAGTGCAAACATGTATAGATGCTGGCGGAGGACACTTCCAACATTTTCTCTGAGATGTAAGTAGTGTGATGTAATCTCCCAATTGTGTATTATATTCTACCAAAGTTGCACGTGTGTCCTGTTATTGGTTCAAACGTTATGGCTATTTAAGTGGTTCAGGTTTATATGGATCACACTGTATATTCAGCAGAAAGCTATTTACATCCGTAAATATATCTATTGTGCTGAATGGTAACTTAATTTCTTCGGGAATTAAGAGTGCTGTTACAGGTTTGTTGCATAAAATTAAATATATTTGCGAGAGGTAAGAAAGAAGGAGGAAAGTTACTGTAGGAGACAAACTAACGTGAACTAATCCAACACAGCAGTGGCTACATGTCTTGGTTATACATATAAGATCAAACAGTTCATTAGTGCTACAGTCCCATTTTGTAATGTCGTCTTATGGGTACGTGGTTAGTAGTGCCATCTGTGACAGGTATTCGATCAGCCTAACCCACGAGTGGCATATTCACAATAAGTTAACTAATATGTAATTAGTAAATTCTCAACAATGCTACACTAGAAACGTTTTAGAGCAGCCACAGCCAATTCGCTTGCCGCGGTGCATGTGCTGGGTTACAAGCACCATGTTGCCTCAGTGCGTGCCTCGTACGTCTTGTCTTTTGTAGCAGTGGCGGTTGGCTACGTTGGCCAATGTGCCGTCTTGACATTACATTCACAAATTGACTCATACTTCCCCGGTAGACCACTAGGGGCTCTCGTATCCGAGATACACTGTTTGTGGCGACTTACTATCGTAAGTACTTGGGTTAGAGCGACTGGACGGAAACCAGGAGATCCGTGGTTCAAAATCTGGCCATGGCACTGAATTTTTCATATTGACTCTATCCATACAAAATCTTAGCCTATATACGGCTAGTGTAGAGAAATGATAAATTCCCATAAATTAACTAAAATAATAAGAGTTAAACGATGAAGACTGGGACTCAAGTACTTACGATAGTAAGTCGCCACAAACGGTGTAACTCGAATGCGAGAGCCCCTAGTGGCCTACCGGGAAAATATATGAGTCAATCGCAGAATTTAATGTCTGGACGGCACGTTGGCCATGCTAGCTCAATGGTTAGAGCGACTGGACGGAAACCAGGAGATACGTGGTTCAAATTCCGGCCATGTTTCATGTTGACACAAAACGTTTAAGTACTTAGGTATAGAATTAGATGGAAAATTACTTTTAAACAGCCATATGAAGTACGTAAAACAAAAGACAGTAAATGTCATTATGAAATTAGCGTCAATTGAACAAAAGAGCTATAGAATACGTTTTACAGCAACAAGGATATATCATATGAGTTTTGTAATAGGTATAATAGGATATGACGCAAGTACATGGGGACTGGCCCCATAGGTCATTCGGTAGAGCACCTGCCTGCCGTGCTAGGGGTCCCGGGTTCGATTCCCTGCGGGGATTTTTCTCCGACCAAGATAATTCCCCATCTTCCCCAGAGTCTGGAAGTATGAATGAGAGTGTGAATGTGTGCGTGATGTAATGATTAAAACCCAAAGATAATGAGTTAACACCTTCAGTATGTTCCAAAGGAGAACGGCCGCCGATATGACCACAGCAGTTATACGCGGGGTATAAATGGAACAAGGAAAAAAAAGTGCATGGGCACATAGGTTAAGGGTCAAATCCTGCGCAACTTTAATCCGAAAAACTCAGAGACAAATACTACTTCGCAGCAGCGGAGCTACACACACTACATCTACTGTCGCCCTACTAATAGGAATTTGGCCTATTGACTATATCATTAGATTAAGGGGTACAACTTATTGGCTAAAAAAGGAAGAATATGGGAATGTTTTTAAAATTATGGGGAAAATATTCAATACTAGGAAAGAAGTGAAAAATTATTTATTGCAAGAAGAGTACATGATTTATTTCCGGACATTAAAGAGAGGCTAAAATTGGAACATATAAAACCAAGAAACGGATCTTTTTAACTTTGTTACAGAACATGGTCCATATAAAGTACATTTAAACAGAATAGGAAAGAAGATCTCAGATTTTTTTGAGCAATGTAACTGTTTAGATTCACCTGAACATGTTATTTTTGAGTGCAATAGATATAGTGAAGTAGTAGAAGACAGTCGAAGGAAACTTCATGGAAAATGTTTATGGAACATCTTAAGAGATGCAGAAGATTATGTACATTTAGAAAATATGTCTCAAATAATATCCATTAAGGCGTTGGAGGAATATATGACCCGCGATAAAATATTTCAAGAAAGAAGTGCGGGAACATTTCAATCTACGAGAAAAGAATATAACTTAAGAGATCGTCGGAGGGAAATAGGACCAAGAGAAACTGAAGATACAGATTACCAGATCTGAAGACCTGATTTAAGACACCAATTATGGACATCAGAAAGAAGACAGAAAGACCACAGACAGAAAGAGAATACCAGGAGAGAGAAGATATATATGGAGAGTATCAGAGCGGTCAGATGCAACTGATTATGCAGAAGCGGGGAGATGACTACCCGGATGGTTGGAACTGACGAACCAGCTCCATCTACTGATGCCAGTTCCTTTAGGAGATGGATGCCAGTAGGAGGAAGCTTTGGATACCAGTTGCAGAATAGGACATTTTTAAAACTGTAGGAAACAGTCTTTCGTAGGTTGTTATAAGAATTAAAGCTGTAGTAGAAATGTAGATTTGATTTATATTGTTGAAGTACAAGTAAAGTAGAAAAAAGACTGTTTTAGATAGATTATATTTGTAAGGTTACTGGAATCCAGTAATCTTTAGGTTTAGTTAGTTCGTTAGGGTAGAAAGTAGATTATAACTTCAAAATTTGTGAACTGTTTTTGTAATCTGATTTAGAGGTTAATAAACTTAAAAATGAAGTTTGAATAATAACACCTGCTATAGACTCCAGAAACCGGGCTATTAAATATGCAGATCTTATTTTATTTTTATGTTGACTCTATTCGTCCAGAATTTTGTTTCACTGTCTCCAAATGTGGTGAATACTGAGAAACCTAAAGGATGTCAGAAGGCAAGAGTGTCTACCGAAGACTGAATGTAGCAAATTCTTAATTGAAACGTGTATATTCGTTTAACATGAAGTATTCTGTGTAAGAGAATCACTATATAGTAAATATTATTTTGTTATTTGGTGTTTTTCAATTGTTTCGGGATCAAAATTCTGCTAATTTCCACAAAGTAATGCTTCGTTCTTTCTTTTATATGCCATCATTTGATTGTATAGGGTTGATGGCTATAATAATCTTAATGGTATTGGGTTGTTTTATATACCGGGTGTCCATAAATGAATATCGGGGTTTTAACGCTTTATAACATTAATTTTATTAAACTTACAGTAATGAAATATATGTCACATGAAAGAGCAACTCAAACAGTTTTATTCGTTGGCACCAGTGCGCATGTGCGTGAAATGTTTACGCCGCGATCCGCTAGAAAGCGGTAGTAGCAAAGATGGCGACTAGTGAGCAGAAAGCGTTTTGTGTTTTGCAGTTTGCAAAGACCGAATCTGTAGTTACTGTGCAACGTGCGTTCCGCATTAAGTTCGGGTGTGATCCTCCAAGTGACAATAACATCCGTAGATGGTTTCATCAGTTTGAAGATACAGGCTGCCTTTGTAAACGGAAGAGCACGGGACGACCAAGAGTTAGCGAAGAGGATGTTGAGCGAGTGAGAGAGTCGTTCACTCGTAGCCCAAAGAAATCAGTTCGGAAGGCTGGTCGTGAATTAGAAATTGCTAAGTCGACTGTTTGGAAAGTTTTAAGGAAACGATTGCAACTACGTCCTTATCGTTTACAGTTGTTACAGGCTCTAAAGCCTGCAGACCATGGTTTACGTGCCAACTTCGCTAACGTAATGCTGTTTAATGACGATGAAGATTTTCTAGATCATGTTGTTTTCAGTGATGAATCGACCTTTCACCTCAGTGGACATGTTAACACTCATAATGCGCGGATATGGGGCTCAAAAAATCCTCATGAGGTCGTACAAGTGCAACGAGACTCCCCTAAAATCAATGTTTTTTGTGCTGTATCCCGGCGGAAAGTTTACGGACCTTTCTTTTTTGGTGAAGCTACTGTAACTGGTACTTCCTACCTTGATACACTAGAGCAATGGCTCTTCCCTCAGTTGGAACAATATGAACCAGAGAATTTCATTTTCCAGCAAGATGGCGCGCCACCTCACTGGCACAACGCAGTACGCGAATGGTTGAACGTAACTTTACCCGACCGCTGGATTGGCCGCAAGGGACCCAATGACAGAGCTTGCTATGCGTGGCCTCCACGTTCACCCGACCTAACGCCATGCGATTTCTACCTTTGGGGTTTCATCAAGGATCGTGTGTATGTACCTCCATTACCAGCTGACCTCCATGAATTACAAAACAGGATTGAAGCAGCTGTTGCAACAATTACTGAAGACACACTGCTCAACGTCTGGGAAGAACTCAGCTATAGACTTGATGTGTGCCGTGTGACAAATGGTGCTCACATAGAACACTTGTAAGCTCGTATATAAAACTGTTTGAGTTGCTCTTTCATGTGACATATATTTCATTACTGTAAGTTTAATAAAATTAATGTTATAAAGCGTTAAAACCCCGATATTCATTTATGGACACCCTGTATAATTTAATAACAAGTACCACAGAGATATTAAACCAAGTATTATACAGTTTGTGGATTGTTCCTTCACTACTAACATGTCCTTAATTATAAAATGGTAACGCAAGTACAGATGTATTATTTTATCTTGACAGGAATCCTGCGCGGTAGGGATGAGTAGCAACTGTGGTGGGGATAGTGCACCTATCGCCACAATGCGTCACACGCGTAAGATTACGAGAGGGGAGGGCGGTGCATAAGGTGTCTAAAAACAAATTGCATTCTCGAAGCCAGTTTTGCAGCTCTTATAAACTGAGTTGCAATTCTTACTATGGTAGTAATCTCCACGCTTTTGTTAGATCTTAAATAGTACATAGGTATTTGGAACAAAACCCTGTTCTCCTCCAGCAGGCCTGATAAACAACTGTCGGACTTTCAATATCGCTGCAGAGTCCCTGTAACGTTATTCACTCCAGGCATATGGTCTAGTATGTGCTGTATTTATATAAGTTTCATCCATATATACTATATAAACTTCACTTCGATATCTTCGAATATTTCGTAAGTACTTAAGCCTTTTTGCACGTATGGTGCGATGTTCGATTAAAATTTGTCTGTCACGCTTAGTGTTTTTTTTCCAAATAATCCTAGCTTCAAAAGAACTCTTCTTAATGTTCAGACACTGCCTTGGAAGTCAGTAGAATTTTTAAGCTTCATAAGCAATTTCTTCAAAGTTGGTCTTTGTTTTTCTGCGCTTTAAAAATTATTCATAGTTCACCTAACTGCATCTGAATTAAAACATCCAAATTAGATTTTGTGCATGTTTGCATGTTTGTTTACTGGGTATAGAGAAGGACGTTGTTGCACTAGCACCAATGGCTTTTCTTTCCTTAATAACTCTCCTAAACTGCTTTCAGACACAATTGTTACCTCAGATACCGTTCCCCAGATTTTTATAGCTGACCCAGACCATTGTTCCTTTTTTATAAATCTATGGATATTGGCTATTACTTCTCGTGTTTTTAAATGTAGCATTTTATTTCCTAATGTGCTGCTAGGAGGCGTCATTTCTAAATGCTCTCTTGGAACCAGGAGACAAGCACATTTTGAAACAAGCTGTAGTGTTACCGAGTAGCTCTGCACGTGTTTACTTGCTCGCAACTGGTACGCAACTGACCTGCCCTCCCCTCCAGTTGTAACCGTTCTGAAGTGGACTCGTCCAGATACCACTGCGCATCGCTCTGCACTTTTCAAGATAAAAAATACATCTGTACAAATTAGGGAACGCCAATGTGCGAGGTAGTGACTGGCATATCTCCCCTAGCACTCGCCACCAACGACCAGGCACGCCGGCACCGAGCGAACTGTATAGGCACACCGTGCTTCTCAGTTGGCGGAGTCTGTTTTAGAGCTTCATTATCAATCAAACGTCTACATTATAGTTATATTTAAGGAGTATAAAACTAAATATAATTATACTTACTCAACATGTTTCCATTAAGGCGTCTCTCCTCTTTTATCTGGGCTTGAGACCAGCACTAGAAGATGTTCCAGTGGCAGAGTTACCACCTTGCACTCCTTTTCGGTTTTTGCATCGTGGGTAAAATCCAGTATTCCGCACATAACCTCCCCAACAAAATCTCAAGATTTATGCTACATTTACTTTGACAAGGTTAATATTACTGCAACACCCATAAGAAGATGTGATTGTTCCATAATGTATGGGAGGTCGCTATGAGGTGATCATGTAATTTAACTAGCCCCATAATTACATAATTATTTTGCTACATATGTCGTTATTCATCTAATTATTAAGTCGACCTTCATATACTTTTCACAAGCATAACCGAAGCGACTCTAATATCTATGAGCGTTAAGGAGAGAAAAAAATGGACTGAAAATCGATTCAAAGGCAATTATTCCAGCGAATGGAGTCAAATGTGCCTATGGTGCTGGACGAGGAGGGCCGAAAAAGCTTACTGATATGATGACACACCTGGGTTACATTTTACTGAATTACACAGATATTGCTTCTTCTAAACAGACTTAGTTAATAAAAAGTCTTAATATATTTACAATATAAAATCTATAAATGGTTATATTCTAGCTAGTAGACTACGAATTTATTATGTGTTTCAAATGCGAAGGTGTTTGTCCTTGAGCACTACTAGGTGAGTAACCAATCGGAATCCTGTGGTGTTGTCGTACTGCATTGCCCGTAAGTGGTGTGTGACGAGCGTCAAATTAATCAATCTCTAATAAATACTATCCACGCTAAGAGAAAAATTCAGATTTTGCAAAAACTGATCCATGAGGAAGGAGAGAGTACTGTATTTAACATAACCGTAAAAATCCATATTTTTAGCTCAAATAGTTTTCCTAATACAAATGAAGTAGATACCATTATACTAAAACAATACATTGCGAAGTAGCCCGCCTCGGTAGCGTAGATGGTAGCATGCCTTCCTCACGTTCAAGAGATCCCGAGTTCGAATCTCGGTCAGGGTGAGTTACCTGGATAAGGATTTTCCGGGGTTTTCCCTTAGCCTTACAGACGAATGTCGGGTAACTCCTAGCTCTATGGACCCTGGAAATATTGGGGCACCATTTCACCCATTCCATTCACCGTCCGATATGACATAACGTTGGAGGACGTAGATTACACACACACACACACACACACACACACACACACACACACACACACACACACACACACACACAAAATTGGAACGTAAGCACTGTAATGAATATCATTATTGGTTGGCATGTATGCGTGAACGTATATTTGAAATTACTCAGAACTGAAACGTAAACATTTGACATGACGTGATAAAAGAAATATGTACTTTGAATAAGCCAAGGTGTTTGTTAAATTCGATGAGAGGAAACGATACACTTCTTGCTAGTCTGGCAGAACGTGTCTGGTCACATTATATCTTTGTTTATGAATGGATCGTAATCTCTATTTACTCTAGAGAGTTCAAAGCAGAATTATTCAGTTACTCTTCCATGAAAAAGTGTATCAGCTGGATCAATGAGACACGATCTACCATTACTACTGCTGGAACAATCCAATATTGTTAATGTGGGCTCAAATTATGTTGCAAACAGAAATAAGAGTTTTAAACTGCCTGACGTTGAACGAATTATTCACGAAGAAATTGACAAGGAACACAAGACTGAGAAAACTGTGTGAGACATCAGATGAACTAGAAGTTGACTTTTGGAAAGAAATAGCACATAACGAGATTCTGGAACCTATCATCAGCAGTACTCAGACGTCGAAGACAATGACAATGACGAATTATCTCTTAACGTAAGTAACATTCACAGCTATACGGATACACCGCTGGTATTTTCGTTGGATTAGAGAAATAAATAATACATAAACTATAATTAATTTTAAACTAAATATTTAATACGAATATCTATGTTGCAATTTTGATCACAACTGCATTATGATAAAACTTTGGAAAATTCAGTTTGCGTTCTCTTATGTGTTGCGCCCAGAACACTCGCAAGTGTGGGAGAGACAGGGAGATATAAAAACAGTGGGGGTAACGAGGTGACAACGCTGATGGCACTAACGCATCTGATTTGCTACAGGTGAGAACTCTTTCCATTTGGAACACATAATAAGTTTATATGACAATGTAAATAGAGGAACGTGTAGGTGTGTGACGTCATTGGTTGTTTAGTATTGTAACTCTCCGCGGATGGAAAATATAGTCAGTGTATCAATTTTAAAGACTTAACATCTAGTGTAAAATATATAAATATCACATTATTACAAATACGATAGTAAAAGTAATTAATTAGTATTGTATTTGGTAAATGTAAGCGTAACGCTGCTTAAAAGGAAGTGGGAAGAGAATAAGTTTAAGCATGGCGGCTTCCGTGCAACATGTAAAATATCACAAAGGGAAACCTTTAAAAAGTGGGAATAGCGAACTATATTGAGCGTGCTTTGAGCCCACATTAACTTTATTGGATTGTAAGGGGGGAAGGTGGATCGCGTCTTATTGATCCAGCTGATACACTTTTTCATGGAAGAGTAACTGAATAATACTACTTTGAACTCTCTAGAGTAAATAGAGATTACGAACCATTCATAAACAAAGATATAATGTGACCAGACACGTTCTGCCAGACCAGAAAGAAGTGTATCGCTTCCTCTCATCGAATTTAACAAACACCTTGGCTTATTCAAAGTACATATTTCTTTTACCACGTCATGTCAAATGTTTACGTTTCAGTTCTGAGTAATTTAAAATATACGTTCACGCATACATGCCAACCGATAATGATATTCATTACAGTGCTTACGTCGTAAGGCATTGTTATGATATAATGGTGTCTACTTTATTTGTATTAGGAAAACTATTTGAGCTAAAAAATGAGGTTTTTTACGGTTATGTTAAATACATTACTCTCTCCTTCCTCATGGATCAGTTTTGGCAAAATCTTAATTTTTGTCTTAGCGCGAATAGTATTTATTAGTATTTATTAGGTTGGTGCTCGTCACACACCACTTGGGGGAATGCAATACGACAACATTGCAGGACTGCGATTGGTTGCTCACCTAGTAGCGCTCAAGGTAAATTGACCCTCCTCAACCTGGAGATAATGTGACTTTGTGGGTTCGTGAAATTAAAAGTCCAATTGCACAAACTCAAAGTATTCTTTATTTCCACCGAATTACAGTTGGAACACTTGGCGATTACACAGAATTACGTAGCGCACACAATTACAATTCACCAGTTCGTCTGTCACAGGTCCACTCCACACTCACGATTACGTACAACTCCTCTGATACACGTACACAGTCCTCAAGTCCGTTCACTAGCACGGCGCTCCTCATGGCTGCTCGCCAAGAGCTCAACTAACTCACCAACTACAGGCCTTATATAGGGAAGATCGCCGTTTCTGGAAGGTTCGCGGCACGCACAATTATCCCGAGGTTTTGAGACGTCTGGTGAGAGGGGAAAGAGACGGTACAGGTCTCGTGCCGCTCTCCTAATCATCCCTTCAGTTAGTGACAGGAGATAAATGGGTAGGCGTGGTCTCAATGCTTCCCGCCTGTCCCTACTGCCGGCATGTTCTATCGGGAGTTCCGACGTTCGGGTGACTAAGGCTACTGTAGGTTTTTGACACATATTTTTTCTAAATTTTTTTTTTCACACTAACTTCAAGGTCCACCCTTCCGACATTATGGAGAGTGGGCATTACTACATATTAAATATTCATTCTCACCTCGGTGCCGCAAATTGAACCCGGGATTTCTAGATGAAAAGCCAACTCTTAACAACTCGAACACGAAGACGGTCATTACGTTTATTGTGCTACTTGGAGAAAGGCGGAATGGCTACACGATATTTCTGCCTTGATTTACTCAAGTAGACGCTCGGTTCATGACAGAGCTTTATTGACCAGTGTGTGAAAAGAGGCGCATTGTTTGCGAGTTGAGAAGGACGTAAAAACAGCACTTTGGGAAAAGGAAGTTCTAAATCCGGCCCATAAACTTCCGTCCACGAGCTTTAGAACGCATTGTGCATACGAACCGTCTTTTGTTTCCTAGTAGTGATGGCACGATGTCGCTGTGTATCGATAATCGATATCGACTCTCATTTTTAAGCATAGATCCACGATACTCACCTACGTTTCTTTACTGAATTGGTTCTTGTTAGTTCGAGGACTGTTCAATAAAGAATGATCATAACTTTTCGCACTAAAATTCAAACTTATTATATTCTGTTAGCTTAATGTGAAACAAACACGCCGTGGTAGTTTCATAGTTGGTACGCCTGGTTCCCGCCGGTAAGAACCAGGCAAGTTCAGACATGTTCAGTATCGCCGACCACTGCAATGGAGGTAACACGAGAGGAACTATATGCCGCTTTCGTCTCAAGAAATCTTTAGTTGAGGCCTATACAATGTTACAGGAGGCCTATGGAGAGTCTGTTCTTCCCTACAGCACAGCTAGAATGTGGTTTAAAATGTTTAAAGTGGGGAGACAATCAATTTCAAAGGAAGGTGGACCCGGTACAGTTACTGCTCTTACAGAAGAAAACATCAACACTGCTGCTGCCATTGTTAGAGAGGATCGACGAATTACCTAAGATTACTTTCTGAAGTACTGAACATTTCATTGGGTGCCACCCACACGTTGGTGACAGAAACATTACACATGAGACGTGTTTGTGTGCGATGGTTTCCAAGACTGTTGATTTCCGAACAAAAGGACATTCGCATGCAGGTCTGCATGCAGTTAAAGTTGATGTTGGAGGATGATCCGGAGTTTCTTCCAAACGCAATCACTGCTGATGAAACTTGGCTACATCATTTTGATCCTGTGAGCAGACAGCAAAGCTTAGTGTGGAAATTTCCTTCGTCACCAACCCCCCAAAAAGCAAAAATGCTTGCTTCTGCTGGTAAAGTTATGGTCATCTCATACTACAGGAATGTCCTGAAAACATTTTTGTTTTGTTTTGGAATTTACGTCCTCCAACGTTGTCATATCGGACGGTGAATGAATTGGATGAAATGATGCTCAAATGAGCTGAGGGTCCATGGAGCTTAAGGTTACCAGACATTCGTCTTGAAGGATAAGGAATAACCCCGGAGAAAACCTTATCCAGGTAACTCACCCTGACGAAGATTTGAACTCGGGACCTCTTAAACGTGAGGCAGACGTGCTACCACCTGCACTACCGAGGCGGGCCTTGAAAACATTGTAAGTTCATATCAGGCGCAAAAGATCACATTTCCGTGAAGCAGGCTGGATGCTGCACCACGATAATGCGCGGCCGCATATTGCCAATGTTATTGCTGAATATCTTGCAAAAATAAACGTGAAGTGCATCGCTCGCCCTCCTTATAGTCCGGATTTAGCTCCTTGTGACTTTTTTCTTTTGCCTAACTTGAAGAAACGCCTTCGTGGGAGGCATTATCCATAATCAGAAGCAGTGGAGAAGGCTGCGGAGGCGATTTGAAGGATCTCTCAAAAATGGTTTACAGCATGTCTTTGAAGACTGATAGAAACGCTGGGACAAGTGCATCGCATTCAGGGGAGACTATTTTGAGAAGGATCATCAAATATGAGGATGAGTACAGGTACGTTGTCAAAATAACTGTGATCATTCTTTATAGAACAGCCCTCGTAGTTTTCTGTGGATAAATGCATGTAACCAATTTTTTGCTCAATACGAGGGTCGTTTGATAAGTCTGGTAAATGTGCATGAAGGGATCGAAATATTTTGTTGCAACTTTGTGGGTGGTAAGCTTCATTATTCAAAAGATTGTACAGAAAAATTGAATGCGCTAATATATGCAGTTCGTTGTTGACAGCCTTCTGAACTGTTCCGTGGGATAGCTGCGATTGAAAATGAATAAAAGAAAGAAACAGAAAAAGAGCTTCATTAGACCTTTTCATTTGAAGGACTGCCGCACAAGTCAAAACTAAATTGGATGAAGTTCACGCGGACTCTGCACCAACATTGAAGACCGCTTCTGTTTTGATCAATTCTTTCATACCTGGTCGTATAATGTACAATATCTTGCAAGAAAAATTGGCAATGAAGTTGTGTGCAAGATGGGTGCAGCGATTGCTCGCAGTGGACCAAAGGTTCATCCGGTAAATTCACGAGAGCGTTAAGAAATACGGGGCAAGATTGTGCGAACCACAGACCACAGAGTAAGTCGTTCTTCTACCTCACGTTCAAGGGGTCCCGCGCTCGAATCACGATCAGGTTGAGTTATCTGGAAAAGGTTTATTAAGGGGTTTTTCCTTATCCTGAAAAACGAATGGACCACGGACTCATTAAAAAAAATGCTGTTCTTTTTCTGTCATGTTTCTGCAAATAGCATGAAATTTCTATGTCGTCACGTAGCGATCTGTTTCTTCTTTCTTCTTTACTATGTCTTCCTGAATATCTACCACGAAATGTTCCAATGTATTACCTTCGTTAACATGAACACGGCTGAAGAATACATTTCTTCCAGGATATGTTCTAGTTTTGCTCCTAGTTCAATTTTCCAATACCTTCGTATCTTATAAACGCTGATTAGATCTTTGTGTTCCACATAAACTTAAAGGAACATCTTTGTAATTTTAAAACCGATCCGATTTTTAAACAAACATCTGTATTTACAAGGAAATGAATAATGAAACAGTTTCAAAAAAACATTTATTTCAAATTTGCAGCAGTTAACAAATAGGACTTTGTGGACCAGTGAGTTAAGACAATGTCGTCAGTGTAACACGTGAGTGAATTTGTTATATGGCAGAAGATGTTTCAGTTATAGTAATTGTCCGCCAGGGGAGAACCGACCGCTTTTTGCTGTCCAGAGAGGGCTCCACTTGTAATATCCTGTACTGAATAAATGACTTTGTAATTATTTAGGAGGTTTCACAACATATTGTAATTACGTTATTTATATACAAGAAACATAAGACTGGGAAAACTACCTGAGACATTTCAGAGGCCGAAGGATAGAATGGGTACCCTCTATCAAATACCTTGGAGTAGAGCTAGACAAGGGTCTGACTTTCCGTCGACACATCAGGGAACTCTCGGCGAGGGTCCAGGGAGCTATTGCTTCCCTGTATCCTATGCTGGGTTCTCGATCGATGCCAGTCCGCGTAAAGCTACACCTTTTTCGAGCTCTTATAGTCCCGTTGATGCTATATGCCTGCGATGTCTGGGGCATGGCCGCAGATTCCTGGCTGGCATATCTTCAACGCGCTCAGAATAGAGGACTTAGGTCCATCTATTCAGTAGGTCGATTCTTCCCAGTAAGGTTCCTGCATGAAGCCTCGGGTCTTCCATACGTGGAAGATGAAATTAGGCGCCGGGCTACAAAATTATACGAACAGTTACCTTTGCACAGAAGTGCCCTGGTTCGGTCTCTTGGGGATTATGATCCCACCAAACGTCGTCGCCGACTATTCCGGGTCCCCCGCATGGCTTGAGGGCATCCGAGGTAACCACGGAGCATTTCCAGCAGCAGCAAAAGCTGAGCTCCCATAATCTACAAAGAGTTGTTGGTCTCAAAATTAAACAAAAATTCAGTGAAACAAAAACTCAGTCAAAATTAGTTCAAATCAAAATAATTCTTTCTACTCCAGGGTGCTAGTGATAGCATTCTATCCCTCTAGAGGAGTGAATAAACTACCTCATATTCAATCCACCATCCTTAAAGAAAAACAGACATCCTAACCCATCCCGAAAAGAAAATCCTATCTGTGGTTAAACCCTATCTTGGGTGAGCACACAGCAACAATCTTCAGGCTAATACAAGCCTACCAGTACCTGCGAGCGAGCGAGCGAGCGAGCGAGCGAGCGACTGCAGTATTACACCCTGATCAATGTTCCAATCTTCTATTAATTCTTTGTTGGACTTTTTATTCGATTGTAGTGATTAACAAGTTAACGTTTCTCAAAACTCAATAATGTAATTTATAGGTGATTATTATCGGATGTGATGTACTCTCATTACTTTGTCTAACTGCTATAAACTTTTATTATGTAGCTACAAAGCAATGCGGTAGATTTTAAGTGATTTTGAAATCTTTTAATTCTAGTTGTTATGTAATGACTATAAATGTATTCTCTCGGTGTGCCTTGGCAATACGATTTGTTTGTTTGTTTGTTTGTTTGTTTGTTTGAGAAGTTGGAATATTGAAAAACTCAAACTTACGAAAAATATCCCTGATTCTTATTTGACTTACGGTCTATCACTTTTACTTGTCACACGAATGAGATAAAAAGCCTAAACCTGATCTATGGTTTCCATGTTCATAACTCGTAACTTTTTTGAACCTTTGTTGGAACATTCATCTGGTAGTCATTTTAATGTTCATGCTGTTACATGGATTTCTTCTTCACTTAATGTCACTAGAATATCTAATTGTCTTAGCAATATGATTTAGAAATAATTACTTTTAAACGTAATATTCCATGCTAATGACTTGTCTCTTTGTCAAAATGACAGCTGAGTTTGTTACATTATAAGGTTAAGCGAGGGTTAATCGGATTCATATTTTGTAAATCTTTCACAAAAGTCCTATTTGTTACGTAAATATGAACGCTTTTACCTATATTGAAGTCTGGACATTCTAGATTATGTTAACTGTTAAGTATTTCGATGTACACTTCCGTTTTCATTTTTATTTATTTTTATTTTATTTTTATTTTATTTTTTTATTTTCATGTCTAATTCTAGCAAAACAAATATGTTCTCAAACCCTTCTGCCTCAACTCTGCATCTAACAACTTGTTCGCGGACCCCCGTAGTTTGGTAACTCATTTTATATGAATCAGTCGACCTTTGGTTGAATTTTATAATTGCAATTTAATTAATTACTTAAAATGTCTTGCTGTTAAGTTTTTGTTATGTTAAGTAAAACGTATATAGTTCGGCACAGAGCAGGTAAGTGACTCATTAAATACAATTCTACGCTTTCTATTGTTATAATTCAACATTATAACTTGACTTAAGGAAACTGGGAGGTTATTTTTACCCAGACAAGGCTATTTTTTTCCAATATTAAAATTTGAATATATAGAAAACTAAACATTATCAGAAATTGAAATTCGGCATGATTACTGTAAGGATGGGTGCATTTAACTACTGCATAATATTTAAATTACGTTCACATAGGTCCATACAAAAGGGGCATAAATCACACCGTGTGTCCTGAAAAAAATATTGCACCCTATATTTCAGGTGCACTTTACTTGTAGGAATTTAAACCTAAACGCACCAAGTTTTATCCTAAGATACACGAGTCTGTTGGAGAATTTAATGTCATGTCGGCACGTTGGCCATAGTAGCTCAAATGGTTAGAGCGGCTGGACGGAAACCAGAAGATCCGTGGTTCAAATTCCGGCTATGGCATTGAATTTTTCAGTCTGGCTCTACCCTTTCAACCTAAGATACAGTTTTATAATATAGGCTAAATGAAAATCACATATAGTTTATACTATGCACATGAAAAATTAATTAGTTTTGAGTAAAAAAGAGATAATATTTTCAAGGACTGAATATTTATTTTCATACATTTTATAAATCACATGAATATAAATGTTAGCCGAATGTGTTCAAGAAACATTGAAAAATAACCACTACAAATTTTGTGACAATATCTTTTATAGTTTTTGAGAAACATGCACCTGAAGTATGAAAAATCAGGGTTTTGCGAAATCATGACCAAAAATTAAGCACCATTCTCAGGAAGTGGGCGTATCATTACGCCTCCATGTTTAAATTGACGAATTAAAGGACTTTAATACAAGCTGACATCCTATGTTATATATATATATATATATATATATATATATTTCAGGTGCACTTTACTTGTAGGAATTTAAACCTAAACGCACCAAGTTTTATCCTAAGATACACGAGTCTGTTGGAGAATTTAATGTCATGTCGGCACGTTGGCCATAGTAGCTCAAATGGTTAGAGCGGCTGGACGGAAACCAGAAGATCCGTGGTTCAAATTCCGGCTATGGCATTGAATTTTTCAGTCTGGCTCTACCCTTTCAACCTAAGATACAGTTTTATAATATAGGCTAAATGAAAATCACATATAGTTTATACTATGCACATGAAAAATTAATTAGTTTTGAGTAAAAAAGAGATAATATTTTCAAGGACTGAATATTTATTTTCATACATTTTATAAATCACATGAATATAAATGTTAGCCGAATGTGTTCAAGAAACATTGAAAAATAACCACTACAAATTTTGTGACAATATCTTTTATAGTTTTTGAGAAACATGCACCTGAAGTATGAAAAATCAGGGTTTTGCGAAATCATGACCAAAAATTAAGCACCATTCTCAGGAAGTGGGCGTATCATTACGCCTCCATGTTTAAATTGACGAATTAAAGGACTTTAATACAAGCTGACATCCTATGTTATATATATTAAAGCTGAAGAATTATATAATTTTTTAACATTAAAAAAAGGATTTTTGAAACCTATCGACCTCCCAGTGCCCTTAATGGACCCCTCGCGCTCTCCCTGACATCTCCTCGCGGACCCCTCGAGGTCCGCGGACCACGCTTTGATAAACACTGTTCTAGAGGATACGGTTGCAGAATATTACGTAAAAGTAGCACATCATGTCAATGTGTTAAAAGTGGAATAACGCCTAAGGACCCAAATAGAAGGTAGTAAGGAAGGACTGTATAAGAACTCTAACACTAATTCTAAACCTGGTTTAGAGTTATAGCCTTTTCTTAGTTAGAAAATATTAAATAAAACTGAAAGATAAAGATAAGGTTAGTAGTATACGGATGATTAGATGTTATTTCCCTATTTTCATTTTTTATTACCCAGAAAGAATAAGGAAAGAAAGCAGGAAGTTTATATTGCTAGTTTTAGTTTCTTCTCTTCACAGTTAACCCAGTTCTAGTTTCTTCCAGGATATGTAACTTTGGTTTTACGATTTTTTTATAGTCCAACGGCGAAATGAGATTCGTCGGCTAATTCTACCTGGAACAAAAGCTACATGTTGCAGGGATATCACGTTCACCGTCCAGAGAGAAAAAACACCTCAACTTGTGATGCTCTACAGATATAAATAAACGTAAAACAAATGACGGTCACAGAAACAAAAAACGAAGGCTGTCTTGTATACAGCGCTTATAGTAGAAGCATTCATCTGTTCTTTAAACGGATATAGAAATGTTTACATGCACAAGTTCTAGAAATGGTGCATTTTCTGTTTATAGCCTGCTCTAAGCTTTTCTCAATGGGTTTTGCATATTCTGTGAATATGGAAATACTTAGAGATTATGTAGCAACCTTTTAGGGAGAGTTCCTATATTACCATTGGTTGGCACGGAGCTAAAATATTACGTGCAATAAGTTTATTGTTCAATTATACCACAACAGCCATCAAAACCTACTTGTATTCTGAACCTAAGATAACGTTATTTATTCTTAAAAATCAAGAAAATCTCCAACCGGAAACTTTTTTTACATGAATGCATTATCCAAAATTTTAATTCTATTACATGATCTAATTAAGAGGTATGTCCAGAAGGTAAGTTCTGTTTCGTAATAAAACTAAATTGTGTACAGATACAGAAAAATTATTTATTGCACACAATTCTACAACTCTTAAACTACTTTTCCACATAACTGCCGAAATTTTGCAGGCATTTGTCATAGCGAGGCACAAGTTTCTGTATACCTTCTTCATAGAAGTTTGCCGCCTGCGTCTTCAACCAGCTGGAAACATTTTCTTTCAGGTATTCGTCATTGTTGAAGTGTTAACACTCAAGGAAAGATTTGAGATGCAAAAACAGATGAAAGTCGCTAGGAGCGAAGTCAGGGCTGTACGGGGAGTAGTCAAACACGTCCCAGCTAAATCCCTGTAGGATGTTTTTCGTTGCATTTGCAGTGTGTGGTCGTGCGTTGTCGTGAAGTAACAACACCTTTTGACAGCCGATAAATTTCAATTGATTTCACTTTCCTAACATTCAGAAAACAAATCACAGATCTGATTCCACAAGCGGCGGGATTTTCAATCAACACCAACATTGTAAACAAGCACAACAAGGCGTACGTGACTGACAGCGATCTCACAATGGCGCACGTTTCTTCTCCTTGATACAGAGTGTCTACCGGCATGTACGGAACTGCGATCGCAGCGCTGCAGCGGAGATAAATTTAAATAGAACTTACTTTCTGGACGCCCCTTGTATTTTAATATGTTTAAGACACATATTTACATAACAAATGAAACGCTTATTTTCAATGGAAATTGTTCTTACACACTGGCCATTTGTAGGCTAAAGTATGGAAAGATAAGAGTCACACTGAAATATTCAATGCCATAGCCGGGACTTGAACCACGGATCTTCTGGTTGCCATCCAGCCGCTCTAACCATTGGGCTACTATGGCCAACGTGCCGACATGACATTAAATTCTCCAACTGACTCGTGATTTTCCAGATAAACCACTTAAAAGTTCTCATAAACACTTGAGACAACTACCTTAATGACGACTTACAACATGTAAGTACTTTAAGGCCCGGGCTTTATAGTTTGGACCACAATTAGGTCAATTACTGGAAATTAATTGTTCTTTAACACTAGCCGTGTGTAGGCTAAAGTGTGGAAATGTAGAGTCAGACTGAAAAATTCAATGCCATAGCTGGGACTTGAACCACGGATCTTCTGGTTGCCATCCAGCCGCTCTAAGCATTGAGCTACTATGGCCAACGTGCCGATATGACATTAAATTCTCCAACTGACTCGTGTTTTTCCCAGTAAAGCACTAGGAGTTCTCATAAACACATGCGACAGCTACCTTAATGGCGAATTACAACATGTAAGTACTTTAAGGCCCGATCTTTATAGTTCGGACCACAATTAGGTCAATTAATGGAAATTAATTGTTCTTTAACACTAGCCGTGTGTAGGCTAAAGTATGGAAGGGTAGAGTCAGACTGAAAAATTCAATGCCATAGCCGGGATTTGAACCACAGATCTTGTAGTCTCCGTCCAGCCGCACTAACCATTGAACTACTATGGCCAACCTGCCAATATGACATTAAATTCTCCAACTGACTCGTGGTTTTCCAGATAAACCACTTAGAAGTTCTCATAAACACATGAGACAACTAGCTTATGGCGACTTACTATGCTGTAAGTACTGTAAGGCCCGGGCTTAATAGTTAATCACTATTAGATCAATTAATGGAAATTAATTGTTCTTTCACATTGGCAATGTGTAGGCTAAAGTATGGAAAGGTACAGTCAGACTGAAAAATTCAATGCCATAGTCGGGATTTGAACCACGCATCTTCTGACTTCCGTCCAGCCGCTCTACCATTGAGCTACAATGACTAATGTGCCTATATGATATTAAATTCTCCAACTGACTCGTGTTTCTCCCGGTAAACCACTAGGAGTTCTCATAAACACATGACACAACTACCTTAATGGCGACTTACTATGCTGTAAGTACTTTAAGGCCCGGGCTTTATAGTTCGGACCACTATTAGGTCAATTAATGGAAATTAATTGTTATTTCACACTAGCCGTATGTAGGCTAAAGTGTGGAAATGTAGAGGCAGACTGAAAAATTCAATGCCATACCCGGGGTTTGAACCACGGATCTTCTGGTCTCCGTCCAGCCGCTCTTACCTTTGAGTTACTATGGCCAACGTGCCGATATGACAGTAAATTCCTCAACTGACTTTCCTAAGTGTTTTACCGCGAAAGATAATGTGGGGTATGATGGTGCGGAGTCCCCATACGCAGAATCCAACTCATATTTGATTTGCGTAGGCGTATTGCCTTTCAAAAACAAATACGAGTATTTAATGACAGCTCGATACTCGATTTTGTCCAGGTTCATAAAAACACTCACATCAACTCACTAAAGCAATTGCTACATAACAACTGAGCGTCCAAAATGGCTGAAACTTTGGTGAGTAGCTGTCAAAGGATGAATAACGAAATTCACTACCTTCTATTTGCGAGTACTGCCATCTTTATGTTGAGGACGGAAACTTTTCGGACCACCCTCGTAAATAGTCTCCTTTTACTAACAAATCTGAATTGCTTAAAAATATGGAAAAGAGGGATTTGTGCACCAAGTGGTTCAAATAAGAAAGAAGAATTAACTTTTTAAGGACAACTTTTACAGGATTGAAGAAAGTCTATATTGCGAATGCGGCATATCTGATTTTCTTCAGTTCAATGAAAATATTATTCTGATTGTGGATGTGCCCGCCTAGGTAGCGTAGATGGTAGCGTGTCTGCCTCACGTTCCAGAGGTCACGAGTTCGGATGTCGGTCAGGGTGAGTTATTTGGATGGGTTTGTCCGGGGTTTTCCCTTATCCTGAAACACGAATGTCAGGTAGGTCTAAGCTCCATGGACCACGGACTCATTTTAGTATCATTTCACACACTTTCATTAATCTCAAATATCACTTAACGTTGGAGGACGTAAATTACAAGGAAAAAAAGCCATTGTGGATATCTTCCAAACTTATTGCAGCTTTTTTCCCCTGCTTTCTTTGGTACTGTCAATGTATTTGCTTAAGGGAATGTTAAAGAGCCAAAATGTAGAATAAACAGGACAACAATTAAGTGATAGCTATAAAATTTGTAACAAAATAAGTAAAGGAAATAATCAGCCTATACTGAAATACCAATTCCTTGACTCATCAAAGTCGGAATGGAAATATTTTTATGTACATACCTAAAAACAAAACATCAGGGGAATTCCTGTACGAAAAAGAACATGATGTCCACCAGATACCAAGACGTATACATAAATTTTATTGGCAAACAAAGACAAACCTATACAGGCATGTCAAGCATTCCCCAACTCCCCGACTCACTTTAACTCAGTGAAAAACGAACAAATAAATACAAAAAAGTAAACCATATTATATAACACTAGCCCGTCTGGAGAACATTACATTGTAATTTCAAGCATTTTCAGCCGAATCAAGCCATAATTAGACTGTCAAACTATTCTTTGTTAGCTTGAAGGCATCCTTTGGTAGTCAACAGACTTGAAATACAAGTGATGCAAGAGCTATACGTAATCATGAAAAGAAAAAAACTGGCACGGAAATTGAAGATTGTTACAAAGTAAATTAATAAACTGGATAAAATCTACGCACTTAAAATACTCTTAGGAATCAATAAAATGTAATCCGCTAAATTTCTATATTCCTGTGTTTTCGCCAGATGCTCAGAATCCAAAAAGAGCATTTTAAAACGGCATTACATTTAATAATTATTAATAAGTGATAATATATTTTAATATATTAATACAGGGTGTATATAAATATATATCGGGGTTTTAACTCTTTATAATATTTATTACATTCAACTTAGAGTTATAAATGATACGTCAAATGAAAAAGCAACTCAGTTTTACCAAGAACCTTATAAATGTTCAATGTGACTACCCTTTGTCACACGGCACACATAAAGTCTATAGCCGAGTTCTTCCCAAACGTTGATAAGTGTGTATTCAGTTATTGTAGCAACAGCTGCTTCAATCCGGTTTCTTACGAGCGCTGATGAATAAAGAATGATGACATATTTTTTTGACAACGTACCTTTACTCATCCTTATAATTTTGATAGTCCTTCTAGAAATAGACTCCCCTGAATGTGATGCACTTGCCCCAGCTTTTCTGCCAGTCTTAAAAAACATACTTGAAAACATTTTTTGAGAGATCCTTCAAAATCGCCTCCGCAGCCTTCACCACTGCTTCTGATGATGGATAATGCCTCCCACTAAGGCGTTTCTTCAAGTTAAGCAACAGAAAAAAGTCACACTGGAATAAATCCGGACTATAAGGAGGTTGAGCGAGGTACTTCACGTTGATTTTTGCACGATATTCAGCAACAACTTTGGCAATATGCGGCCACGCATTATCGTGGTGCAGCATCCAGCCTGCTTCACGGAAATGTGGTCTGTTGCATCTCATATGGACTTGCAATGTTTTCAGGACATCCCTATAGTATTGTCCAATTACTGATGTGTGTGCAGGTACAACATGCTGATAAACCATTCCATGAATATCAAAGAATGAGATGACCATAACTTTCCCAGCAGAAGCAATTACTTTTACTTTTTTGGGGGTTGGTGATAAAGGAGATTTCCACACAGAGCTTTGCTGTTTGCTCTCAGGATCAAAATGGTGTAGCCAAGTTTCATCAACAGTGATTGCGTCTGAAAGAAACTCCGGATCTTCCTCTAACATCAACTTTAACTGCATGTTACCTCCATTACAGCGGTAGGCGATACTGAACATGTCTGAACTTGCCTGATGCGGGAACCAGGAGTACCAACAATGAAACTACTACGGCAGCTTGTTTCACATTAAGCTAACAGAATATAATAAGATTGAATTTTGGGGCGAAAAATTATGACTGTAAAAATTATGATCATTCTTTACTGAACAGCCCTCATAATTCATGGAGGTCAGCTGGTAGCGGAGGCACGTACACACGATCCTTGATGAAGCCCCAAAGGTAAATCGCATGGCGTTAGGTCAGGAGGACGTGGAGGCCATACATAGCAAGCCCTGTCATTGCGGCCTATCCAACGATCGGGTACAGTAACGTTCATCCAATCGCCTACTTCGTTATGCCAGTGAGGTGACGCACCATATTGCTGGAAAATGAAGTTCTCTGGCTCATTGTCTTCCAACGGATGTAAGAGCCATTGCTGTAGTGTATCAAGGTAAGACGTGCCAGTTAGAGTAGGTTCAATAAAAAGGAAAGGCCGGGATATGGCGCAAAAACATTCTCTTTAGGGGAATCTCGTTGCATTTGAACCATCTTGCGAGGATTTTCTGAGCCCCAGAGGCACACACTATGAATATTAACATGTCCACTAAGGTGAAAGATCGATTAATCACTGAAGACAACACGATCCATAAAATCGTCATCGTCATGAAACATATCGTGTGCGAAGTTAGCACGTAATCCGTGGTCTGTCGACTTTAGAGCCTGTAATAACTGTAAACGGTAAGGACGTAGCCATAAGCGTTTTCTTACAACTTTCCAAACAGTCCACACAGGAACTTGTAATTCACGACTAGACTTCCGGACTGATTTCTTTGGACTGCGAGTGAACGACTCTCTCACTCGCTCAACAGTCTCTTCACTTACTCTTAGTCGTCCCGTGCTCTTCTCTTTACAAAGGCAGCCGGTATCTTCAAACTGATGATACCATCTACGTATGTTATCATCACTTGGAGGATCAAAACCGAATTTAATGCGGAACGAACGTTGCTCAGTAACTACAGATTCGGTCTTTGCAAACTGCAAAACACGAAACGCTTTCTGTTTACTAGTCGCCATCTTTGCTACTACCGCGTTCTAGCGGATTGTGGCAGAAACATTGCACGCACATGCGCAATGGTGCCAACAAACAAAACTGTGTTGCTTCTTCATTTGACATATCATTTATAACTAAGTTTAAAGTAATAAATATTATAAAGAGCTAAAACCCCGATATTCATTTATATAACAAAGACATTTACAACAAAGACATTTTAATTTAATGTTCTTTGCAGCTGTTATGTTTTTCAGTGTAACTACGAGTGTTAATTTCCGACCTAATAAAGATACAAGACATTTTTTGGGATCTTTCTGTTTTTTTATTAATCAACATAGTCTCCTTGTAACCGTACACACTTCTCTCGGTGATGCTCCCATCTCTGTAACCCCTCCAAAAAGTACTCGACGTTCTTCTCTGCAAAATAATTGTTGACGAAGTTGATTTCCTCTTCATTTGACGAAAATCTCTGTCCTCCGAGCGCAATTTTTAGACAAGGGAACAAAAAGAATTCGGTTGGAGATACATCTGGTGAGTAATGCGGATGGTCAAGCAGTTAAAACCGTAATTCGTGTATTTTCGCCACAGCAACCGCTGAGGTGTGAGACGGTGCGTTGTCTTGGTGAAACCGGATTTCTTTTTACTGCAAATGTGGCTGTTTTGCAGCAAGTTGTGCCTTCATCTTGTCAAGTAATGCTGCGTAGTATGCTGCTGTAATGGTATTTCCTTTTAGAAGATAATCGATTTAAACAACTCCAATAGTATCCCAAAAAACAGTTGCCATCACTTTCGCAGCCGAACAAAACAGTTTTTGCTCTTTTATGGAGCCGATTCTCCCTTTGCAGTTTCGGACATATAATAGCGTATCCAAGTTTCATCTACAGTAATTAGTCGGAGCTAAAATTCGGATTTATTACGCCTAAACTGCGCCAACAGAGCGTTGGAAATGTTCATTCGAACACGTTCTTGGTCTAACGTGAGCAAACGCGGTAACGAACGTGCGGACAGCTTTCTCATGTCTAAATATTGATTTAATATGTGACAAACACGTTCTTTTGACACGTTCATAGCCTCTGCTGTCCCTATCACTTTAATTCGGCGGTCGTCTAGCACCATTTGGAGAACTTGGGCGATATATCCGTCGGTAGTTGCAGTTTTTGGACGTCCCGAAATTTCATCGTCTCTCAAGCTCTTAAAGCCACGTTAAAATATAGCTACCGAAAATTTCACTGAGGTAAATGATGCTGCAGAGTTCCCATATACAGCATGCAGCTCATCTTTGATTTGCATAGTCATATTGCCCTTCAAAAACAAATATTTAATGAGAGCTCCATACTCTTTGTTGTGCATTTTCATAAAAACATTCATATCAACACACTCATACGACTGTTATATAACAAGTGAGCTTCCGAAATGGCTGAAATTTTGGTGAGTAACTGTCAACAGATGTAGAGTGCTGCCATCTTCATGTTGAGGTCAGAAACTTTTCCTGACCATCCTGGTATCTTGTGAAATTAAAATGTATCACCAAAAATAGAACGATGACAGAAAATGTTGCATTTCAGCATTAAAAGATTGATATGCAAAATTCAGTTTTGTATTTCAGAAATTAATTCGGCGCATTTCAATCAGTTAAAGTGTTATGGTTTCATATAAAGGACAGAAACAAGTTTAAAGTTGTGGAAACGTAGAATCAGAATGAAAAATTCAATGCTATAGCCGGGATTTGAACCACGGATCTTCTGGTTTCCGTCCAGCCGCTCTACCATTGAGCTACTATGGCTAACGTGCCGACATGACATCAAATTCTCCAACTGACTCGTATTTTCCCGGTAAACCACTTAGTAGTTCTCAGAAACACATAAGACAAGACATCTACCTTAATGGCGACTTACAACGTGTAAGTACTTTAAGGCCCGGGCTTTATAGTTAACCACTATTAGGCCAATTAATCGAAATTGATTGTTCTTTCACACTCGCCGTGTGTAGGCTAAATTGTGGAAACGAGTCAGAATGAAACCAGAAGATCCATGGTTCAAATCCCGGCTATGACATTGAATTTTTCATTCTGACTCTACGTTTCCACAATTTCGCCAACACACGGCCTGTGTGAAAGAACAATTAATTTCCAAGTTTAAAGTTGCTGTACAGTGTAATAGATAAATCCATTTTTGTATTTTTTTTTTCTTACGGATCTTGTATATACTGTTGATATGAATGCATACTTTAGCAGAGTCCTGTACCTACAGCTAAGCTGTTGAATATGCACTCCCTGGCCTTGGCCCTGTATTTGCATGACAGCCAACTATTATATTTGAATGTGACATGCATCTGACATGCGTGGACCTCAACGATGCAGCTTGCAATTATAATACGTAACCACTTTTTTCTTATTATTTCGTCGGGTGGGCAAAGCAAGTTAATCAAACTCGGATTTCAAAGCTGCAGGATTATACATGCAGTAAAAGGTCTGACTACCATTCAAGCCGTGCGGCGACAAAAAGCTGTCAGTGTGTTGCAATAAGCTGATTTTTGTTTAGCACACTGAAGTTAACATAACTTCAGGGAACTTCGGTGCATTGCACACGTTCACGACGCCATGAATTGCAATAACTTGTGAATCAATATGAAGCCCATTCCTATAAAGCAAAGGTGTGAAATTTTCTCTAGTATAGGGGTAACATGCCAGCCTCTGGTTCTCGAAGCCATGGGTTCGAACCCGGCGAAGGGTGATGGAGTTTCTCGGGCGTAAAAATACTTAGCATAGCTTTCTTCAGAAGCGGTGTTTCTGTATCATAGAATTACGGAAACTAAAAGAACCTCAAGCTGATAATAGAGACCTCTGAGCAAAATTGATCTTATATTACCCTTCAATATACGATGGCAAACTGAAAATCACAGTAGATAAAGCGCGTCCATAAGCAAGTGCCCACCTCTGTGGAGTAGATGGTAGCGGTCTGCCAGCTGTTCAAGAGGTCCAGAGTAGAGTCTCAGTCAGGGTGTTACGTGAGGTTTATCCGGAGCTTTCCTTTATCCTGAAATACGCATTTCGGGTAGGTCTAAGCTCTATGTACCCTGGGTTCATTTGAGCATAATTTCATTCATCGTCCGATACGTTGGAGATTTTCCCTTATCCTGAAAGATGAATATCTGGTAACTCTAATCTATGTACCTTGAGCTAGTTTGAACATCACTTCATTCATCGTCCGATATGACTTAACGTTGGAGGTTTTCCCTTATCCTGAAAGATGAATATCTGGTAACTCTAATCTATGTACCTTGAGCTAGTTTGAACATCACTTCATTCATCGTCCGATATGACTTAACGTTGGAGGTTTTCCCTTATCCTGAAAGATGAATGTCTGGTAACTCTAAGCCCTATGTACCTTGAGCTAGTTTGAACATCACTTCATTCATCGTCCGATATGACTTAACGTTGGAGGTTTTCTCTTATCCTGAAAGATGAATGTCTGGTAACTCTAAGCTTTATGTACCTTGAGCTAGTTTGAACATCACTTCATTCATCGTCCGATATGACTTAACGTTGGAGGTTTTCTCTTATCCTGAAAGATGAATATCTGGTAACTCTAATCTATGTACCTTGAGCTAGTTTGAACATCACTTCATTCATCGTCCGATATGACTTAACGTTGGAGGTTTTCCCTTATCCTGAAAGATGAATATCTGGTAACTCTAATCTATGTACCTTGAGCTAGTTTGAACATCACTTCATTCATCGTCCGATATGACTTAACGTTGGAGGTTTTCCCTTATCCTGAAAGATGAATGTCTGGTAACTCTAAGCTTTATGTACCTTGAGCTAGTTTGAACATCACTTCATTCATCGTCCGATATGACTTAACGTTGGAGGTTTTCCCTTATCCTGAAAGATGAATGTCTGGTAACTCTCAGCTCTATGTACCTTGAGCTAGTTTGAATATCATTTCATTCATCGTCCGATATGACTTAACGTTGGAGGTTTTCCCTTATCCTGAAAGATGAATGTCTGGTAACTCTCAGCTCTATGTACCTTGAGCTAGTTTGAATATCATTTCATTCATCCTCCAATATGACTTAACGTTGGAGGTTTTCCCTTATCCTGAAAGATGAACGTCCGGTAACTCTAAGCTCTATGTACCCTGTACTCATTTGAACATCATTTCTTTCATCGTCTGATATGACTTAACGTTGGAGGTTTTCTCTTATCCTGAGAGATGAATGTCTGGTAACTCTAAGCTCTATGTACCCTGTACTCGTCTGAACATCATTTCATTCATCGTTCGATATGACTTAATGTTGGAGGTTTTCTCTTCTCCTGAAAGATGAATGTCCGGTAACTCTAAGCTCTATGTACCCTGTACTCATTTGAACATCATTTCTTTCATCGTCTGATATGACTTAACTTTGGAGGTTTTCTCTTATCCTGCAAGATGAATGTCTGGTAATTCTAAGTCTGTGAACTCTGAGCTCATTAGTAAGTCATTTCATTAATCGTCTGAAAGAAGGTGTCTGGTACATAACTCTAAGCTCTATGTCACCTGGGCTCTTTTGTACGTCATTTTATTTATCGTCTGAAAGATGGTGTCTGCTACATAAGTTTAAGTTCTATGGGCGCTGTACTCATTTGAACATGAGATCATTCATATTAAGAATTAACTTTGGAGGTTATGTCTTATCCTGAAAGATGAATATGGTTTAACTCTAAGCTCCATGTATCTTGTTCTCATTTGGGCATAATTTCATTCATCCTACGATATGACTTAACGTTGGTTTTACTCATCCTGAAAGATGAATGTCAGGTAACTCTAAGTTCTATGGACCCTGGGCTGATTTGAGCTTAAATTCACCCATTTTATTCATCGTCTAATATGACGTAGTGTTGGTTGACGTGTTACTATTGCTCTAACCATAATGTGCGAAAAGGTACAAAACAGCAAAGTACTCATGGTTGAGATCAGACACGAAAATGTAAGGTCTAGAATATTTAAGGTAAATTTGGATATTCTATGGTATAATATCACTTTCTTTGGGGTCGAAGGACCAATTGCAAATCCCCCTTAAAATAAAAATAGGAAAAAGCGTTCATAATGGTAAAGCAGGATGCTTATTGAAACTGTAAACTGAAAGCTAAGTCTCCTCTCGGTCCATGTGAGCTTTTAGGAAACTTTATTACTTAAACTGTGCGTGCAGCATGAAACAGTACACTCAGTTTGTTAGTGGACAAGAAGAAGTACCGCTAGGCGAACAAAGACAGACAAGGAAGGTTTGGTCAGTAAAGTCTGTCTAGTGAACGGGAGTGCAGTTTGCCCCTCAAAGGGAACCCACTCTCCCGCCCACTAATGACCGTCATAAATCTATATCCACACTTCAGAAATGGAACAGTGTCGTTGAGGACCAATAACAACCCTGATTTTCTCGAAGTGACAGTCGCATATCTACTCCACGTGAAGTCTCAGTTGCCAAAGTTACAACTTCCAGTTGATCTGTTTCATTACGTGCAGCAATTCGTTGTGTGTCACGATGTGGAGACCGTGGGAGGGAAATGCACTGGTAAATGCAAATCAAGTAGTAGATAACTTTCAGTTAAGTGAAAATAATCAAAGTGATGACAATAGTGTGAATAACTGGGCCGAGTTATATTACTGGTAAATTCAAGCGCTTGTTTTGAACACATATAAATATGCGCTGACAAATAATCTTGGTAAGGGGTCGTGCAATGAACCTGATGATAAATTCTGGGTATTCACAGAAATACAGTAAGAAATATTGTGACGAAAAAAAAAAGAAAAAAATATTAAAGAAAAAAATCTAATAAAACATAAAGACAAATATATCACGACCTAAGATATAGGCAAAGACGTCGATCAAGTGTGAAAACAAAAGCAAACGTTTCTCTAAAGTAGATAATTTCATATGCGTTTTAATTCGCCGAGAAATTTATAGATTGCTTAGAAATTTATAGAAATTTATATGACAGAGGAAAATGTGAAATTCTAGTACCAAATTTTGTTTTGACACAATTTTTAAGTGGACATGGTAAATTTGGTGAATACTTATCACGCTTTCACTTAACATCCAACGCCGAGTGCATGTGTGGTGAAGAATTTCAAACTGTGGTTCATCTCCTTTTCTGTTGTCCCATTTTTTGGAGAGAAAGACAAGAATTAATATTCAAGCTAGACTCTCTAGGAACTGAATTTTCTGCTCCGCTCACATCTTTGCTAATGAAGCCACAACAGTATAAGTACTTCATGATGTTTATAAACTCAGTGTTTAAACGTTTGAAATAGTTTAAATTAATATGCATCAGATTAAAACATATTTTCTTCCTTCTAGTATTTAAAATATTTTTGTTAAAATTGTATATTTTTATGTATCAACTCTAACCCTAATATACCACCGTGTAAAATAGGGTTCAATAAATCTGGATAAATAAAAAAAATATAGATTCTCTGCAAAAGGGGGAGTGACCACCTTAGACGAATTGGTTGCACATTTGCAAGAAATTTATAATTTTCCTTATGGGCACTGCACTTTGCGCGGTCTCGTAAAGGAGCTGGGTTTCAAGTACCGCACTTTGAATAAGATAAGGGTTATTATGGAATCCAATAGAATTGTAGCCTGGCGATATATAAGTTTCGCAGTAATGGACATAAGATAATTTATTTAGACGAAACCTCGTGCGATACCCATGACGTATCGAGAAAGGTGTCAACCTTGCAGAAAGATCTGGGAGAAGGAAGGCGGCTGTTGTAAAACGATTATAAGGGTTCGTCAAAGACAGCGGCCGACGTGCACACCAGTTAACTAAACAGACTTTACGCCCAAGAGGGAAGGGGTAGTGCCAGCCTGAAAACCAGAAGACAAGTGAATGCTCTACCTGGAGGCACTGTTGTTCGGAACGTCGATGGACGCTGTGGGGTAGGATGGTGAGTTCAAAGCGATGTATGTAAGAAATGCGCGCGTGTGTAAAACCCAGGCAAGAAGAGTAAGTGATGATGAATAAAGAAAAGACAAAAGACGAAGCAGTCTGTTGTGTACCACTCTTGGGATCAAAGATCCATGCTCTGAGCTAGCTACGAACCCATAACTCGTCCCAATAAAGTCCATAATACCAACTCCACACTTATATCCCCTTCCAAGTATGAGTACTCCGTCAACCATTAGTACTGAATTATTTATACTCTTAAATCGTTGGGGGTCTAAATAATGGCAGCTTCTGTAGAGGAAAAACTGGTTTGTGTTTTCTACAAAGTGTACTAATGCACATTACAATGTGCAAAATTGACTGGAACGCAGTCACATATGAAAAACACTGACATTCTGAAGCATTTAAACAAAAGGTAATAAAATTGGAACAATCCAATGGAGATGTTTTTCAGGTTGTAAACAAACTCAGGAATGATGGAGAGGAATTTATTGCCAATGGAACAAAGACATTTTTGCAGGCTAATTAAGGCTTGAATAAAGTCTGTTGTGTATTGAACTTTTTGATACAAGTAGGAGAGCCTTCGCTGTGTTGGTACGAGATAAACATTTTTTATTATTTTAATCCCCTAAAAGGAGAGAGCATGCAGAAGATGAAATAATTAAGTCAGGGGTGCATCGCGTTGGGAAGTACGAGGTGACGCGTCCACCCACAGAAGAACCAGGCCATCACCTTCTCTCGAAGACGAATAGCAGACCTTCCACCAATTCGCCTTGCTAGTGAGGACATCCATTGGAAAACTTACGTTAAGTATCTTGGTGTTCCACTCGACATCCAATTGACGTGGAGAGACCACATTACATATGTGGCTAATAAAGTTGACAAAAGAATGGGTATGCTATACCCTCTCTATAGCCGACGATCAGTCATGTCTCTGCCTACAAAACTGCTTCTGTATAAGCAAGTACTCTGGCCAGCCATCACATACGCCAGTAGCAGCCAAGTCTTACCTACACCACCTTGAAATTTTACAATGCATTGCCACAGACTCCCCTTGGTACATCCCCAATCTAGTTATCCGACGTGACTACGTATCCGCACAGTAAGAGACTACATCCATACCCTTTCACGTTCCTTCTATCAAAACCTCTCCCACAACTTCAACTCCCTCATCCGCGGTTTAAGTGAGTACGACATCGATCCTGGAGAGCGCTACAAACGCCCGAGGCCGCTTCTAGGCACGTAAAATAAAACATCAGATGGCTTATATATAACTCCAACCTCATCTTCTGCCGTATGTTACCTTCCTTACAAAACACTCCACTGCCAGTAGAGGGCTTAGCCCTGATCTCGCTTGAGACCGAAGGTCTGACATCCAGATCATCAATGTCTAGTCGTGATGGTTGTTGTCGTGATGGTGGACTCTGTGAATGCATGACAAAGATGGCAGCACTGTACAATGCACAGAACTCTAGTGGCAGCGACGATAGTTCGGACTGTTTTTGACACTTAAAATGGAGACTTTTCATTGCAGGAACGGCGTATAATCATTCGTTTTCTCCATTTTCGTGGTGTGACACTTATTCATATTCATCGCCAGTTGAGTAAGACATGTGGTGGTGGTACCGTGTATGTGTCTAATGTGCGTTCCTGGGTGCGACACTTTAATTAAGGCAGAACATCATGACAACAAAGCAAGACAGTCACGACCTCGCACCAGCCGCCAGTCTGGCGACATGATCTAGCGAGTGGAGAACGTTGTTTTGGAGAACCAACAATTGAGCATTTTCAGACTTTCATACAGGATTGTGTGCATAGATCCCTCCCGTAGGGGAGCGGATCCGTCCCCTTCAGCTGCTGTGGTACGGGCGCTGCGAACCCTTAGCACTCGTGGTAGCTCTGACGTTACTAGAGGAACCTCGGGCCGACAGCCGAGACTCTCCCTTGTTCGGATTGGGTTGGACTCCAGGAGGCAGTGTGTTTCCGACACCCGCGGGAGATCGGGTACCTCCGGCTAGGCTTCGGCCGCCCGGAGGGGGTAGAGGGTTGCCTCATAAGTCCCGGGTACTAGCCTGCAGAGCTAGTAGAATGTGTGCTAGATCACCAGGCCGCCCCACCGAGGTTATTCGGTAGCCTTCCCTGCGGGGTTGACGCGCGTAAGTGGCGTATCCACTTCCATCCGTCTTGACGTTGTCGATGGGGGAGAGCTATTTAAGAAATCAGACATTGGCCTATGGAAAGAGCCCCAGAGTTATCCATCACACCCGGGTAGAAGGAGGATACGGTCTTCAAACTTTTGGGTAGATCTTCTGCGCTTAAATGTACAAAGATCCCATGGAAATGCCAATTTTAGAGGCGATGTCTGCAGCTGTCTTGGTTTGTTGTAAATGAATGTGCTTAACATAGTATTAATCTTCTGCATGAAAAACATAAGGCATTGCTACTAAAGTGACAATAATAAAAAGAAACATGTACATAAATTATTCGAAGTCACGCTGGTCTACTTAACGAGACACATGCTTTTTACCGCTCGGCTACCATGCAAACGGCCAAGCCGCAAAGCATCTTCATATCTATCGCATACCTTTCAAATGAAGTCAAAGTGTTATCAAAACGTATATTAGATAAATTAATTGTTCTTTTACACAAGCTGTGTGTAGGCCAAAGTATGAAAGGTAGAGTCAGACTGAAAACCTCAATGTCATAGCCGGGATTGAAATCACTGAAATTTCCAAAGCGCATATTGTGTACTCAGCACCAGAGAATGCTTTCGATTTCTTCCGAATCGAATTTAGTTTCTGGCAGCTGCACTTTTTTGCCTATTCATATATTTTTTAATACAGATGCGTGTTGGACATGTGGTTTATCTGTAACACAACCTTACCAAACCTAACCATTATCAAATGACTGAGCTTGTTAAGCATGTCTCTAGTGCAACCGTTACTTTGCCTAATCTAACCTAACCTAACATTTCACGTTAGGCTGGCTTTTATCGGCCCGTCAATGCACTTATATTTAACAAGTTACGAGAGCTGATCGTTAAAGAATGATCACAACGTACCTTTACTCATCCTCATAATTTTGATGGTCCTTCTCAAACCAGTCTCCCCTGAATGCGATGCACTTGTACCAGCGTTTCTGTCAGTCTTCAAAGACATGCTGGAAACCATTCCTTGAGAGATCCTTCAAAATCGCCTCCGCAGCCTTCACCACTGTTTCTGATGTAGGATAATACCTCCCACGAAGGGGAATAGAAAAAGGTCACATGGGGCTAAATCCGAACTATAGGGAGGGAGAGGGATGTACTTCACGTTGATTTTTGCAAGATATTCAGCAACAACATTGGCAATATGCGGCCGCGCATTATCGTGATGCAGCATCCAGCCTGCTTCAGGGAAATGTGGCCTTTTGCACCTGAAATAGACTTGCAACGTTTTCAAGACATCCTTGTAGTATTGTCCAGTTACTGACAGGTGCACTGACTGTGCAGGTACAACATGCTGATAAACCATTTCATGAATATCAAAGAATGAGATGATCATAACTTTCCCAGCAGAAGCAACCACTTTTGCTTTTTGGGGGTTGGTGATGAAGGAGATTTCCACACTGAGCTTTGCTGTTTGCTCTCAGGATCAAAATGATGTAGCCAAGTTTCATCAGCAGTGATTATGTTTGAAAGAAACTCCGGATCTTCCTCTAACATCAACTTTAACTCCATGCAGACCTGCATGCGAATGTCATTTTTTTCGGGAATCAACAGTCTTGCAACCCATCGCGCACAAACACGTCTCACGTGTAATGTTTCTGTCAGCAACGTGTGGGTGGCACTCAATGAAATGTTCAGTATTTCAGAAAGTGATCTTAAGGTAATTCGTCGATCCTCTCTCACAATGGCAGCAGCAGTGTTGAAGTTTTCTTCCGTAAGAGTAGTGTCTGAAGCATCGGATCCACCTTCCTTTGAAATTGATTGTCTCCCCTCTTTAAACATTTTAAACTACCTTCGAGCTGTGCTGTAGGGAAGAACAGACTCTCCATAGGCCTTCTGTAACATTGCATAGGCCTCAACTGAAGATTTGTTGAGACGAAAGCAGAATTACAAAACCGCATATTGTTCCTCGCGTGTTACCTCCATTGCAGCTGTAGGCGATACTGAACATGTCTGAACTTGCCTGGCTCTCTCAGGCGGGAACCAGGAGTACCAACAATGAAACTACTACGGTGTGTTTGTTTCACATTAAGCTAACAGAATATAATAAGATTTAATTTTAGTGCGAAAAATTATGGCTGTAAGAATTATGATCCTTCTTTTTTGAACAGCTCTCGTACATTATACAAATTTTTCATGATGTGTTATAGTACTTCATTAAATTTCAGATCTAGATAGTATAAACCCTAACCTATTTGAACTTCCACTCCATGGACTTCTAAAATAGTTCCAAGTGTATGAAGAAAGGCATGTGTCGTTTGGATAAATCTTTACTTTCTCAAACTTCGCTTTGTGATTTTTTGCCGTTTGCACGCTACCGAGTGCTTCATCAGAAATACCTATTATCTTTGTTAATTGTTCAGCAATAACATTTAATAAACTGAAAGAATGGGAAATACCAATAGTAAGCAATATACATTTCGGCACACTATAGCTATTGTGATTTGTCAGATTACGCATCTTAACCTCAATGTTTCTGTGCTTTTGTAGGTAACAGTTGCAGCTCCTGCCTATTATACATGCTGATTTGGGGGAACCTGAATCAGTTTACACTCTACTGAAGATACAGGACACTCCAGCTGGATGCCATTTATAGGGAAACAAGCAATTGTAATACACCAAAAGCCAACTGTGACATAATTGCCCCATTATGGTGTTCTCTGATTATCTTTGATCCATTCAGTCAGATGATACTACCAACTGCTCCAAATGCACTTGGAGAGGTACGTCCGTAGTTGCTGTTAATTACAGCTGTTATGTTGGCGATATGGTATCCTCTTGTAGGTAAGGAGCTATTTTGAAATGTGTAGATCCAGTTGTATCTTACATAATGTTTACTTGAACTGGTTTAACTAACAGAGCTGACCAAACAGTTCCATATTAAACAATTGAAGCGGCCAGAAGCAGAAGTTGCTATGTCACTGTTTCAAAATTATGCAACACAGCTGCTTAAAGTGTAATTTTAAATACCAAAATAGTAATACAAATGAAAGAATTTTATGTACAGGTTCTTGTCAAGTCCATTTTCCCACTGTTGGAAGCATGTTTGGAACTCTTCTAGTTTGATATTGTCTAGTGCCCTTTGCGGAGCTGTTTTTACCACCTCCACATCGTCATAATGCTCCCCTTTTACCGTTTTTTTTTTCATTCGTGGAAATAGAAAAAAGTCGCACGGGGCTAGGACCAGCGAATGCGGAGCGTGGAAACGACAGACCACCTCTGAGATGCCAAATAGTGGGTTACTCGTAAGGCCGTGTGTACTGGAGCGTTGTCGTGATGCAGAAACCAGTCACCTAATCGCCAAAGTTCCGGGCGTTTCCTCCTCACATCCTCTCACAGACACCTTAAAACACCCAAGTAAAATTGCTGGTTAACAGTCTGGCCAAGGGGTACGAATTGCCGATGCACAATTCCACGAACATCAAAAAAGACAATGATCATCGTCTTCACATTTCACCTCACTTGCATATTTTGGTCTGGGAGAGTTGGGAGTCCTCCACTGGCTTGACGCTTGCTTGGTTTCTGGGTTATACCCGTAACACCAACTCTCATCCTCTGTAATGACTTTGTTCAAAAAGTTTGGATCACGTGTTATCTCTGTTTTCAAGTCCTGACACACATTCATGCGAATGGTTTTGTGCTCCTGTGTGAGAAGGCGCGGAACAAATTTAGCAGCAACACGTCTCATGTGTAAATCCTCCCTCAAAATCCGCTGGCACGTGCTCCAACAGATTCCTGTCGCTGCTGAAATTTGGTAGATCGTTTGGCGACGATCCTCGTTGATCTTTTGGTGGAAATTTTCAATGTTCTCCTTATTTCGCGTCCAGAACGAGCTTGGTCTTCAACACACATCTCACCACGTTTAAAGCACCCAAACCACTGTAAAACCTGTGTGCTGCTCCTAGCGTCCTCCTGGAAAGCTTTCTGAAGCATTTGCTGTGTCTCCGTTGCAGTTTTTTAAAGCAGGAAACAAAATTTCACACACACTCTTTGTTCTTTTAAAGTTGCTAAACGACTTAGCAGATGTAACCCGCCAACAGTCAGAGAATCACACTACCACGCTTGCACGTTCAGCTCTACACTGACGCCGTCTGTACAGCTGTTTCATGAAGGTCTCTACTAACACCATCTAGCGTGAGAACCCTGCACTACGTCTACGAGTGGCAGCGCCCTCAGAGTCCGGTTTCTTTTGAATGCCCCCTCGTATGTAGGATGTGTGACAGGATATTTTATTATTAGGATTTTACAACTTTTAACTTAAAATGGATGAAAAGTTGTTAAGTCACTTAACAGCTTCTGATTCTTAGTGTTAGAGTTTTTCCATTATACGATATTATAATATGTAGCCATGGATAAACTATTACTTTATTTTCATAAATACATCTCTAATATGGACTAATCAAGTATGCACTTCATGAATTGACGTACAACATTGACATCAAAACATCACTCTATTTCTGCTCAAGGTGTTCTCGGGCCCAAATGACCTTGTTGTCGACGGGCCCTAAAACACCACACACTCACTCACTCAAGGTGTTCTCGGGAAGCAAGCCAGGTGAAAAGACGATTAGAAATCCACAAGCCACCTCCGAAAATTAAACATCTGTTGAGACCAGTGAAAGAAAAACTGGACTTCCAAGTTCCGGGAGTGTACCGCATTCCCTATGAATGTGGGACACCGTATATAGGACAAACAGGATGGACCATCGTTGCCAGAATAAACGAACATGAACGGAGCATTCGTTTAACGCAACCTGAGAAGTCTGGACTGGCAGAGCATTGTTTTCATAACGACTATAGAGCCAACTTTCGGGAGACGACCATCTTGGCAAAATGAAACAGTTACTGGGAGCGGAGAATTAAGGAAACTTTGGCCATTTCCTCCGAGAGGAGCACGCTTAGTCGTAATGCTGGATTTCAGTTCAGTTGCTCTTGAAAACCGGCCTTAAAATGGAACTCCGTCGGGTTAAAAAGTAGAGATCAATACAGCTTGATAATCAACATAAGTTGTTACGCTTCTTTGACACATGTTTCTATACTCACACCATCTCATGACCTGGCAGTTAATTTACTGAGAACAGTCTTTTGTTCAGTAATGCGAATTTTGATAGTGTGTTGTCTTTGTTTATATTAGTGTTTTATCAGTGATAAATTTGTGGTTATAACATTTAATAAATATCATGATGGGAGAGATGCACACTCCCTAAACGTCGATTTCTAATCGTCTTTTCACTTGGCTTGCTTCCCGAGAACAACTTGAGCATATTCGTCGCCAGGAAAGCTTCAGGTCCTATATTACTCCATCTCTACTACATCATCATCTACATCACTTCCATATGTCATTGTGTCATAAAATGTGGACCTTCTGACAGAGTAACAGGTTCCAGCAGTGAACGAAATCGTAATATTTTGCCTTCTTAAGCTTCCAAAGCCTATCTGGTGTGTTTGTCACACTACCACTTGCCTTGTGTAAGGCTTGCAACCTCACTACTCTCCTCAAAAGAGCCTGGGGACGATAAAGTAGGGGAAACATTGTGTGACGAACCTCTGGTACACACCCTCTTTGGAAATACACACCCCGGATTAAAGGGAATTCAGGAATACTTCTTACAAGTTCATGGTCGAGGGCAACTGGAGTGCCATCATGTTCCCCGTTATCGGTCAGTAGACGTATGGCATGGACAGCTTCAATGGGATTCTTCTGTAGCGAATCTTTGATCACTTTCATCCATGTGGATGTGTTATCTGTTTCAAATGGGAAGGTGTTTGTCCTTGAACGCTACTAGGTGAAAAACCAATCGGAGTACTGCGGTGTTGTCGTATTGCATTCCCCCTAAGTGGTGTGTGACGAGCGCCGAACTAATCAATCTCTAATAAATACTATTCGCGTTAAGACAAAAATCCAGATTTTGCAAAAACTGATTCATGAGTAAGGAGAGAGTAATGTATTTAACATAACCGTAAAACCCCCATATTTTTAGCTCAAATAGCTTTCCTAATACAAATAAATAGATGCCATTATATTATAACAATGCATTGTGACGTAAGCACTGTAATGAATATCATTATTGGTTGGCGTGTATGCATGAACGTATATTTGAAATTACTCAGAACTGAAACGTAAACATTCGACATGACGTGATAAAAGAAATATGTACTTCGAATAAGCCAAGGTGTTCGTTAAATTCGATGACAGGAAACGATACACTTCTTGCTTTTCTATCAAAACGTGTCTGGTCACATTATATCTTTGTTTATGAATGGATCGTAATCTCTATTTACTCAAGAGAGTTCAAAGCAGTATTATTCAGTTACTCTTCCATGAAAAAGTATACCAGCTGGATCAATGAGACGCGATCCACCTTCTCGGCCCCCCTTACTACTTCTAGAACAATCCAATATTGCTAATGTGGGCCCAAATTATGTTGCAAACAGAAAGAATATTTTTAAACTGACTGACGTTGAACGCCTTATTCACGAAGAAATTGACAAGGAACACAACGAGGCTGAGAAAACTGCGTGAGACATCAGATAAACTACAAGTATATCTGCAGTAATCTTACTAGACACTTTGAAACTACGTACTCCAGCACTGGATATTTTGAAGCTTCTATGATAATATTTTAACTGTGTATAAACTCCACTGGAAGTTAACAAACTACTGTGTAAATATTCTGTCACAATCTCAATAAATGTTTTAAACTCTACATGGGCTGATGCGTTGTGCTTTGCTTCCCTGCTACGGAATTCGCCGGGTTCGACACCACCCTTGGGGATTGGGGGTTTTAAGTACCGAACATTGAGGAATTTGAGGAGCTACGATAGGTAGCGAATCCCGGACAAGAAAGCCAACCTTCTGGCTTGGAGTGCCGTATGTGTATAAAAAGACGACAGTCGGGTTGGCAGGTTCTGGCTCGCCTGCGGCCTCGTACGCCGAGGATTATAGATATAAAGTCATGATTTGATTGCGACTTTTAGAAAGAAATAGGACGTAACGAGATTTTGGAGCCTATCTTCATAAATTTGCAGTACTCAGACGATGAAGACAATGACAATGACGAATTATCTCTTAACGTAAGTAACATTCACAGCTATACGGATGCACCGCTGGTATTTTCGTTGGATTAGAAAAATAAGTAATTCGTAAAATATAATTGACTTTAAACTAAATATTTAAAACATTTGCGGAATATCGGATATCCATGTTGCAATTGTGATTACAACAACTGCATTATTATAAAACCTTGGACAATTCAGTTTGCGTTCCCTTACAACTAGCGCCACGAACACTCGCAAGTGTGCGAGAGAGAGGGAAGTATAAAGAGTGGGGATAACGAGTTGGCAACGGGGAAGGTTGTAACGTATCTAATTCGCTACAGGTGAGAACCCTTCCCATTTGAAACACATAAGACTTTATCCATTGATCGTTTCTTCTTCTCAATATTGCCAAAAAATTCTGTCAATTGGCACGAAAGAGTGTCGTGGTATTGGGAAGCACAGATAAACTTTCTGAAAGCGCACTTGAGGTATGCCCAAAACTGTCTAATCTAAAATGTATCAACAGCTGATATCAAAGAGCTTGGGTGGCACCACCAAACGGCTAATGCGGCAACTACTTGACTTAACAACATCTAACTCGAAAAGGCTGACTTAACAACTTTTATTTCTGAAATTGATGCCCATTCAACATGCCAGGGTCATTATATGTTCGACCTAACATCTTCTGATCCAAAAATATCTTACCACTATTACAGAACAGGTACTCAGAGTGCTCATTGTGTGTTTAACATGATTTCTCAAAGACATTTGACTTAACAACTTCTGAATTTGAATGCTTCAGTTGTTTTCCTCGACAAATGATGGATTAAACGCTGTTCTCAATGGCAAAAGTAGCACTAAAATCTGTTTTAATTACATTTTTAATATTAAATTTTCTTCCTTTGTACAACATATATGTGGCAAACAGCTAAGTTCCATAGTTGTTAAAATAAAACAGGTAGGGGATACAAAAATATATGTCCTATTTCTATAGAACATAACGAATGCCTTGGAAATACCTACTGTAAGGTTGGCAGAACTTCACGTCAGCCATGTTCAATTTCAGGGAACTTGCATTAAATTGTTTCCACTGTATACGTGGGGAAGTAAATCACTAACGCCATCTCTCACACAGGCCGATACAACTGCTTTACGTCTTCTGCTACAATGCATATCAAACAGACTTCTGCGACGCATACTAATATAGATTTTATCTTTAGGTGAGGATACCATGCATAATAAACATCAAAATAAGATACATAGAGCGACGTTCTGCGATGCTGGTTGAGGATTTTCAGTGATGGTTTGGCTCCAAAATTCAATTTTCATTCTTGTATAGCCTTTAAGAATAATTCTCATAGTTTGTATTAAAACACCACAAGCTGGAGGTACTAGAACCACTAATCAAATGTGCAAATTTGATAAAACTCTTAGGATTTAACCTAAATTTTGCTGAATTTGTTAAGGCATTCCATAAGAACACTAGTTTATATATGGAAAATATATTTATAAATACATAATAAATAATTTATTCATACAGTAAATTTGTTACATAAATTTATATAAAATTTTAAATAATAAATCCAATAATAATATAATAAATAATATTTAAACATAATAATTTATAATAGTACAATATTTAAATATTATAAATAAAATTATTATAATATTTATTATAAATTTATAATAAATAATTTATAAATTTAAATTTATAAATTTATATATACATGTGTGTAAGTGTGTGCTAATATTTAAATATTTTTTAATATTTAATATAATATTTAATAATAATATTGTAATATAATGTTACGAATATGCTCAATTTCTTCTCGGGAAGCAAGCCTGGAGAAAAGACGTTTAGAAATCGACGTTTCGTAAGTGTGCATCTCTCCCATCATCAGGATTTTTATGAAATGTTATAACCAAAAATGTATCACTGATATAACACAAATATAAACAAAGACAAAACACTATCAAAACTCGCATTACTGAGCAAAAGACTGTAATCAGTAAATTAAATGCCAGGTCAGGAGATGGCGTAAGTATAGAAAATTAATTGGATCAAAGAAACGTAACTACTTAACTTGATTATCAAGGGGTATTGATCTGTGCTTCTTAAGTCGACGGATTTCCATTTTAAAGGCCATCTTCCAGAGGAGCTGAACTGAAATCCAGCATCACGATTAAGCGTGCGCCTCTCGGGGGAAATCGCCCAGGCCTCCTTAACTCTCCGCTCGCAGTAACTGTTGTATTTTGCCAAGATGGTCCTCTCTCGAATATTGTCGCTATGTCGTTATCAAAACAATGCTCTGCCAGCCCAGACTTCTCAGGTTGCATTATGCGAATGCTTCGTTCATATTTGTGTATTCTGGTAGAGATGGTTCTTCCTATTCGTCCTATATACAGTGTCCCACATTTACAGGGAATGCGGTACACTCCCGGAACTTGGAAGTCCAGTTTGTTTTTCACTGCTCTCAGCAGATGTTTAATCTTCAGAGGTGGCTTGTGGTTGGTCCTGATGTTGTATTTGGCGAGAATTCTGCTGATTCTGCCGGATAGATTGCCGGTAAACGGGATGCAGGCTGTAGCGGTAGGCTTATCTGACGCTTGCTGTATTACAGGTTTCTCTTACCTAGCTTTGGTGATCAAGGCTGCTGATTCTGCCGGATAGATTGCCGGTAAACGGGATGTAGGCTGTAGCGGTAGGCTTATCTGACGCTTGCTGTATTACAGGTTTCTCTTACCTAGCTTTGGTGATCAAGGCTGCTGATTCTGCCGGATAGATTGCCGGTAAACGGGATGTAGGCTGTAGCGGTAGGCTTATCTGACGCTTGCTGTATTACAGGTTTCTCTTACCTAGCTTTGGTGATCAAGGCTGCTGATTCTGCCGGATAGATTGCCGGTAAACGGGATGCAGGCTGTAGCGGTAGGCTTATCTGACGCTTGCTGTATTACAGGTTTCTCTTACCTAGCTTTGGTGATCAAGGCTGCTGATTCTGCCGGATAGATTGCCGGTAAACGGGATGTAGGCTGTAGCGGTAGGCTTATCTGACGCTTGCTGTATTACAGGTTTCTCTTACCTAGCTTTGGTGATCAAGGCTGCTGATTCTGCCGGATAGATTGCCGGTAAACGGGATGTAGGCTGTAGCGGTAGGCTTATCTGACGCTTGCTGTATTACAGGTTTCCCTTTCCTAGCTCTGGTGATCGAGGCTGCTGATTCTGCCGGATAGATTGCCGGTAAACGGGATGTAGGCTGTAGCGGTAGGCTTATCTGACGCCTGCTGTATTACAGGTTTCCCTTTCCTAGCTCTGGTGATCGAGGCTGCTGATTCTGCCGGATAGATTGCTGGTAAACAGGATGTAGGCTGTAGCGGTAGGCTTATCTGACGCCTGCTGTATTACAGGTTTCCCTTTCCTAGCTCTGGTGATCGAGGCTGCTGATTCTGCCGGATAGATTGCTGGTAAACAGGATGTAGGTTGTAGCGGTAGGCTTATCTGACGCTTGCTGTATTACAGGTTTCCCTTTTCTACCTTTGGTGATCGAGGCTGCTGATTCTGCCGGATAGATTGCTGGTAAACAGGATGTAGGTTGTAGCGGTAGGCTTATCTGACGCTTGCTGTATTACAGGTTTCCCTTTCCTAACTCTGGTGATCGAGGCTGCTGATTCTGCCGGATAGATTGCTGGTAAACAGGATGTAGGTTGTAGCGGTAGGCTTATCTGACGCTTGCTGTATTACAGGTTTCCCTTTTCTACCTTTGGTGATCGAGGCTGCTGATTCTGCCGGATAGATTGCCGGTAAACGGGATGCAGACTGTAGCGGTAGGCTTATCTGACGCTTGCTGTATTACAGGTTTCCCTTTCCTAGCTCTGGTGATCGAGGCTGCTGATTCTGCCGGATAGATTGCTGGTAAACAGGATGTAGGTTGTAGCGGTAGGCTTATCTGACGCTTGCTGTATTACAGGTTTCCCTTTTCTACCTTTGGTGATCGAGGCTGCTGATTCTGCCGGATAGATTGCTGGTAAACAGGATGTAGGTTGTAGCGGTAGGCTTATCTGACGCTTGCTGTATTACAGGTTTCCCTTTCCTAACTCTGGTGATCGAGGCTGCTGATTCTGCCGGATAGATTGCTGGTAAACAGGATGTAGGTTGTAGCGGTAGGCTTATCTGACGCTTGCTGTATTACAGGTTTCCCTTTTCTACCTTTGGTGATCGAGGCTGCTGATTCTGCCGGATAGATTGCCGGTAAACGGGATGCAGACTGTAGCGGTAGACTTATCTGACGCTTGCTGTATTACAGGTTTCCCTTTCCTAGCTCTGGTGATCGAGGCTTCAATATCATATTCGGAGTAGCCGTTTTGACAGAAAGTGAGTCTCAGGTGCTGTAATTCTTGTTGTAAGTGGCTGGGATCAGAGATAGACAAACCTCTATGGGCCAGTGTATTGAGAACTCTCAGTCGTTGGGACTTATGATGGAAACTATGAGCGTTAAGATAGAGATCGGTGTGTGTAGGCTTGCGATATACAGCATGCCGCAGTGTACCGTTGCTGTTTTTTGAAACAAGAATGTCCAGGAATGGAAGAGTTCCATCCTTCTCCACTTCCATGGTAAACTGTATTTGAGGTCGAAGGCTGTTGAGATGCGCATGAAAGCCAGACAAACTGTCTGATCCATGTGGGGAAATTTCAAAAGTGTCCTCTCTATAGAAATGAGATGGTTTCAGTGGAGCTGTGGCTTGCTTTTCACCTGGCTTGTTGCCCGAGCAGAAATTGAGCATATATCTATGCAGTTTAAATGGAAATGTTCTGGTTGTTTTATTTTAGTTTTTCTGAAGCTGAAGTTGAAGAGATTGTATGGCTAGGCTTTCTCTTAAAACATTTTAATGTTATATACCACATATATCCGGCTAAAACGCATTTGGGAAACTGTTACCCTGATAAAAGGTCTTGCGTGTAACAATCTATTACCTTTCTGTTGATTGTTCCACAACATTATTGTTCAAAAGTTGCGGAATTCTTTTTTCTTCACGATGATGTTCACCATATAGTTTCATTATAGTATTAGTATAAAGCGAAGAGGGAGGACTAACTGTATAATGACATTCATTATCGGCAGCCGTTCTCTTTTGGAACATATCGAAATTGTTAAGGGCACTGGGAGGTCGATATGTTTAAAAAAATCCATTTTTTGTTTCTAATGTTAAATAATTATACAATTCTCCAGCTTTAAAATGCTATATATAACATAAGTCGTCAGCTGGTATTAAAGTCCTTTAATTCGTCAATTAAACATGGCGGCGTAATGACACGCCTACTTCCTGAGAATGGTGCTTAATCTTTGATCGTGATTTCCCAAAACATTGATTTTTCACACTTTAGGTGCATGTTTCTCAAATACTATAAAAGATATTGACACAAAATTTGTATTGGTTGTTTGTCAATGTTCCCTGAGCACATTCAGCTAACATTTATATTCATGTGATTTATAAAATGGATGAAAACAAATATTCAGTCCTTGAAAATATTATCTTTTTTTTACTCAAAACTAATTAATTTTTCATGTACATAGTATAAAATATATGTAATTTTCAGTTAGCTGATATTATAAAACTGTATCTTAGATTATGTAAGATAAAACGTTGTGCCTGTAGCTTTAAATTCCTACAGGTAAGTTGCACCTGAAGTATAGGGGTTTTTTCAGGACACACGGTGTGATTTATGCCGCTTTTGCATGGACCTATGTGAATGCAATTTAAATACTATACAGTAGTTAAATGCACACATTCTTATACAGTAATCGTACCGAATTTAAATTTCTGATAATGTTTAGTTTTCTATATATTCAAATTTTAATATTGGTAAAAACTAGCCTTATCTGGGTAAAAATAACGTCCCAGTGCCTTTAACTCGCCTAGATCACTAATTAGATCACGTACACATTCGCACTCTCACTCATACTTCCAGACTCTGGGGAAGATGAGGAGAAAAATCCCCACCCCCACTGCCAGCAGTCGAACCTGGGACCCCCAGCATGGCAGGCAGGCGATCTACCGACTGAGCTACGTGATCAGCCCACGACCTTTTGTTCTGAAACTTTAGAAATGAGTTTCACTAAAACATATGCTCTAAGCGACAAATCAGATCAAAAGCTTTATCTGTTATTACATAAAATAAACATTTGAAACTCAACGACACTTCAAACCTTTTATCAAAACAAATAACTATCACTTTGTCAGACAGATGAACAACAGTACTCAATACTTAAAGCTTTTAGAGTAAATAAATATTGCTTTAATTGAAGCTGGCTTATCAATTGGAGCCTCGTGTTTTTGTATAATTTTATAAATTTATAATTAAACAATTCATTTATAAACAGCGTCATTCAGTGTTATAAAAAGGTCACGACCAATGCTGAACAATCCTTTGTGTCATATGTATATTAATTTATTCCTATAGACAAATTTATTTTACATAATGACCATTTTCATATTCTGTGTAATAACACTGTTCGACAAGGGTAATTTTTCCCATATGGAAACGCGTGTTTTCAAAGGATTTTCATGTAAGACTCAAATCTGAAATTCTAAATTTGCTATCAGGCACAGGTTTTTTTTTTTTTTTTTTTTTTTTTTTTTAGTTATGCGAAGATATGTGTCTAATATAACTGATAGTTTAAAGGCGTGGTAATGCTTTACGGCAGTTGGCAACAATTCATTTTGTTTGTCAATTTAACACTCACAATCTCTCTGCAACCAGTCTTGGTCTATTGTACGAGGGTAGTTTAAATAGGTTCTGAATTCAACAGCAAGATGGCAGCACTCGTAAGTGAAAGCTACTGAATTTCGTTAATTAATCTGTTGACAGTTACTCACCAAAGTTTCAGCCATTTTGGACGCTCAGTTGTTATGTAAAAGTCGTTTGAGTGAGTTGCTGTGAGTGTTTTTATGAAAATGGACAAAATCGAGTATCGAGCTGTCATTAAATATTTCTTTTTGAAAGGAAATACACCTACGCAAATCAAAGATGAGTTGGATTCTGTGTATGGGGACTCTGCACAAGAGCACTCGTGGTATTTCTGGCGTTACTAGAGGAATCTCGGGCCGAACATTCGAGCCCCTCCCTGAATAGAAGTTCGGATTGGGTTGGACTCGAGGGGGCAGTGGTTCCCGATACTCGTGGGAGATCGGGTACGTCTTCGGACGGGGTTGAGGGAAGCCATACATTCTCGCGTACTGGCCAGCATAGCTAGTAGTAGGTGTGCTAGATCACCAGACGGCCCTACCGAGGTTAATCGGTAGCCTTCACCAATGAGGTCGGCGCACGTAAATGGCGCATCCACTTCCATCCCGCCTTGAGTTCACAGGACAGATGGGGGGCTTGTTAGTCTCTAGGTCTTGAACTATGGAAAACCTTACGGAGGTGTCGCACGCTTTTTCGGGACAGCTCGGTAAGCTCCTGGTCATTAGAGTGGGGTCAGTTTTCACTCAGTGTGGATTGCCCTGATAGTACCCTCGAGCTTATATATTTTCACCCGAACGTCGGAACTCCCTATAGAACCGGCCGGCATTAGGGCCAGACGGGAAGTATTCAGGCCACGCCTACCCATTTGTCTCGTGTCACTAACTGAAGGGATGATTAGGAAAGCGGCGCGAGCCCTGTACCGTCTCTTTCCCCTCCCACCAGACGTCTCGAAATCTCGGGATAATTGTGCGCGCCGCGAAGTTTCCAGAAACGGCGCTCGTCCCTATATAAGGCCTGCAGTTGGCGAGTCAGTTCAGTTCTTGGCGAGCAGCCGTGAGGAGCGCTGAATGATTGGACGGACCGGAAGACTGTGCACGTGCATCAGAGGAGTTGTACGAAACTGTGAGCGTGCAGTGACCTGTGACAGACGAACTAATGAATTGTAATTGTGTGCATTACGTAATTCTGTGTAATCGGCAAGTGTTACGACTGTAATTCGATGGAAATAAAGAACATTTTTGAGTGTGTAATTGGACTTTTAATTTCACGAACCCACAAAGTCACAATATGTCTATTCTTATTTCTATACCATGATTTTTCACATAATTTACCCTCTTCTACTTCCTTTCAGGTGTGCCCTTTCAGAGTCATGGTGTATGGAGGTGCGGGTTAGATGGCGCACATGCTTGCGTACGTAGTCATATCATAGTGCTATACTAAATTACCTAAGACATGTGGTGAAACTTCAAGCATTTACACTACAATAATTTAATGTTACAGCTGACGTTTAACCAAAAGCACAAATGAATCCTACTTCTTTTAAAATTTAGGTTATCAATGTTATAAGAACTTATATTTTCCTCGAAGAATCTGGTATGTTTACCTTAGTCAGCTACACATGAACTCAATCATATAATCTATCCTTCGACATGTCGTTTCTCTCCTCGAGATTTGAGCTGTGGTGTTGTCTCCACAGTGAAAAATTCCTGCCCATAACGTCAATACAAACCCTCAGTGATGCCCCAACGTAATAAGAGAGAGTATGTCAAGAGCAAAATCGACCCAGTTTCATCTTCATTGTGAGCGTAGGAGTCCGCCAACACATGCGGCTAGAATGGGACATGTAGCTGCTAGTGGTAGCTTATCTATTGCGGGTTTCATATCAATAAGGGGCACCTCTCTGTCTGGGAAAAGAATTGCTATAGTCTGTCTCAAAGTAAAACGGGCTGGCCTCGTAGCTCAGTCGGTAGAGCACCTGCCTACCATGCTAGGGGTCCCGGGTTCAATTCCCAGTAGTGGGGATGGGGATTTTTCTCCTCATCTTCCCCAGAGTCTGGAAGTATGAATGAGAGTGCGAATCTGTACGTGATCTAATGATTAAAACCCAACGAATACGAGTTAACACCTTCGATATGTTCCAAAGGAGAACGTCCGCCGATATGAACATTGGATTTAAACGCACTCTTGGTGGGGGAAAAGAGACTAATAGAAAGAAAGCTCTTATTGTAGTCCCTTCGTTGATCAAAGAAAGTTCCTATTTTCTGGGAGAGAAAACACGTTAGATTTATTTTTTCTCTATTCCTTACAGTAAATTCCTTACAGTTACAAGGCAGATACGTTGTACGCTATTAAATTTAACAACATCGTGGTGGTAGCATGTCTGCCTCACGTTCAAGAGGTCCCGAGTTCGAATCTCGGTCAGGGTGAGTTACCTGGGTAACGGTTTTTCCGGGGTTTTCCCTTATCCTGAAAGACGAATGTCCGGTAACTCTTAAGCTCTATGGACCCCGGGCTCATTTGAGCATCATTTCACCCATTCCATTCATCTTCCGATATGACTTAACGTTGGAGGACGTAAATTCCAAAACAACAACAACAACAACAACAACAACAACAACAACAACAACAACAACAATAATAATAATAATAATAATAATAATAATAATAATAATAATAATAATAATAATAATAATAATAATAATAATAATAATAATAATAATAATAATAATAATAATAATAATAATAATAATAATAATAATAATAATAATAATAATAATAATAATAATAATAATAATAATAACAATAACAATAACAATAACAATAACAATAACAATAACAATAAAAATGATAATGATAATGATAATGATAATGATAATGATAATGATAATGATAATGATAATGATAATGATAATGATAATGATAATGATAATGATAATGATAATGATAATGATAATGATAATGATAATGATAATGATAATGATAATGATAATGATAATAATAATAATAATAATAATAATAATAATAATAATAATAATAATAATAATAATAATATTAATATTAATAATAATAATAATAATAATAATAATAATAATAATAATAATAATAATAATAATAATAATAATAATAATAATAATAATAATAATAATAATAATAATAATAATAATAATAATAATAATAATAATAATAATAATAATAATAATAATAATAATAATAATAATAATAATAATAATAATAATAATAATAATAATAATAATAATAATAATAATAATAATAATAATAATAATAATAATAATAATAATAATAATAATAATAATAATAATAATAATAATAATAATAATAATAAAGCCTATATTTGGAAATAAATATAAATATAAGAGGTGGAAGTAATCTCTCAGAAGAAGACAACAAAATAAATCCATGGTGTCCACAAAGAAGGTCACTTTCCCCGCATTATTTAGTATTTATTTAGAGGATGGAATTCTTAAATGTCAAACTAGTTGGTAAATTTTAAATGAATAATATAAAGACGCACATCTTAGCTTTTGCAGACGACCAAGCAGTTAAAAGACAATTTTCAAAGAGCTATTTATAATTTAAGCATAGTGGCTACTGAATATAATGTGAACATTTCAGCTGAAAAACAAAAGAAAGGAAAGACCCTGTTACAACTAAAATTGTGATTGATAATGCATCCATAGAACAAGTTATGAAGTTTAATTATTTAGGAGTATTTCATTGGTAACGATAAAACAGAAGTCATAAATGGAAAACTTAATTTATTTCAACATATATATTGAATTGTGCAATAATTCACAAAACCCTAAAGAATAAAACAAGATCTGAAACAAGAATGAAATTTTACACCACCATGGCGGTCCCAACGTTACTTTATGGATGTGAAAACTGGGCACCTACACAAAGAACCATCAGCAGAATACAACGTTGCGAAATGAGATTCTTGAGAAGAACAAAAGGATGTACAAGAGAAGATAGAATCAGAAATGAAAATATAAGAAATGAATTACGAGTGGAAGCTATCACCTCAAGAATGGATAGGTACAGAAGAAGATGGTTTGAACATGTTGGAAGAATGGATAATACAAGACTGCCAAAAGTAGTTTTCCAATATAGTCCTAAAGGAAAGAGGGACGTAGGGAGGTCGAGGAAAAGATGGAAGAAGGCACTGTGAAGACGGAACAGGCGAGAGCCTAATCCATGAAGTGAAGAAGAAGACATATATTGAATCAGTCACAAAGACCTACTGAAATTTCACAAACTTTTAGCAGTTCCAGTTCTATTACACGGGTCTGCGTGTTGGAACTTTAAATATAGTTAAACAAGGTTAGAAGTCGTGGAAATAAAATTGCTGAGGTTTACTTCGAGTTATACTTTAATGGACAAGCAGAAAAATGAAATGAAATGTGTAGTGTTTAACGCCCGCTTTTAATACATATGGCACCGCAGTGGGTGACACTGATGATACATGAGATGAAGATGGAGCACCGGTGGAATGAGATGGCGGGGGAAACCGGAGGTCCCGGAGAAAACTCCCCCAACGCCGTGTTGTCCAGCACAAATCTCACCAAGCGGTCTAACCACTGAACCACGGCGTGGCCCGGGACAAACAGAAGAGTGTAGGTATTCGAGAACCTTTGGGGATATTTAAACTAATAGACAATATACGACGGTGGTCTGAAAAATTTCCGACCTCAACATGAAGATGGCAGCACTCCTATACAAAGGCTAGTAAATATCGTTGTTCATCTGTTGACAGTTACTCACCAAAGTTTCATCCACTTTGGACGTTCAGTTGTTATGTAACAGTCGTTTTAGTGAGTTGATGTAAGTGTTTTTATGAAAATGGACAAAATCGAGTATCGAACTGTCATTAAATATTTGTTTTTGAAGGGCAATACGCCTACGCAAATCAAAGATGAGTTGGATTCTGTGTATGGGGACTCTGCACCATTATTTACCACAGTGAAATTTTGTGCAGCTGAATTTAAACGTGGCCGTAAGAGCTTCGGAGACGGTGAACGTTCGGGACGTCCAAAAACTGCAATTATCTACGAAAACATCGTCTAAGTTCACCAAACGGTGCTAGACGACCACCCAATTAAAGTGAGAGAGATACCAGAGCCTATGAACATGTCAAAAGAACGTGTTTGTCACATATTAAAGCAACATTTAGACATGAAAAAGCTGTCCGCACGTTGGGAGCCACGTTTGCTCACGTTAGACTAAAATCGTGTTCGAATGAACATTTCCAACGCTCTCTTGGCGCAGTTTAGGCGCAATAAATCCGAGTTTTGGCGACGATTAATTACTATAGATGAAACTTGGGTACACCATTATACGCACGAAACAAAAACACAGTCTAAACAGTGGACTGCAAAGGGAGAACCGGCTCCCAAAAAAGGCAATAACTGTTTCTTTGGCAGGAAAAGTGATGGCGATTGTTTTTGTGGTAGTCATGAAGCTATTTTAATCGATTATCTTCAGAAAGAAATAAAAAATAGGAGCAAAATTGCGCATCATTAATTGACAAGCTGAAGGCAAAACTTGCTGAAAAACGGCCACATTTGCAGAAAAAGGAAACCCTGTTTCACCAAGACAACGCATCGTCTCACACCTCAGCGGTTGCAATGGCGAAAATCCACGAATTACGGTTTGAACTGTTTGACTATCCGCCTTACTCACCAGATCCAACCCGAAGCGACGTTTTTCTGCTCCCCGCATCTGAAAATTGCGCTCGGAGAATAGAAATTTTCCTCAAATGAAGAAGCAATCACCTTCGTGAACAATTATTTTGTAGAGAAAGACGCGAGTACTACTTGGACGGGTTACAGAGATGGGAGCATCGCTGGGAGAAGTGTGTAGGGTTACAAGGAGACTATGTTGTAAAATTCCGGGTACTATTTGGACGGGTTACAGACATGGGAGCATCGCTGGGATAAGTGTGTAGAGTTACAAGGAGACTATGTTGAAAAACGCCGAGTACTATTTGGACGGGTTACAGAGATGGGAGCATCGCTGGGAGAAGTGTGTAGAGTTACAAAGAGACTATGTTGAAAAATAAAAAACTAATAATAATTAAAAAATAATAATAATAAAAAGTGTCTTGTATATTTGTTGTGTGGAAACTTTACAGACCACCCTCGTAGCAGAATAGAGGGAAAGATGGTACAACGATTTCTGCAGAATGGAACATAATAGGATTCCCAAAAGAGCATTAACTTACTGCCCTAGGGGACAACGAATTCGAAGAAGACCTGCGAGAAAATGGATAGAGCAGTTTTAGTTTGGAGTCGGAATAGATGGTCTCAACTTTGTTTATATGATGATGGCATTGTCCAAAGCAATACTGTTCTGGAGAGAGGAATAGCGTTCTCCTGACTTTTACCTCATGCTGTACATGGCTGGTAAGGTTACGTTGCGATTATTTCGGGTCGCCTAAGGGAATTATCGGCGGCCGGTGCAGACAGAGCACGCAAGATGGGTGTCTGCAGACTATAAAACCTTCCGGACACTTTAATTAACCACTATGAGATAACAGGGGCTGTCGTTCTGGGGGAACAAGGTTTTCACTATCACTTAGCTTCTTTATTCAATATACCGGGCGAACCTAAATATTAAGAACCAGGGGAATTCAATGCTATAGCCGGGGTTTGAGCCACGAATCTTCTGATCTCCGTCCAGCCGCTCTAAACCTCTGAGGTACTATGGCCAAAGTGCCAATATGACATTAAATTCTCCAACTGACTCGTGTTCTACCAGGTAAATCACTAGGAGTTCTCATAAACACATGAGACAACTACCGTATTGACGACTTACTATGCTGTAAGTACTTTAAGGCCCGGGCTTTATAGTTCGGACCACTATTAGGTCAATTAATGGAAATTAATTGTTCTTGAACACTAGCCACGTGTAGGACGCACAATGAAAGGATAGATACAGACTAAACAATTTAATGCCATAGCCGGAATTTGAACCACGGATCTTCTGGTCTCCGTCCAGCCGCTCTAAACCATTGAGGCAACCTGCCATCATGACATTATATTCCCCAACTGACTCGTTTTTTCCGGTAATCCACTAGGATTTCTCATAAACACATGAGACAACTACCTTAATGACGACTTACTATGCTGTAAGTACTTTAAGACCCGGGTATGACATTAAATTCTCCAACTGACTGGTGTTTTTCCCGGTAAACCACTAGGAGTTCTCATAAACACATGAGACAACTACCTTAATGACGACTTACTATGCTGTAAGTACTTTAAGACCCGGGTATGACATTAAATTCTCCAACTGACTCGTGTTTTTCCCAGGAAACCACTAGGAGTTCTCATAAACACAAGAGACAACTACCTTAATGACGACTTACTATGCTGTAAGTACTTTAAGGCCCGGGTATGACATTAAATTCTCCAACTGACTCGTGTTTTTCCCGGTAAACCACTAGGAGTTCTCATAAACACATGAGACAACTACCTTAATGGCGACTTACTATGCTGTAAGTACTTTAAGGCCCGGGTATGACATTAAATTCTCCAACTGACTCGTGTTTTTCCCAGGAAACCACTAGGAGTTCTCATAAACACATGAGACAACTACCTTAATGACGACTTACTATGCTGTAAGTACTTTAAGACCCGGGTATGACATTAAATTCTCCAACTGACTCGTGTTTTTCCCGGTAAACCACTAGGAGTTCTCATAAACACATGAGACAACTACCTTAATAGCCACTTACTATGCCGTAAGTACTTTAAGGCCTGGGCTTGTTACGAAAGTAGTCAACTTCTCTATTCTCTACACCTTAAATTAATAGTCACATATGTTTCTCACCTCCACAGCAATACTCGGTGATTCACCTTTCACCTTTTGACCAAAAAAAGCAGCGTTTAGAATAAAACTTCTATTCGGAAAACTTCGGATGCTTTCGCTAACGCTGCGTTCACAATATACGCTTGGAAATGTAGAGCCAGACTGAAAAATTCAATGATTTGAATCCCGGCTATGGTATATCACAGACTTATAAATGTTCCTATGTCTGACTTCGAATATAATTTAGAACATCAACACATATTGATATTGCTTAAATCAATGGTTTCAAGATATCGACAACACTTAAAATTATTAAAAATCATATATACAAAATACGTATAAAATCAGTTACTACCTTAAAATAATCAGAAGAGAAAAGAAGATATATGAAGTTTATTTAGCATCCATGGAAGTTCAATAAATTTAAAAGAATCTTCCAAAAATATAATATAAAATTAGCTCAAAAAACAACTTTAATCTGAAGAAATTAGTAAAAGTAACCGTTGAGTAATTTCATGGATAAACAAATTACCTGTTTACAAGATAATAATGTACTAATAAAATAATATAATAATTGTGATGCATTCAACATTGGAAGAACTATGAGAAGGCGGAACACTTAAGAAACAATCGGACTTGGTCCGGACCAACTTGCTACTTCCGGTGGACTAACGGTGGATCATCATCGATTTTCGTATTCATAAACCGGATTAGCGATAGTCCGGGGACCAAACACATTGGTCTGGCTCAAAATTTGGTCCGCCTCCGAGGGTTAGATTAAAGGCGGACTATCTTTGTAAGATGGACGACAGTGAAGTGATGAATGTAGCTGTAGCGCCTAGAAATAAGACGACGGATGAAAACTTATCTCCCAAGAATAGAAATTATTGTGAAGTATGACGACCTAAACTTCAAATGCATATACAGGTTTAGTACAGCGAACGGCAGAGAGTTGATAGAAATGATTCGTTCTAACCTGTACGTCAGGGTCGATAACCGAGGGCTGACACTCAAATCAGCACTTCCGTATTATGCAAGAGGAGGATATCAAGACAACACTGCTGACCTGCATCAGTAAGCCGCATTATCAGCAAACTCGTTATACATTTCCCTCCACGCCGTCTCTTTTCTCATATTTGTATTGATGATGATGATGATGATGATTGAAAAGGGGCAGTGAAAAACTTACGATTTCTCATCACTGCGACCTAATAGATGTACGAGACATGTTTTTTAAGTCAGTACCATTTTTTGATTCCGCCGCTGCAGCGCTACGGTCGGCGTTGCGCGCATGCGCGCTGGTTACCTACATTTCTTGTCTACACACAGACGCCATTTCAGTCTGATTCTTCATTGTATACGTTGGTTACTGAGTGTTTAAGATGCCTCCGACAATCGTGAGTCCCGCCGATTATGAAGTACGGGCTGTAATACGATTTCTTAGTCCTAAAGGCGTAAAACCGATCGATATTCATCGTGAGATCTGTGAAGTTTACGGACAAAACATTATGAGTGATGGAATGGTAAGTAAATGGGTGAGAGCATTTAAAGATCGCCGCACAATAGTGCACGATGAACGGAGTGGGAGTCCTTCGGTCGTTACTAAAGATTTGGTGCAGAAAGTGAACGTAAAGGCGAGAGAAAAGATATGATTTACAATTTCATCATTGTGCGACTATTTTCCTCAATATTCTCGTAGTGTTTTGAATCGCATTGTGACCGAGAACTTGAAGTACCGGAAATTCTGTTCACTTTGGGTTCCGAAAATGCTGACGGATTTGCATAAAACCCAACATTTAGGCAGTGCATTGACTTTCCTTGAGCGATACCACAATGAAGGTGAAAATTTTTAGACCAAATTGTTACTGGTGAGGAAACATGGGGGGCCTACGTCACACCAGAATCGAAACAACAATCCATGGAATGGCGTAATTCATCATCACCCACAAAAGTGAAGTTTTAGCAAACAATTTCTGCCGGAAAAATAATTTGCACAGTTTTTTGAGACATAAAAGGAGTATTGCTAGTGGAGTTTCTGCCTCGTAATGGGACAATCAATGCAGCGTCTTATTTGAGACATTGAACAATCTGCGCCGTGCAATCCAGAACAAAAGACGTGGCAAGTTGAGTAAGGGTATCGTTTTGCTGCATGACAATGCCCGTCCACATGTGGCTAATCGGACCAGAGATCTCATCAAATATTTTCAATGCGAAACTCTAGATCACCCTCCATATAGCCCTGATCTGGCGTCCAGCGACTACCATTTGTTCCTGCACTTGAAGAAACATCTGGGCGGTCAGCGTCTTCAAGACGATAACGAAGTCAAAAAAGTTGTGATACAGTGGTTAACACGTCAGGCGGCAGAATTTTATGAGGAGGGTATTCAAAAACTGGTGTCACGTTATAACAAGTGCCTCGATGTTCACGGAAATTATGTAGAAAAGTAGATTAAGTTACAGGCTTTCATGTTAAACTAAAATTATTGCGATATCTATGCACGTCTTTTTTTAATTCCAAAACGGTACTGACTTAAAAACACATGCCTCGTGTTGTGCATTACCCCACTCTTTCAAGTCCCAACAATTTGTCCTGGAGTTGGAAAACCCGACTCCAGATGCCTTAATTTTTTTTCCAGGCAATGGCTTCACACTTGAAAGAATGTGTCATGCCGTTTCCTTTTCTTCTTTAAACAATCTACAAATATTCGTCCCAATCTTACCCATCTGATGGAGATGATCCCTTAGAGGGCAGTGTCCAGTTAGAAGGCCAATTATTAGCCTTAACTCCTGTTTGTTGAGAGCGAGGATCCTCTTGGATTTCTTTGCAGAGCATTCAATGAACTCCTTTGCATGATCCTGACTTGGAAAATTTCCCCAATAACTATTGACTTTCTTGATTTCCCAGGCCTTTCTTGGTACACCACAGAAAGGTTGAGGGCCAGTAAAAGGGGTATTAGCACCTTCCTTGGCAAGGCGATCAGCAATTTCATTGCCTTCGATTCCTTCATATCCTGGCACCCACACAAAGGCAACCTTATTGTGTTTTGCCTGCTGATTTAAAATCCTCACACAGTCATTTACAATGACTCAATGATGCAAGCATCAAAGGCCTTTAACGCAGCTTGACTGTCTGTTAAAATATAGACATTAGCACCACAAATGTCTCTTCTGACATTCTCATGTATATTGATGTCTATGGCATGAACTTCCGCTAGGAAGATGGAGGGGCTGGTACCCAAGGCTTTAGAAAGGCTAAAACATGGCCTATGAACCCCAATTCCAGTTTTCCCGTCCATTTTTGAGCCATCCGTATACCATACAGATAACTTATTCTCATACATGAGCTCTCTTCCAGTTCAACCGTTCAGGAATCCTAACGGTGAAGGAGAGATCCAAATTAGGTTGGGGTAACATCCAGTCCCCTAACGTTATGACATTTTCCTCCTTGATTTCCCGGAGAATTTCCATGTGACCTAATAGGTCACCGGCTTTAAATACCACACTTCTTTGCAGCTGAAAGGCACTACTTAAGGCCATTCTTTCAACCTCAATATGCAGAGGCGTTAGGTCTATAAGTGCCTCCATGGCGGCAGTAGGACATGTGTTAATAGCACCCATTTTTGTATTTGTCGCTACGGATTTATTTTCTGTAATGTTCATTCTTTTTCGGACTAGAGAAAACGTTGGTCTTTCTCTGACCAATTGATACCACGCTTCCTCATATTATCCATATTCACAGCACACCAAACTTTGTTACCTAATCTCAAACAGCAGCAGCAACCGTAAGAATGATTAAGAAACAGCTGTCCAAGTCCAAGTCGAATACTGACAGGTTGTTAACAGCCAGAAGGTTTTTGCTGCGTACCCACCCAGGTTTTGGGTCTGACCGCGGATTGATAATTTAGATGGTTACAGGATGAAGTGGGATTATTTTGATGAGGTAGCTTTTTGCTCCTCTTTAATTTCGTACAGGATGCCAAACCTCCTTTTTGTTTACACCCTGGTGTTTTATTTTATGTACAGTGGGGTAAATTTTGTAGCCAAACAGCTCATTTGGAGATTTTGAAATTCAGCTTTGCTGCTGTATGGATTAACTCTTTTGTTACCTCGGGTGCCCGAATGCCATACGGGGTACCCGGTAAAGCCTGAAGCGGCGTCTCGTAGCGTCGTAAACTCCTACAGACCTAATCAGGGCGCTTCTGTGAGCTGGAATTTGAGCGTAGAATTTTGTCGCCCGGCGCCTAATTTCGTCCTACACGTATGGGAGAAGAGAAGCTTCGAGAAGTAACCTCACGGGGAAAGAACGACCCACAGAATAGATGGATCGGAGTCCTCTATTCTGTGCACGCTGAAGGTATGCTATCCAGCTATCTGCAGCCATGCCCCAGATTTCACAGGCGTACAACATGAGTGAAACGACCACAGAGATTTATAAACTTATAGGTAGGTACACTGTGGCTTGTTTTGCACTCTATAGGACTCGCGCATGTGCAGAACAACCTTTCTACGTCATGTAACATTTGCTCCGTGCTGGTCCACAGCTTTACTTGGTCCGAGGGCTTTTATGGTATATGACTACGAAAGAGACCACCTTTGGTCCGGACCAAGGTAGTCGGAAGATAGTCTAGAACAAAGTGAAACTATAAATACGGCCCCTAGTGTCTAATCTACACACGGCTACTATGAAATAACAATTAATTTTTTCAATATACGCTTTGATACAACTCTGGCTTTAATTCAAAACTATACGATAGATAGGGAGATGCTTTGCGGCTTGGCCGTATGCATGGTAGCCGAGCGGTAAAACGCATGTGTCTCGTAAGCAGACCAATGTGAGTTCGAATCCCCTATGTGCATGTTTATTTTTATTATTCTTACTTTAATAACAAAGAATTATGTTTTTCTTGCAGAAAATAAATAATAATATTTTATATAAAGACAAATTACATTATTGTTTTCAAAATAAATATCATATTATTAAAAACTGCTTTTTAATTCATCTGTTATGAATGGTGCTGGCATATATCCTCTCGTGAAAATTTCACCGGGCATTTGTTTTCATCTATGCCCCGTAGAATGAGGGAAGTAATAGAAGCAGAGGGTTTACATACCCCATACTAACGTAGCAGGAAAACAAAAACTGTCCACATGGGAACAAATCTTCATTTCAAAAAGTAGGAACAAGGTATTTAATTTCGACATCCCCCAGAAAGATTTGATCAGCAAGTTCCTCGAACCCCCACCAGAGGAGACCTATGACAAAATCGCTAGCTACACCAATGAGAGAGAACCAGTCGATGTCCGGTTGACAGTGAAGGCAAATAGCCTTTGAAACATGTTCCAATATATTTAAAAGTAACTGTTGTTTACTGCCCTTAATTGACTCCATTTAAATTTAATTTATAACAAGAACATTATTTTCAACACTTCTATGAAAGGAATTATTTATATCTAATGCTATTTGAAATATTTAGGCATAAGTGGTAATCGTATGCAGGTCGTGGCATTATAGCCATATTCGGTTTTCATCTGTTTTTCTGTATTTCAATAGATAACTTCTGACCATCTTTATAAATCGCTCAAAATGAAAAATACGCAGCATGTCATATTTTGCATGCATGACCCTATGTTATAAAACGAAACGTGTTTTGTGCTTCATGGATTCCCAAAACAGTTTTCTTTGTATGTACTAGCCTAGAAATTGACTAAAATTACCATTTTGAAAATATTTGGTCGATTATCCAAAAAACAAATAAAGAAATGTGTTGCACAGAAAATAAAGAAAACAGTGTGGGTTTCATGACCCAGAATAATTCACTGAACCTATGGCCAAAAGAGCAAAGATGTCATTTCCCAACTAAGGGTGCTTCTTCGAAAGCATACTCTGTTATTGCTACAGTGTCTTGGTATTCATATAAAGGCTTTTAAATCGCTTTCAAATCGCTATCAAATGAAATGAGCCGTTTTATAGCCTCATATACGTCAGAACTAATTGGGCGTGAAAGGTTATCCAAATCGGTTCAGTGGTGTTTAAGATTATCACATATAAACACTCATACACGCACACACACAACTTGACTCCCTTAGTAATATTAACATTGTAATATCGTGCGATCCAAATAAACCTGAACCATTTCAACAAGCCATAACTATAATAGAACACATGTGCAGCTTTGGGAGAATATAAGGCACAAATGGGAGATTACATTACATTATTTACATCTCAGAGATAATGTTGGAAGTGTCCTTCACCAGCATCTATACATGTTTGTACTCGTCTCACCTTATTCTCTGAAGTTTTAGGAGATGATGTCGAATTGAGAGAAGGTTATTTCCAGCAAGATGGAGCAGCGTGCCATACATCTAATGACACCATGGAACTCGTAACCAGTTTCTTTGATAATAGAATAATCTCAAAAGGTCTGTGGCCGCCCAGATCCCTTGCCCTAACCTCAGCGGACTTTTTCTTGTGGGGGTATCTAAACATAGTGTACAGGGATAGGCCACGGACAATTGCTGTTCTCAAGGAATCCATTTGGACCGAAATAAGTAACACTGGCGAAAATGCTCTCCGTAAAACTTCGATTATCACCGGCGATGAGTTATGACTGCATCATTATGATCCTGAAGGAGAATAAGCCAGCACAGTGTGGAAATCGCCAGTGTCTCCAACACCAAAAAAGGCAAAAGCTGTTTCGTCTGCAGGGAAGGCGATGGTGATCGCATTTTTTTGATTGTAATGGAATGATTTACCAGCAAGTAGAAACGACCAGAGCTTTCTCGGACTAGGTGACGACTTCATCATGATTTACCAGCATGCAGTTCCCCCTCACCCTACTGTTACAGCAGCATACTACACGTCAGTATTGGCTACACTGAGGAAGTACATTGCAAAGAAACGACCAGAGCTTTCTCGGACTGGATGACGACTTCATCATGATTTACCAGCATGCAGTTCCCCCTCACACTACTGTTACAGCAGCATACTACACGTCAATATTGGCTACACTGAGGAAGTACATTTGCAAAGAAACGACCAGAGCTTTCTCGGACTGGGTGGCGACTTCATAATGATTTACCAGCATGCAGTTCCCCCTCACACTACTGTTACAGCAGCATACTACACGTCAGTATTGGCTACACTGAGGAAGTACATTTGCAAAGAAACGACCAGAGCTTTCCCGGACTGGATGACGACTTCATCATGATTTACCAGCATGTAGTTCCCCCTCACACTACTGTTACAGCAGCATACTACACGTCAGCATTGGCTACACTGAGGAAGTACATTGCAAAGAAACGACCTGAGCTTTCTCGGACTGGGTGGCGACTTCATCATGATTTACCAGCATGCAGTTCCCCCTCACACTACTGTTACAGCAGCATACTACACGTCAGTATTGGCTACACTGAGGAAGCACATTGCAAAGAAACGACCAGAGCTTTCTCGGACTGGGTGACGACTTCATCATGATTTACCAGCATGCAGTTCCCCCTCACCCTACTGTTACAGCAGCATACTACACGTCAGTATTGGCTACACTGAGGAAGCACATTTGCAAAGAAACGACCAGAGCTTTCTCGGACTGGGTGACGACTTCATCATGATTTACCAGCATGCAGTTCCCCCTCACCCTACTGTTACAGCAGCATACTACACGTCAGTATTGGCTACACTGAGGAAGCACATTTGCAAAGAAACGACCAGAGCTTTCTCGGACTGGGTGACGACTTCATCATGATTTACCAGCATGCAGTTCCCCCTCACACTACTGTTACAGCAGCATACTACACGTCAGTATTGGCTACACTGAGGAAGTACATTGCAAAGAAACGACCAGAGCTTTCCCGGACTGGATGACGACTTCATCATGATTTACCAGCATGTAGTTCCCCCTCACACTACTGTTACAGCAGCATACTACACGTCAGCATTGGCTACACTGAGGAAGTACATTGCAAAGAAACGACCTGAGCTTTCTCGGACTGGGTGGCGACTTCGTCATGATTTACCAGCATGTAGTTCCCCCTCACACTACTGTTACAGCAGCATACTACACGTCAGTATTGGCTGCACTGAGGAAGCACATTGCAAAGAAACGACCTGAGCTTTCTCGGACTGGATGACGACTTCATCATGATTTACCAGCATGTAGTTCCCCCTCACACTACTGTTACAGCAGCATACTACACGTCAGTATTGGCTGCACTGAGGAAGCACATTGCAAAGAAACGACCAGAGCTTTCCCGGACTGGATGACGACTTCATCATGATTTACCAGCATGCAGTTCCCCCTCACACTACTGTTACAGCAGCATACTACACGTCAGTATTGGCTACACTGAGGAAGTATATTGCAAAGAAACGACCAGAGCTTTCCCGGACTGGATGACGACTTCATCATGATTTACCAGCATGTAGTTCCCCCTCACACTACTGTTACAGCAGCATACTACACGTCAGTATTGGCTGCACTGAGGAAGCACATTGCAAAGAAACGACCAGAGCTTTCCCGGACTGGATGACGACTTCATCATGATTTACCAGCATGCAGTTCCCCCTCACACTACTGTTACAGCAGCATACTACACGTCAGTATTGGCTGCACTGAGGAAGCACATTGCAAAGAAACGACCAGAGCTTTCCCGGACTGGATGACGACTTCATAATGATTTACCAGCATGTAGTTCCCCCTCACACAACTGTTACAGCAGCATACCACACGTCAGTATTGGCTACACTGAGGAAGCACATTTGCAAAGAAACGACGAGAGCTTTCTCGGACTGGGTGACGACTTCATAATGATTTACCAGCATGCAGTTCCCTCTCACAGTACTGTTATAGCAGCATACTACACGTCAGTATTGGCTACACTGAGGAAGTACATTGCAAAGTAACGACCAGAGCTTTCTCGGACTGGGTGGCAACTTCATCATGATTTACCAGCATGCAGTTCCCCCTCACACTACTGTTACAGCAGCATACTACACGTCAGTATTGGTTACACATTTCAATTCCTACAGTGACTCTAAACAGTGATATATTGGTAACCCTTGGTCGGCAACTTCAAGTTTGATGTTATGATAAAAAGAAGCAGTCATTAAACCAGTTTGAAACGAGCATTCCAGTGTCATTAGAACCATCCTTACTCATACATATCCACGCATACACTGAGAGAAACATCATTATTCCTACCCTGAGCTACCTATATTATTCATTACAAATGGTAGCACCAAAGTGGAACTCATTGCGCGACCAACTTTTTTGCTTCACCTGGTTCCCGCCTGTGAGAACCAGGCACGTTCAGACGTGTTCAGTATCACCTACCGCTGCAATGGAGGTAACATGCGAGAAACAATATACGGCTTTGAAATTCTGCTTTAGTCTCTACAAATCTTCAGTTAAGGCCTATACAATGTTACAGGAGGCCAATGGAGAGTCCGTTCTTCCCTACAGCACAGCTTGAAGTGGATTTAAAATGTTTAAAGAGGGGAGACAATTTCAAACGAAGGTGGACCTCGTGCTTTAGTTACTGCTCTTACGGAAGAAAACACTGCTGCTGCCATTGTGAGAGAGGATCGACGATTTACCTCAATATCACTTTCTGAAATACTGAACATTTCATTGGGTGCCACATTTCCGTGAAGCAGGCTGGATGCTGCACCACGATAACGCGCGGCCGCATATTGCTAATGTTGTTGCTGAATATCTTGCGAAAATCAACATGGAGTGCATCCCTCACCCTCCCTATAGTCCGGATTTAGCCCCACGTGACTATTTTCTATTCCCTAACTTGAAGAAACACCTTCGTTGGAGGCATTATCCTACATCAGATGCAGTGGTGAAGGCTACGGAGGCGATTTTGAAGGATCTCTCAAGAATGGTTTCCAACATCTCTTTGAAGACTGGCAGAAACGCTGTGACAAGTGCATCGCGTTCAGGGAAGACTATTTTGAGAAGCAGGCTGGATGCTGCACCACGATAATGCGCGGCCGCATATTGCTAATGTTTTTGCTGAATATATTGCAAAATTCAACATGGAGTGCATTCCCCACCCTCCCTATAGTCCGGATTTAGCTCCATGTGACACTATTCTATTCCCTAACTTGAAGAAACGCCTTCGTGGGAGGCATTATTCATCATCAGAAGCAGTGGTGAAGGCTGCGGAGGCGATTTTGAAGAACCTCTCAAAAAATGGTTTCCAGCATGTCTTTGAAGACTGACAGAAACGCTGGGACAAGTGCATCGCGTTCAGGGAAGACTATTTTGAGAAGGGCTATCAAAATTATGAGCATGGGTATAGGTACGTTGTTAAAAAAAGAAAAAAATGTGATCACTCTTTATTGAACAGCTCTTGTATTCATAAAATAAGTTCTTATTTTTGTTTTTCCCTGTTCATAGAAGTAAAATGTAATTTCAAACTCATTACAGCAAACATATTGTCGCCAGGCCATTGTTGATTGTAGGCGGCGTGGGCAACGAGATCAAATAGACGGCAGTGCACTGCGGAGATAAAAGCTTGCCGAAATGGTGGGCGGGAGGAGACGGGTTTCTCGAGAGTTCGCCTTTGTTCTAGCCGGGTCTCGATTGTTTGAGGAATTTCTGGAATGTTAGTAAACTATAAAAAGGCAGCTCGCCCGCCAAAGATTAGTCAGTCGGTAAGTGAACGCGTGCGTGTAAGCAGCTGTCTTTGTTGACCTTGTATGTTGTATTGTGTATAAGTACGAAGCGTATATCTACGGAAATAAAGTGCACTTTTTGGTGTTTGAACCTGCACTTTCGATTTCACGAACCCACTAAGTTACAATATCGTAAATGAAGCGACTATTGCTTAAGGCTAATGTACTGCCCTATTATTAAATAAAGAAATTTATAATAAAATCTGCCTAACAAACTTTATCCCAATCAACATGATATAGGTACATAGGAAGAGCAATCAACCTTCTTTTAAGAATTGTTTGTGAGGAAGTTGTTTGTGAATGCAATGAATGAGATAATTTTGTATTTGAAGCACACAAATTATAATGTAGAATATTCAATGGGACTCTCGCAGTTTATTTAAACGTTGGCGGTGCTATTTGAGTTACATTGTATAAATGGAGATGGCTGATCAAATAGCAAGTAGAGCGGAAACGTCACGAAGTCGTTTTTACCAGTATGAACTAAGTTCTTGTTTTATTATTCCGTGTTCTCTCACAGGTTTACTGCCAGCGTGACGTCTCGTATGACACACAGAACCACAAAGTGGACTTTTCTGTCGCACATGTAGTGGCCGCTTTGATCATGCAGCCGACAATTGATTGAAAACCTATGAGCTAACCTTAGACAAGCGAGTACTCGTGCATGTCTTTCATTGTGTTAACCTTCTCTGAATATTAACTTATTGTCAGCTTTGCTTCAATATCGTGCCCACTATCCATGATAACAGGAGGAAGGATGTAATCTAATCGGAGAGTCACCCTCTCCTAGGGCTCTGTGGATTTCAAATCTAATCTAATCCAATCGGCGTAGCTACAAACTTTCAGCAAGCGTCCACCAGGAGGCTGTGTTTTGCAGCTATATATTAATACCAATTCTCGAGGAAAAGCTCCTACAGGTAGGCCACCCAACCTACTGCTGAGTATGTATCCCAGACTCCTCTTAAGCCTGACACGTTGACTCTAGCAACTACGTTAACTTATACAATTATGCATCAACTACTTTGGGCAGTTCCTTCGTTTGCTGAAATGTATATAATTCTTGTCCCAGTTTATTGTAAGCTTTATGATACACATCTGTAAGAATTGGTCAAAACAGGCAAAGAATGACAAAATTTTCTGGACAGTTATAGTAATTCTCGCACTTCAATTTTCTATTTTTAATGCCATATGGCTCTCTACTGTGTCACTTGACTGTAAGTGGGAGTGGTGCTTTAAATCATCTAACTCGGTGATTTTCTGGTGGTTTTAATTTTTAGCGCTTTTCAAAATATAAATTGCTTCTCATGATACAGTATCTAAAATAGAAGCTTCAAAATTCTTGTGCTTGAATTAAACCACAGGAAATTGATTAGATGGTTTTTAATGTCACCTGAAATTGTGCAATTAAATAACAAAGGTTTTATTTCGTAAACAAATATAAAAAATTAATAAAATGAGAATCATAGCATTTTTATCCTAAACCAAGTGTTAGATTAAAATCTCATCTCATAAGCTTTACTAATAATGTATTTATGAGTATAACTGCAAAGTATTGTTTTTCTCAAAGTAAAATTGCATCTGTTCGAGGTCTTCTCAGCTGAAAGGACGACTACAAATCGACGTTTCGGGAGTGTGCATCTCTCCCATCATCAGGATATTTAATAAATGTTACAACCAGTGAAATGAAATGTGTAGTGTTTAACGCCCGCTTTTACTACATACGGCACAGCAGGCGGTGACACTGATGATACATGAGATGATCTCACCGGTGGAGATCATCTCATGTATCATCAGTGGAAGGAGATGGCGGGGGAAACCGGATGTCCCAGAGAAAACCCGCCCCAGCGCCGTGTTGTCCACAAGAAATCTCACTTTGCGGTCCCCTGGGATCGAACCCGGGTCGCCTTGGTGAGAGCCAAGCGGTCTAACCACTGAGCCACGACGCGGCCTCGATGTTATAACCACAAAATGTATTACTGGATATAACACAAATATAAACAAAGACAAAAACTATCAAAATTCGCATTACTCAACAAAAGACTGTTTTCAGTAAATTAAATGCCAGGTCAGGAGATGGCGTGAGTATAGAAAATTAACTGAGTCACAGAAACGTAACTACATAACTTGATGATCAAGCTGTATAGATATGTGCTTCTTGAGTCGACGGATTTCCATTTTAAGGCCGGTTTCTAAGAGGAGCTGTACTGAAATCCAGCATCACGATTAAGCGTGTGCCTCTCGGAAGAAATGGCCAAAGCCTCCCTTAACTCTCCGTTCCCAGTGTACCGTATTCCTTGTGAAGTTGGGACAACATATATAGGACAAACCGGAAGGACCATCGCTACCAGAATAAACGAACATGAACGGAGCATTGGTTTAATGCAACCTGAGAAGTCTGGGCTGGCAGAGCATTGTTTTGATAACGACATAGAGCCAATTTTCGGGAGACGACCATCTTGGCAAAATGCAACAGTTACTGGGAGCGGAGAATTAAGGAGGCTTTGGCCATTTCCTCCGACGTTGGTGACATTTCTCACCAAAAAGTGCTAACTTAAGACTGATTTAAAAGGTTTCAATCACACAAACGCATTAACTTTTACTAGCAAATTGTGATGCCCTTCTTCTGATTGTACTGTTAACATTATACCGCTCACCATATTACTGTTACACCTGAAGAATTAACCGCTTCCCTCCACTGGCAACAATCATGATATAAATAACTACTGCCTCGGTTACCTCGCAACGTCACTGACGCGCTTTGAGTTTGCCAGTGAGCGCCACTAGCAGCATAACGAGCTGTTTAGAACTAGAAGATCTTAGACGACCGGTCTCGGGGGATCCATCACCGACCGGTCCCGGTGAGTCCGTCAGAAATTAACCTATTTGAAGTCTGGAAATGAAATCCCTTGGACTTTCTATCATTCTTTGAACAATAAATAACGTAAAATATACTTCCTTCCTTGCCGACGGCAACAGAGCAACATTAATGCCACACCACCGGTTTCATGTAAATTGTAGTTTGATGTAGGAGATTTTCTTGAAAATATTGCTGTCGTGTCCTTGAGGTTATGTGATTTAGACAGTGTTTAGGGAGGTAGTCAATCCTCTTAATTTGCTGTAACTTATAATGCTGTGTCTTGTGGTATGATCTGAGGCTCTAGGGTTAAGAGTTTTCACAGGAGAAGTCTGTTGGTCTGGATGGTTGAGAGCTGTATGATTTAGAGGCTAGATCCTGAGGTATGATCTGGGAGTCTACGGTTCAGAGCTGCAGGTTTTTCACAGGTAAAGGTTGCTGGTCTGGGAGGATAATAGCTGTAGGATTAGAGGTCAGGTCCTGAGGTATGATCTGGGACACTAGGGTTAAGAGTTGTAGGTTTTTAACAGGTAGGGCTGCAGTTATGGAAGGTTTAATAGCTGTAGGATTTGGAGGGTAGGTCATTAGGTATGATCTGGGGGCTCTAGGGTTAACAGTTTTCACAGACGAAGTCTGTTGGTCAGGATGGTTGAGAGCTGTAGAATCTAGAGGTTAGGTCTCTATGTATGATCTTAGGGGGGGGGGTTCTGGTGTTAAGAGCTTCAGGTTTTCACAGGTAAAGGTTGCGGTCTGGGAGGTTAACAACTGTAGGATTTGGAGGGTAGGTCCTGAGATATGATCTGGAGCTCAGGGTTAAGAGTTGTAGGGTTCATAGCTAAATGTTGGTGGTCTAGAGGATAAAGGCCGTAGGGTCTTTTATCTATGTTTTATGGGCAGATGTAGGTGACATGCTAGTTTGGAACTATGGGACATTGAAACGTGTATTTACAGTTAAATCTTGTCTCGAATTCTATAGTGGAATGCCTACTGTGTACATAGCAAAGAAAGCCATATGAATTACTCCCACAGCATTCCTCACTGATGCCCCCCTCGGTAGCGTAGATGGTAGCGTGTCTGCCTCATGTTTAAGAGGTCCCGAGTTCATATCTCGGTCAGGGTGAGTTACCTGGATAAGGGTTTTCCTGCGTTTTCCCTTATCCTGATACACAAATATCGGGTAACTCTAAGCTCCATGGACCCCGGACTCATTTGAACATCATTTCATTCATTTCATTGATCGTCCGATATGACGTTGGAGGGAGTGAATTATATAGAGTCTGCCTCACGTTCATGAGGTACCGAGTTCGAATCTTGGTCAGGGTGAGTTACCTCGATAAGGTTTTTCCCAGGTTTTTCCCTTATCCTGAAAGAGAAATGTCGGGTAAATCTAAACTCTATGGACCCTGGGCTCATTTGAGCATCATTTCATCCATTCATCGTCCTATGTAACTGAACGTTGGAGGAAATTGACAAGAAAAAAAATCCTAACTGACAAAGGTGCTCTACTGCGACCAGTGTTTTAATTGCCTAATGCTCGATGCCCTTGAGTGACGTAACTAACTGCATGTCACAGCTGATGCAGCAGTAGCTTCCTGTTACTGATAAAGGAAATTTCAATGCATTATTATATTTGAGTATCCTTCCCTTCAAAGCCGAACTCAAATACTTGAAAATCCAGACGTGTTAGTCAAAACAGCATAATTTTCACATTGCCACATGCTAAAACAAACCATTTCAAATGTAACTGCATTATAGATTGCGTTGTATGTGGATACAAGGGACATACAGAAAATAAACAGATGTGTACACAATGGCTTGTAGTATGTAATTGGGTTTACATCCATAACAATGCATTTCCTCCAACTCGTACTAACTCACGCAAAACTCTGTACACAGTTGCACACTTTGCCTTGTTTTCTACAGGGTGTATATAAATGAATATATATCTGGGTTTCGTCCGTGGCCTGCATTCAGCGGTTCCAGGTTCGATTCCCTGGACCCAACTACCTGAACCATGGTTATTTTGGGGTTTACCAGGGTTACCTGACGAATGCTTGGTAGGTTATATACATCCCCAAAATTTCCTGGACCTCCATTTCACCTCCATTATCATTTCATATTGTCGCGACTGGCGGCCGACGCACATAAACAGACAGTGCGGAGATAAAGAGCTTGCCGAAACAGATAAAGATACCAAAGGAAAATTTTCGAGAATAACATTTTTTTAGCGATAAATGAGAAAACTTCTATTATTTTTAGTCTGCATAGAAATATTTACATTTATTTCAAATTACATAACTATAACTAATTTAACATTCATGTCTTCATATCATGAAGCAAGATGTCATGAAAAAAACGTTTACAAATTTAACAAAAGCAAGATAAAAGTTAACACTTAATAAAGCCAATAAAGTGACGTCATCATGCGCAGTGAAATAACAGGTAAGCGGTGCAACAATAAACTGACACCACATCACCCCGCTGGTCCTTGATACTGAGAACTGTTTGTCGTAAGCTAACTGGAAATGTTGTTTATTGGATACCACATCGTGCACAGCAAAAACTGCTATTATGCTGACTAAAGGTACTGAGAAGGTACTGAACTTCTAGGAAGCTACTCTCAGACATTACATTAACATGAAAATATTGTCCCTCAGGGCTTAAGAATGTGTTCCGAAGTGCCCTACAGTTAAAAACGAATACAAACAACACCTCACTGAAAACCATCCAGATTTAGAAGATAAATGTGTTCTCCATTGCCTGTACTGACACGCTCGTCTAGCTGGTTTAATTCAGTAGTTTATATTGCCAGCTATTTTGATGCAACTGTCGTCGATTTCTTTTCTAAAATAGAAAAGCTTTCAGTTCCTGCGCAAAATTTGTTAAATGATCATTTTTGAGATGCCAAGTACTGCAATACTGTAAAGGTACAACAGCAACAATATTTGTTTCTGAAAATTGCACATTTATAACCGAATCATTATTAGAATTTCAACAAAAAAGCCGTTGGCTCATCTTGTTTTATCCCGAATTAACTCGCTGTGAAATATTAGAGAGTGGTCACTTTGGAAACAGAATAAATACGCGTGTAGATCATATTATGGATCCCAGTGTTAGAGAAGCAGTATAAGAGAATCTAAAAGTTTGCTGCCGTATGACTGTCTAAATTAAACTCCATTATAGCCAAAGAAACTGATGATGTAATTACTATAAAAGCTATATCATTTGTTTGAGCCTTCTAGCGTAGTTACTAAATCAAGTATATGTGATTTAAATCATGTAATGGCACATTTAAACAACTAGTGCCCGATTTCACCAACAGATGTTAAGACGCAATAGGTAAAACAAAAATTGCATTTCACCAACAAGTGTTAGCGTAACACTCGTGTTAAATCTCTTGTTAAACTAACAAGCCAAATTTCTGATGTTAAGTGCTTAACAATTGTAAATAGTCAAGATGGCGAGCATGAACTCAGCTGTTGATGTGGATTTGATATATTTAAGACCGTCTAAATGGCATTCGTAATAGAGTACGGCCTATGAGGAGAAATGATTTTGAGGGGCTATCAGAAGAAAATGTTTTACAGAGGTATGAAACATGTTGGTATGAAGGTTAATGCGGAAGTACAAGAGAGGTTAGAACATGCATCGAAAGGAATATGGCGATCTCGCCTTTGCTTCAAGTATCAATAAACTTGCGATTTTATAATTCACTGAATTATCTGCATAATACATTGTCCACCTCCCGTCTTGAAACGTTCAAGCCACTCGTCCTTCTTCGCTCCTCGTTTTAAATTTACGTAATACTGAGTGAGAACATACATCGAAAGGAATACGCCGATCTCGCCTTAGCTTCAAGTATTAATAACTTTGGGATTTTATAATTCACTGAATTATGTGGATAATACACTGTCCACCTCCCGTCTTGAAACGTTCATGACTCGTCACTTGTCCTTCTTTACTCCTCGTTTTAAATTTTGGTAACACTGAGTTAGAACATGCATTGAAAGGAATATGCCAATGTCGCCTTTGCTTCAAGTGTTAATAACTTTACTATTTTATAATTCACTGAATTATGTGGATAATTCACTGTCCACCTCCCGTCTTGAAAATTTCAAGTCACTTGTCCTTCGCACCTCGTTTTAAATTTACGTAATACTGACAAGTTGTTTATTGCTAGTAGTAGTGACACATGCATTTGAATTAAATTCGTTTCCAATATTTTCCCCGCGACATCTTTCTCTTTTACATTCACCGCATCCGTCCTCTTATTTTCCACGATATCCTTACACTTAGTCACCATTTCAATAAACAATTCTTTCTCCGTCGATGAGAAAATTGTCTCGCGGCATTATTTATGATTTTGTTCATACGTCATTTTTCAACTTGTGCAGATGAAAATGAAAACAAAAGCGCATCGCAGTACGTTCAGAAAATAATAAGACTCATCCATAGCCTTCTATAGCTGTAATATTCAGAAGTTTCTTGGCGATAACACAGGTTAGTTAACATTTTCAGAAAACAGTGAAATGCAAGAAATTTAACAGTAGTGTTAGCGCTGTGACAAATGTTACGTTACATTTGTTAAAGTCGAGTTTAACATCTGTTGGTAAAATCGGGCATAAATGCATTTAAAATCAGTGATATTACTTGTGTTTCTGATTTGTATCTTTGTTACAAAGGGCTTTGTGACATTGTTGAACAGCAAAGCCATGATGGTAACGATAACAGATTAGATGCAGTAACAGTACTCTTGGCATTGAAGACAAAAGCTGATTTTTTACAGCAATTTCTGTGAAAAGTCCCTTCAATGTCTTTGGTTGCCGATGTCAAACGCTGACAGTCAGTTTTTTCTGTACATATAACTTAGTTGTGACAGACAAAAGAACAACTATGAAAAGAGAAAATATCACAGCTTGTGTGCTACAGTTTGGTGACGTCTGATATGTGATATTTGATCTTATTCATGTTACCTACTATCTGCTGATTTCAAATAAATTGGTTTAATCTGGGAAAAAGGGGTTTTAATAGTTGTGCTATTTTAGTTACCTGTTACTTTTCAGTTCAGCCATGTCATTACTCATTAATTCTTCCCCAAATAATTGCGCGAAATTAATGCGAATTAATGGTAAAAACCACAAAACGAATTTTATAAATTTTATAAATAATTGTCACCACAAAATCTTGCCTCTGATTATAAGTTACATAGAGCACGAAAGAATTTTCTGCTTCAGCGCAGTAGTGAATCGTGAAAGGTCCACTTCTACTGTCAACTGTCTAAAAAAGGAACTGCGGATTCAATTTGAAAACTTATCTAGAAACAGACCGACAATATTTTAGAAACTGTATAAAATAAACAATGAGACATACTCATTTAGGTGTGACACGTCAAATATAAACAAAACGTGACAAATCAGGAAATATTGTCAAAGCAGGAAGGCAGTGTATTGCGAGCTTATCGGTTTTGTAATATACTATGAGAAGAAACAAAAACCGTTCGTTTCGTGCATGCGTGTTTATCTTTTGCAGTGCCATTTGCCCTTGACACGTGTAGTGAAGGGCACCTAATTACATAACGAGAACTAGCTGTGCCGCATCACGTTACAAAAGGAATGTTTGTAGCAATTTCTAAATCCATGAATAAATGAATAAATTACAATTTCAGTGCAGGATTTTGCAAGATAACAGGTAGAATGCCATAGTGTAATTATCGTCACATACAATTAGCTGTTATTGATGTACCACCTCTCTATTTAGTTTAACAATGACGTATTTTCGGCAATAAATTCAATACTTAGGTAGAAATGGGTATATTACAGTTTTAATTATAGGTAGATACGTGGGTGGGTCAAAATGTAATGCCTCCTATTTATTTTCCCCTAAATAAGTAAGTTATGTGAAAACTTTGGATTTGGCGCAATTCCTCAAACCTTTTTCTGCAATCCCCTGCAGTAGTAACTTCCTAAGTCAACAGGTGGCAGCACTTCATCCTCTTGCAAAATGGCTGACATCGACATTCGTATTAGACAGCGTTCTGTGATTGAATTTTTGACTGCGGAAGGTGAAACGCAAATGCTCATTCACGAAAGGCTAAAAAAATGTGTATGGTGATGCAACGGTGGATGTCAGCACCGTGAGACGATGGGTTCGTCGCTGTAACGAAGCTGAAGGGCAAACGCCATTGGCAGATGAAAAGCGAAGCGGCAGGCTGGTGACTGCCGTGACTCCATGCAATATTCAGCGAGTCGACGACATCATTCGCGGTGATCGTCGGGTAACAAAAGGTGAATTATGTCGCATTACCTCCCTCAGTAAAGGCAGTGTGATGATTATTCAACAAATGGGTTACTCAAAGGTTTGTTCACGTTGGGTACCAAGAATGTTAACCGCCCAAAACAAAGAAACAAGGAAAACAATAGCCTCCGAACACTTGCAGCGCTTCAATTTGAAGGGAGAGGAGTTACTGGAAAAAATTGTTACTGGAGGTGAAACGTGGGTTCATTGTTTTGAATCTGAATCAAAGAGGCAGTCAATGGAATGGCATCATACAAAGTCACTGAAGAAAAAAATTTCAAAACTCAGCGGTGGGCAGGGAAAGTTATGGCGACAGTGTTTTGGGCTGCAGAGGTTGTGCTTATGACTGATTTTTTTGAGCAGGGTTGCACAATAAATTCTGTCAGTAAGTCAGAACTCTTAAAAAGCTGAAAGCACGTCTTTGCGGAGCTCGCCCAACAAAAACTATGGCGGATGTTCTTCTTTTGCATTATAATGCAAGATCACACACCAGCCGTTACACCACTGCAGAAATTGAGAAATTGGGATGACAAGTCTTACCTCCCTGGCCTGGCACCATCAGACTTCCATCTGTTCGGGCCACTAAAGGAAGCTCATCGTGGGATTCATTTTGAAGATGAGGAGGCTGTGTAAAGGTACGTGCGTCAATGGCTTAGGAAGCAAGACCGTGTGTTTTACCACACTGGAATACATGCTCTAGTTAAAAGGTGGACCAAAACTGTGGAAATAGACGGAGATTATAAAGAATAGTGGCAAACTAATCGTTAATGTTGTAGTTTTCAGGCTATGTAAATTGGATTTAACTTTCTTGGCAATTCTAGAAAAAAATAGGAGGCATTACTTTTTGAGCCACTCTCGTACAATAATAATAGTGCAACACAGTAGTTTTAAACAACATTCAAGTGTTTAAGAAAGGGTTGCTACGTCATAAACTAGAAATTCCGTTTGCCTGATAAGGCATCTATATCGCCAATTCTCTAGAGTCAACAATGATATCATTCTTATGGCTTCCCAGTATTTAGACGTTGCTGTCACAGTGAAAAAAGTTGAGTGTTTAATACTGCAAGACAAACGAGCAACCATCCAAATTATCATGAATGAGACACATCTTAGTTATGGTAGTGCGTGGGAAATTATTCATGACGAACTGTACATGTCTAAGGTGTCTGCACGGTGGGTTCCACGTTTGCTAACTCCTTTCCAAAAGCAAACACGGCGTGACCTTTCAAGACAGATGTTGATGCTGTTGGAACAGGATAAAGGTGACTTTGATCGTCTGGTAACCATGGATGAATCTTGAATCTATCAGTATGTTTCAGAGACAAAAACCATGACCATGGAATGGAAACATGCCGATTCCTCCTCCCAAAAAAGGCAAATGTGCAACAGTCAGTTGGGAAGGTTATGCTCTGAGTTTTCCGGGACTGTCGTGGAGTCATCCTTACAGAATATCTTGTCTGGGGTCAAACCATCACTGGCAGATACTACTACAATCTTCTGGACAAGTTACAAGCAGCTCTGTTTTAAGAAACGACGCGGAATGCTCTCCAAAGTTGTTCGTCTTCTGTCTGACAATACACCAGCTCATTCATCTCACGTTGTAGTTGTCAAAACAATGGAATGTCGCCTTGAGACCTTACAACATACACCTTATTCGCCCGATCTCACACCAAGTGACTTTCTTGTTCCCGGAAATGAAGAATCCGTTGCGTGATCGCAGATTTGACAACAAAAATGACATCATAAATGAAGTGGAAGAGTGGTTTAAAGCAAATTCTGCAGACTTTTATAATCAAGGTATTCGGAAGGTTAAGAAACGCTGGGAAAAAATGTGTAAATCTGGATGTTGACTATGTGGAGAAGAGCTAACAAGAAAATATCATCACAAAACTCTCTAACACATTTTTAAATGGTGATAGATAAAACGACAACCTCTCGCATCTCACAGTGCCATCTGTATCGAACGCATATTCTGATTAGAGTAAGGTAGTGTCACCATGGGACGAAGGCAGTAGCTAGGACTAGCAAAATATCTGCAGCTCAAAATTTTGAAATCACTATATTGCGGAAACTAAATAGAGTACACTGCTTATGGAAATAACGTGGTTAAAATCTGTCAGGAAAACTGTTAACCTACATACTGAAACCCCAGGTTTTCACAAACGCGTCTCGACAACTGAAGTAAATTACCTCGCATAAGCAAAAACGAGAAGCAGTCTGAGGTTTTAGCGGTAAAACTTGGAGTTGCCTCTTGGGTTATAAAGCAACGCTTTGCTCACCTATGATATTAACTTCATAATTCAGAACACTCTTTCAGAAATGAGGGCACTGTAAAGCAGTTAATAAACGCTTCAACAACTACTTCAATACTAACAGTCTATGAAGCCTTGCCTATTCTTTCTGTCTACAGAAAGTTATTTGTCTCTTCTGGTATGCTGTAACAGAAACAAATTCTAATTATCACTAGGGTGCTGATTTATAGGCATTAAAAGTGTGTGAAATACGCAGGCAAAAAGGCACTCAAATGGGCAAAATAGGCACTAAATGTGCTAAGTAAACACTTAGTAATGCAGAATTTTGGTAAAATGGCTCTTAAGGGTATGTATGACTGAAATTTCATGAAAATCGTGAAAATAACGACTTTTTTTATTTTAATTCTATAAAATAATTTAGACATTTCCGAATGTGAAAAATGCATAATTTGCCTCCGAACGCCTTTTTTAAATGCTTATTTAAATGTCGGTGGCCTTTAAACTCTGTCAGAGTCACGCCCTCTTTTGCCTACATCCACATTCTTTGTCTGTTTTCCGTTCATAAATTTTCAATTCAAGAAAAGAAAAATAAGGCTTTCAGACAAAATAGTTCCTAAAATGTTGCCAATATATCAGAGGCTGGCTTCTACAACATTACTAGAGAGGTGCAAAAACAGGTAAAACACAGAATGCCAATGAATCTTTGTATCATGCCACATGGAATAAGTGCCCAAAGGAAGTTTTCATATCAAAACAAAAATTGTATCTTGCTGTTACTAAAAGCATCAGTGAGTTTAACATGGGTAGTCTTAAGTCATTGGAGCTGCAGCAAAATATTAGAGGTGAAAGTGTAGTAGACTCAGCAAGGAAAACTTCAGTGCAGCGAGATCAGACTCGTATCCTGCAAAGCAAGAAGCGAAGTTGTGCGGAAGAAAAGCAACATCTAAAGAAGAAAAAGGTGGAAAAAGCAGCAGCAGAGGAGAGGAAAAAGAAATCTGAGGGTCCAACCTATCAGCCTGGTGGATTTTAATGTGAGTTATGCAATCAAATCTTTAATCGCTGTTTTCTCAATGTTCATATTTTCAGCATTTTTATTCTTGTAAAATGCTCCTTGCGATGCAGTTTTTGTACTACATTCATGAAATTTCCTACAAGGTTTCAGAATATCATGAGGAATGGAAATTGCCCTAGGTTTTATTGTGAAATGTATATAAGCATATATTTTTAATTTTCAAACACAAAACTTACAGTTTTTAGACAAAAAAAGAATATTTGTAAATTAAAAAATTTTGTGACCTAAACTAAAGGAGACACAGAAAAACCCAGAGCAATTTCAAAAAGTATGTGTATTATGAACATAGGGTAAAAATATTAGACCAAAATTCAGAATATTTCGTCGCAAGGGACTTTAGTGACGTAACAAAAAGCATACAAAATTTATCATAATTTCTAAACTGCTGGAGAAAAATGGTTTAAATTTAGGTTGTAACATGTCTCCATTATACTACACCTATGGTGTAAATTTGAAAAAGCTAGCATTATTAGTTCAGAATTTGAAAATTTCAGTCATACATACCCTTAAAATGCACTATAACAAAATGACAATCATCGCAACATAAACTGCAACACATACTGTTTTTCGGTTCCCTAGACGAAATAGTTCTACATTTATTCCAAATTTCATAAATGGCTCCACAGCAAGTTAAAATAATAGATATCGTCGTATAATTAGTACATATAAATAAACTTCACTACGTAAGAACCATAATATGCAGAAAGGTGTGGAGTAATTAACTATGTCAAAAACAACAACATGGGTTTGGGGGAGGGGGTTAAGGTTGAAAATTGAAATATCTGAAACTTTTATTAGATTTGTTTCAAATTAATACAATTTATTTTTGTGATCAATCAAGAATGGAATAATACCAAGTTTCAGCTTTCTAGTTAAACTAGTTTCTGAGAAATTAACAGTTTATGTATAAATGACAGGTGATTTTCAAAATGTCCCACATATTTTAATTTTAAAAATTAATGCTTGGTGTATAAGTTTCTGCACACATTTTAACCTATTAATGACCTGCACCTGCATAAAATATTTGTCTTCGCCATATCAACGAAGGGAAAAAATAAAATACCTGGAAAGATTGAGTCAGACTGAAAAATTCAATGCCATAGCCGGGATTTGAACTACGGATCTTCTGGTTGCCGTCCAGCCGCTCCAATCCTTGAGCTACTATGGCTAACGTGTCGACATGACATTAAATTCTCCAACTCACTCTTACTTTAGCCTACACATGGTCAGTGTGAAAGAACAATTAATTTTCATTAATTGTACTTAATAGTGGTCCGAACAATAAAGCCCGGGCCTTAAAGTACTTACAGCATAGTAAGTCGCCATTAAGGTAGCTGTCTCATGTGTTTATGGGAACTCCTAGTGGTTTACCGTGAAAAACACGAGTCAATTGGAGAATTTAATGTCTAACCCGGATCTTAAAGTACATACAGCATAGTAAGCCGTCATTAAGGTAGTTGTCTCATGTGTTTATGAGCACTCCTAGTGCTTTACCGGGAAAAACCAGAGTCAATTGGAGAATTTAATGTCATACCCGGGTCTCAAAGTACTTACAGCATAGTAAGTTGCCATTAAGGTAGTTGTCTCATGTGTTTATGGGAACTCCTAGTGGTTTACCGTGAAAAACACGAGTCAATTGGAGAATTTAATGTCTAACCCGGATCTTAAAGTACATACAGCATAGTAAGCCGTCATTAAGGTAGTTGTCTCATGTGTTTATGAGCACTCCTAGTGGTTTACCGGGAAAAACCAGAGTCAATTGGAGAATTTAATGTCTAACCCGGATCTTAAAGTACTTACAGCATAGTAAGCCGTCATTAAGGTAGTTGTCTCATGTGTTTATGAGAACTCCTAGTGGTTTACTGGGAAAAACACGAGTCAGTTGGAGAATTTAATGTCATACTCGGGCCTTAAAGTACTTACAGCATAGTAAGTCGTCATTAAGGTAGTTGTCTCATGTGTTAATGAGAACTCCTAGTGGCTTACCGGGAAAAACACAAGAGTCAGTTGGAGAATTTAATTTCATACCCGGGCCTTAAAGTACTTACAGCATAGTAAGTCGTCATTAAGGTAGTTGTCTCATGTGTTAATGAGAACTCCTAGTAGTTTACCGTGAAAAACACGAGTCAACTGGAGAATTTAATGTCTAACCCGGATCTTAAAGCACATACAGCATAGTAAGCCGTCATTAAGGTAGTTGTCTCATGTGTTTATGAGAACTCCTAGTGGTTTACCGGGAAAAACCAGAGTCAATTGGAGAATTTAATGTCTAACCCGGATCTTAAAGTACTTACAGCATAGTAAGCCGTCATTAAGGTAGTTGTCTCATGTGTTTATGAGAACTCCTAGTGGTTTACTGGGAAAAACACGAGTCAGTTGGAGAATTTAATGTCATACTCGGGCCTTAAAGTACTTACAGCATAGTAAGTCGTCATTAAGGTAGTTGTCTCATGTGTTAATGAGAACTCCTAGTGGCTTACCGGGAAAAACACAAGAGTCAGTTGGAGAATTTAATGTCATACCCGGGCCTTAAAGTACTTAAAGCATAGTAAGTCATCATTAAGGTAGTTGTCTCTTGTGTTAATGAGAACTCCTAGTGGCTTACCGGGAAAAACACAAGAGTCAGTTGGAGAATTTAATGTCATTCCCGGGTCTTAAAGTACTTACAGCATAGTAAGTCGCCATTAAGGTAGTTGTCTCATGTGTTTATGAGAACTCCTAGTGGTTTACTGGGAAACACACGAGTCAGTTGGAGAATTTAATGTCATACTCGGGCCTTAAAGTACTTACAGCATAGTAAGTCGTCATTAAGGTAGTTGTCTCTTGTGTTAATGAGAACTCCTAGTGGCTTACCGGGAAAAACACAAGAGTCAGTTGGAGAATTTAATTTCATACCCGGGCCTTAAAGTACTTACAGCATAGTAAGTCATCATTAAGTTAGTTGTCTCTTGTGTTAATGAGAACTCCTAGTAGTTTACCGTGAAAAACACGAGTTAACTGGAGAATTTAATGTCTAACCCGGATCTTAAAGCACATACAGCATAGTAAGCCGTCATTAAGGTAGTTGTCTCATGTGTTTATGAGAACTCCTAGTGGTTTACCGGGAAAAACCAGAGTCAATTGGATAATTTAATGTCTAACCCGGATCATAAAGTACTTACAGCATAGTAAGCCGTCATTAAGGTAGTTGTCTCATGTGTTTATGAGAACTCCTAGTGGTTTACTGGGAAAAACACGAGTCAGTTGGAGAATTTAATGTCATACTCGGGCCTTAAAGTACTTACAGCATAGTAAGTCGTCATTAAGGTAGTTGTCTCATGTGTTAATGAGAACTCCTAGTGGCTTACCGGGAAAAACACAAGAGTCAGTTGGAGAATTTAGTGTCATACCCGGGCCTTAAATTACTTAAAGCATAGTAAGTCATCATTAAGGTAGTTGTCTCTTGTGTTAATGAGAACTCCTGGTGGCTTACCGGGAAAAACACAAGAGTCAGTTGGAGAATTTAATGTCATTCCCGGGTCTTAAAGTACTTACAGCATAGTAAGTCGCCATTAAGGTAGTTGTCTCATGTGTTTATGAGAACTCCTAGTGGTTTACTGGGAAACACACGAGTCAGTTGGAGAATTTAATGTCATACTCGGGCCTTAAAGTACTTACAGCATAGTAAGTCGTCATTAAGGTAGTTGTCTCTTGTGTTAATGAGAACTCCTAGTGGCTTACCGGGAAAAACACAAGAGTCAGTTGGAGAATTTAATTTCATACCCGGGCCTTAAAGTACTTACAGCATAGTAAGTCATCATTAAGGTAGTTGTCTCTTGTGTTAATGAGAACTCCTAGTAGTTTACCGTGAAAAACACGAGTTAACTGGAGAATTTAATGTCTAACCCGGATCTTAAAGCACATACAGCATAGTAAGCCGTCATTAAGGTAGTTGTCTCATGTGTTTATGAGAACTCCTAGTGGTTTACCGGGAAAAACCAGAGTCAATTGGATAATTTAATGTCTAACCCGGATCTTAAAGTACTTACAGCATAGTAAGCCGTCATTAAGGTAGTTGTCTCATGTGTTTATGAGAACTCCTAGCGGTTTACTGGGAAAAACACGAGTCAGTTGGAGAATTTAATGTCATACTCGGGCCTTAAAGTACTTACAGCGTAGTAAGTCGTCATTAAGGTAGTTGTCTCATGTGTTAATGAGAACTCCTAGTGGCTTACCGGGAAAAACACAAGAGTCAGTTGGAGAATTTAATGTCATACCCGGGCCTTAAAGTACTTACAGCATAGTAAGTCATCATTAAGGTAGTTGTCTCTTGTGTTAATGAGAACTCCTAGTGGCTTACCGGGAAAAACACAAGAGTCAGTTGGAGAATTTAATGTCATTCCCGGGTCTTAAAGTACTTACAGCATAGTAAGTCGCCATTAAGGTAGTTGTCTCATGTGTTTATGAGAACTCCTAGTGGTTTACCGGGAAACACACGAGTCAGTTGGAGAATTTAATGTCATACCCGGGCCTTAAAGTTCTTACAGCATAGTAAGTCGTCATTAAGGTAGTTGTCTCATGCGTTTATGAGAACTCCTAGTGGTTTACCGGGAAACACACGAGTCAGCTGGAGAATTTAATGTCATACCCGGGCCTTAAAGTTCTTACAGCATAGTAAGTCGTCATTAAGGTAGTTGTCTCATGTGTTTATGAGAACTCCTAATGGTTTAGCGGGAAAAACACGAGTCAGTTGGAGAATTTAATGTCATACCCGGGTCTTAAAGTACTTACAGCATAGTAAGTTGTCATTAAGGTAGTTGTCTCTTGTGTTAATGAGAAGTCCTAGTGGCTTACCGGGAAAAACACAAGAGTCAGTTGGAGAATTTAATTTCATACCCGGGCCTTAAAGTACTTACAGCATAGTAAGTCATCATTAAGGTAGTTGTCTCTTGTGTTAATGAGAACTCCTAGTAGTTGACCGTGAAAAACACGAGTTAACTGGAGAATTTAATGTCTAACCCGGATCTTAAAGTACTTACAGCATAGTAAGCCGTCATTAAGGTAGTTGTCTCATGTGTTTATGAGAACTCCTAGTGGTTTACTGGGAAAAACACGAGTCAGTTGGAGAATTTAATGTCATACTCGGGCCTTAAAGTACTTACAGCATAGTAAGTCGTCATTAAGGTAGTTGTCTCTTGTGTTAATGAGAACTCCTAGTGGCTTACCGGGAAAAACACAAGAGTCAGTTGGAGAATTTAATGTCATTCCCGGGTCTTAAAGTACTTACAGCATAGTAAGTCGCCATTAAGGTAGTTGTCTCATGTGTTTATGAGAACTCCTAGTGGTTTACTGGGAAACACACGAGTCAGTTGGAGAATTTAATGTCATACTCGGGCCTTAAAGTACTTACAGCATAGTAAGTCGTCATTAAGGTAGTTGTCTCTTGTGTTAATGAGAACTCCTAGTGGCTTACCGGGAAAAACACAAGAGTCAGTTGGAGAATTTAATTTCATACCCGGGCCTTAAAGTACTTACAGCATAGTAAGTCATCATTAAGTTAGTTGTCTCTTGTGTTAATGAGAACTCCTAGTAGTTTACCGTGAAAAACACGAGTTAACTGGAGAATTTAATGTCTAACCCGGATCTTAAAGCACATACAGCATAGTAAGCCGTCATTAAGGTAGTTGTCTCATGTGTTTATGAGAACTCCTAGTGGTTTACCGGGAAAAACCAGAGTCAATTGGATAATTTAATGTCTAACCCGGATCATAAAGTACTTACAGCATAGTAAGCCGTCATTAAGGTAGTTGTCTCATGTGTTTATGAGAACTCCTAGTGGTTTACTGGGAAAAACACGAGTCAGTTGGAGAATTTAATGTCATACTCGGGCCTTAAAGTACTTACAGCATAGTAAGTCGTCATTAAGGTAGTTGTCTCATGTGTTAATGAGAACTCCTAGTGGCTTACCGGGAAAAACACAAGAGTCAGTTGGAGAATTTAGTGTCATACCCGGGCCTTAAATTACTTAAAGCATAGTAAGTCATCATTAAGGTAGTTGTCTCTTGTGTTAATGAGAACTCCTGGTGGCTTACCGGGAAAAACACAAGAGTCAGTTGGAGAATTTAATGTCATTCCCGGGTCTTAAAGTACTTACAGCATAGTAAGTCGCCATTAAGGTAGTTGTCTCATGTGTTTATGAGAACTCCTAGTGGTTTACTGGGAAACACACGAGTCAGTTGGAGAATTTAATGTCATACTCGGGCCTTAAAGTACTTACAGCATAGTAAGTCGTCATTAAGGTAGTTGTCTCTTGTGTTAATGAGAACTCCTAGTGGCTTACCGGGAAAAACACAAGAGTCAGTTGGAGAATTTAATTTCATACCCGGGCCTTAAAGTACTTACAGCATAGTAAGTCATCATTAAGGTAGTTGTCTCTTGTGTTAATGAGAACTCCTAGTAGTTTACCGTGAAAAACACGAGTTAACTGGAGAATTTAATGTCTAACCCGGATCTTAAAGCACATACAGCATAGTAAGCCGTCATTAAGGTAGTTGTCTCATGTGTTTATGAGAACTCCTAGTGGTTTACCGGGAAAAACCAGAGTCAATTGGATAATTTAATGTCTAACCCGGATCTTAAAGTACTTACAGCATAGTAAGCCGTCATTAAGGTAGTTGTCTCATGTGTTTATGAGAACTCCTAGCGGTTTACTGGGAAAAACACGAGTCAGTTGGAGAATTTAATGTCATACTCGGGCCTTAAAGTACTTACAGCGTAGTAAGTCGTCATTAAGGTAGTTGTCTCATGTGTTAATGAGAACTCCTAGTGGCTTACCGGGAAAAACACAAGAGTCAGTTGGAGAATTTAATGTCATACCCGGGCCTTAAAGTACTTACAGCATAGTAAGTCATCATTAAGGTAGTTGTCTCTTGTGTTAATGAGAACTCCTAGTGGCTTACCGGGAAAAACACAAGAGTCAGTTGGAGAATTTAATGTCATTCCCGGGTCTTAAAGTACTTACAGCATAGTAAGTCGCCATTAAGGTAGTTGTCTCATGTGTTTATGAGAACTCCTAGTGGTTTACCGGGAAACACACGAGTCAGTTGGAGAATTTAATGTCATACCCGGGCCTTAAAGTTCTTACAGCATAGTAAGTCGTCATTAAGGTAGTTGTCTCATGCGTTTATGAGAACTCCTAGTGGTTTACCGGGAAACACACGAGTCAGCTGGAGAATTTAATGTCATACCCGGGCCTTAAAGTTCTTACAGCATAGTAAGTCGTCATTAAGGTAGTTGTCTCATGTGTTTATGAGAACTCCTAATGGTTTAGCGGGAAAAACACGAGTCAGTTGGAGAATTTAATGTCATACCCGGGTCTTAAAGTACTTACAGCATAGTAAGTTGTCATTAAGGTAGTTGTCTCTTGTGTTAATGAGAAGTCCTAGTGGCTTACCGGGAAAAACACAAGAGTCAGTTGGAGAATTTAATTTCATACCCGGGCCTTAAAGTACTTACAGCATAGTAAGTCATCATTAAGGTAGTTGTCTCTTGTGTTAATGAGAACTCCTAGTAGTTGACCGTGAAAAACACGAGTTAACTGGAGAATTTAATGTCTAACCCGGATCTTAAAGTACTTACAGCATAGTAAGCCGTCATTAAGGTAGTTGTCTCATGTGTTTATGAGAACTCCTAGTGGTTTACTGGGAAAAACACGAGTCAGTTGGAGAATTTAATGTCATACTCGGGCCTTAAAGTACTTACAGCATAGTAAGTCGTCATTAAGGTAGTTGTCTCATGTGTTAATGAGAACTCCTAGTGGCTTACCGGGAAAAACACAAGAGTCAGTTGGAGAATTTAATGTCATACCCGGGCCTTAAAGTACTTACAGCATAGTAAGTCATCATTAAGGTAGTTGTCTCTTGTGTTAATGAGAACTCCTAGTGGCTTACCGGGAAAAACACAAGAGTCAGTTGGAGAATTTAATGTCATTCCCGGGTCTTAAAGTACTTACAGCATAGTAAGTCGCCATTAAGGTAGTTGTCTCATGTGTTTATGACAACTCCTAGTGGTTTACCGGGAAACACACGAGTCAGTTGGAGAATTTAATGTCATACCCGGGCCTTAAAGTTCTTACAGCATAGTAAGTCGTCATTAAGGTAGTTGTCTCATGCGTTTATGAGAACTCCTAGTGGTTTACCGGGAAACACACGAGTCAGCTGGAGAATTTAATGTCATACCCGGGCCTTAAAGTTCTTACAGCATAGTAAGTCATCATTAAGGTAGTTGTCTCATGTGTTTATGAGAACTCCTAGTGGTTTAGCGGAAAAAACACGAGTCAGTTGGAGAATTTAATGTCATACCCGGGTCTTAAAGTACTTACAGCATAGTAAGTTGTCATTAAGGTAGTTGTCTCATGTGTTTATGAGAACTCCTAGTGGTTTACCGGGAAAAAACACGAGTCAGTTGGAGAATTTAATGTCATATCCGGGTCTTAAAGTACTTACAGCATAGTAAGTCGTCATTAAGGTAGTTGTCTCTTGTGTTTATGAGAACTCCTAGTGGTTTACCGGGAAAAACACGAGGCAGTTGGAGAATTTAATGTCATACCCGGGTCTTAAAGTACTTACAGCATAGTAAGTCGTCATTAAGGTAGTTGTCTCTTGTGTTAATGAGAACTCCTAGTGGTTTGCCGGGAAAAACACGAGTCAGTTGGAGAATTTAATGTCATACCCGGGTCTTAAAGTACTTACAGCATAGTAAGTCGTCATTAAGGTAGTTGTCTCTTGTGTTTATGAGAACTCCTAGTGGTTTACCGGGAAAAACACGAGGCAGTTGGAGAATTTAATGTCATACCCGGGCCTTAAAGTACTTACAGCATAGTAAGTCGTCATTAAGGTAGTTGTCTCTTGTGTTAATGAGAACTCATAGTGGCTTACCGGGAAAATCACAAGTGTGTTGGAGAATTTAATGTCATGTCGGCACGTTGGCCATAGAAGCTCAAGGGTTGGAGCGGCTGGACGGCAACCAGAAGATCCGTGGTTCAAATCCCGGCTATGAAATGGCATTTTTCAGTCTGACTCATCCCTTTCTTAGTGCCTCCTACACACGGTTAGTGTGAAAGCACAATAAATTTCCAATAATAATATCTATTTAATAATTTTTATTTTCCTAAGCGTGTTCAGTAAGAAGTAAGCATTATAATCCTTTTCAATACAAATAACAAAAACACAACAAATGTAAATGGGTACACTTAATATGCAGTTGCCCCTACAGGCATGTTTAGAATTCCATACAGATTAATAGAAAACTGCATCCTGTGGAACATTGTGAGGTTAGGAAAATGTAGAAAATATGGAATCTCAGAACTCTGAGGTTAAAATTACGTAATAGCAGCTGCGATACAGGTGTAGGGTTATTTAAATAGTCATGTGACATTTTCTGCAGTGCCGCTAGAAAAAAAGAAACACAAATTATATTATTGAAGTATGTCTATATTAATTTTAAGACAAAAAACTAAATCTGGGATTGTTGTAAGTTTAGGGCAAATTTGCACAAATGTGTCTCCTTAATAGAAACGATTGTTGGAAAGTTAAGAAATTCAAAAGTTGATCACAGCAATCTTAATATCACTTAAAATGATGTCACGATGTGTCAGAAAGATACAACGCACAGAACAAAAATTAATTGAAAGCTAAAGCTACAGAATCCTAGTATTTGTAATAAAAACCCTTAAGTCCCCATTGTCGACTAAGAAGAAATAATAAAGCACAGTTTTTAGTAAGCGTTTCCCGTTCATTCAAACAGAATTACAGCAATTATAGCATCGTGAAATGAATTCTCATACCTACCTTTATAAAGGCATTTCTGTAAAATGTTACATAAACCGTTAAGATTTATTGGTCTGCAGTTTCATTTTCGATGTTGGAAGCAACATTGGAAGTCTCCAAGCATTTGATTTCATGATTCCTTGAGATACATTTAGAAAAAACGTAAGCATGAGAAAATCACAAAATAGTCTGTGTAGCCTAGCTAATTAAGCACTGGCCTTACAAGTTTAAGTTGTAACCTGGACAGAGTCCCAGAGTGGTGATTTTAAGATTGGGTAAAACAACAGCTTCGTGTCAGTAGGTTTACAGACATGTAAAATAAATTTTACGGGAGTAAATTCCTGTTGACCATCGGTACTGATTTGATCTGATATGATTTTTAACAATTGACAGCATCAATAATTTAATTAATAAACCCTCTTTCAAGTATTACTATTATAAGAAATAAGCCTTTACACCAGCACAAAAATATCATGCTAATGCATTGAAACAAATGTAAAAGCTGTTGCCACAAATTACAAGCACAAGAAATTGGCTAAATAGGCAGTTTTAGGTACTAATAAGCAGAATAGGCACAAACGTATTGATACTCCGGCAACCCGAAGAACGCCTTGGGTCATCTTCAAGGACGATGTGGTGGTCCCCGCGAGAAGCGAGGTGGTTGTGACGGCGCGACTGGAAGTCCAACGAACCAAGAACATGATGCTGGACCAGAAGACGCCTGTGCACGGACTATGTGTAGTCAGGACGTTGTTGCCGTGCCCAGAGGAGGTGCCAATGAGGCTGCTCAACCTGGCAGACACCGATCACGATGTCCAGGCCGGGACGGAGTTGGGGACGTGCGAGCCCGCGGTCAGCGTGACAGCGTTCGACAAGAACGAGGAGCCGGTGCCGACGCAACACCTGGGCTGGAAGGCTTACTGGAGAGGGAAGCCGACCACCTGACCGCAGAACAGCTGGAGAAAGTTCGACAACTGCTAAGACGATACCAGCGCGTCTTCAACCAAGGTAACAGTGGCTACGGCCGCACGGATAAAGTGCTTCACCGCATCGACACCGGAGATGCCCGGCCTATTCGGCTACCACCTAGACGCGTTCCGTTGGCGAAACAAGCTGCGGTACGTGATATGCTAAATGACATGAAATCCAGCGGAGTGATTGAAGAGTCTGACAGCCCTTGGTGTTCACCTGTAGTTCTGGTAACGAAGAAAAACGGTGAGCTACGCTTCTGCGTGGACTACAGGAAGCTGAACGCTGTCACCCGGAAGGACTGTTTCCCCTTACCCCGGATTGACGACACTCTGGACACGCTAGCTGGTGCACAGTGGTTCTCTACCCTGGACCTGAAGTCGGGTTATTGGCAGGTGGCTCTGGACCCGAGAGACAAGGAGAAGATTGTATTCTCGACAGGGCAAGGGCTTTGGCAGTTCACAGTTATGCCCTTTGGCCTCTGCAACACACCAGCTACCCTCCAACGCCTAATGGAGTGGAGTTGCAAGTTGTAAAACAATGAGTTGTGTAACAAGAGTCAGATGTGTTGGTGTTGTAATGAGAGCTGTTTGTTATTGTCATCGAACTTGGTGCTGTAGATTGTGATATGTGATACAATTCCGCTGCTACGAAGTGTATTTCTACGCAAATAAAGAACATTTAGAATTTCGGCAAAATTGGACGTTTAATTCTACGAACCTACAAAGTCACAATATGAAGTAGGCACTTGTAGGCACTATAAAACTAAGAAATTAGGCTAATAATTTAAGGAAACGTGCTCAGAACTTAAAAGCCTACGTTTCTGAACAAAGGAATAAAATAGGGAAATAGGACAAAGCCGTCCCCTAATTATCACATAACACCAAGAAAATTTGTTCCATTGTTAGAAAGGAATATGCTATCTTCTCGTTTGTAACAATCAATTCATGATGGACAAAGCCTATCGAAAATTAAGTACTGTCACGGCAACAGGCATAAAAATTTCGGCACAAATAAGAAAACAGTCGGCGGATAAAGTTTCATGGTAATAATGAGCCTTGCTAAGCAGTTAATGATAGCGCGGATATTGTAAGCAAGCTCCGGCGAGCAAAGATAACTCAGGTAAACAACTCGCTGGCATAGATTATGTTACGCATCTAGAATGTGATAGAATGATAGGAAGTTTCTGGAATGACAGAGATTGTTCGGCTTCTGGCTGACTTTAGAACCATCCAGAGTTACGAATTAGGTATTTAAGGACGTGACGGCTCGCAAAGTGTGGTTGTTGTAACGGGAGATAATGTAATCAGCTGCAAGTGTTTGTTATTGTCCTCGACCTTGGAAGATTGTGTGATGTAATGTTGTTACGTGAGAATTGAACAGTGTATTACTACGAAAATAAAGGAGATTTTTAATTTGTTCAACTCGGCCTTTTAATGGATGGATAGAGTCAACATGAAAAATTCAATGCCATGGCCGGGATTTGAACCACGGATCTACTGGTTTCCGTCCAGTCGCTCTTAACCTTTGAGCTACCATGGCCAACGTGCCTTCCTGACATTAAATTCTCCAGTTGACTCGTATATTTCCCCGGTAGACCACTAGGGGCTCTCGCATCCGAGATACACCGTTCGTGGCGACTTACTATTGTAAGTACTTAAGTCCCAGGCTTCATCATTTAACTCTTATTATTTTAGTTAATTGATGGAAATTACTCATTTCTCCACACTAGCCGTATATAGGCTAAGATATTTGATGGATAGAGTCAACATGAAAAATTCAATGCCATGGCCGGGATTTGAACCACGGATCTACTGGTTTCCGTCCAGTCGCTCTTAACCTTTGAGCTACCATGGCCAACGTGCCTTCCTGACATTGAATTCTCCAGTTGACTCGTATATTTCCCCGGTAGACCACTAGGGGCTCTCGCATCCGAGATACACCGTTCGTGGCGACTTACTATTGTAAGTACTTAAGTCCCAGGCTTCATCATTTAACTCTTATTATTTTAGTTAATTGATGGAAATTAATCATTTCTCCACACTAGCCGTATATAGGCTAAGATATTTGATGGATAGAGTCAACATGAAAAATTCAATGCCATGGCCGGGATTTGAAACACGGATCTCCTGGTTTCCGTCCAGTCGCTCTTAACCTTTGAGCTACCATGGCCAACGCGCCTTCCTGACATTAAATTCTCCAGTTGACTCGTATATTGCCCCGGTAGACCACTAGGGGCTCTCGCATCCGAGATACACCGTTTGTGGCGACTTACTGTCGTAAGTACTTGAGTCCCAGGCTTCATCATTTAACTCTTATTATTTTAGTTAATTGATGGAAATTAATCATTTCTCCACACTAGCCGTATATAGGCTAAGATATTTGATGGATAGAGTCAACATGAAAAATTCAATGCCATGGCCGGGATTTGAAACACGGATCTCCTGGTTTCCGTCCAGTCGCTCTTAACCTTTGAGCTACCATGGCCAACGCGCCTTCCTGACATTAAATTCTCCAGTTGACTCGTATATTGCCCCGGTAGACCACTAGGGGCTCTCGCATCCGAGATACACCGTTTGTGGCGACTTACTGTCGTAAGTACTTGAGTCCCAGGCTTCATCATTTAACTCTTATTATTTTAGTTAATTGATGGAAATTAATCATTTCTCCACACTAGCCGTATATAGGCTAAGATATTTGATGGATAGAGTCAACATGGCCTTTTAATTCTACGAACCCACAAAGTTACAGTACGTATTTCACCTGCCTCAGTCCATATGGGTCATCATTATACAGGTTGTTTCTAAGCGACACCGACCGATTATAACCGTTTCGTAGTTTATAACGTAACTAGTCCGAATTTCGGTGTCGCCGCTTCGAAGTTCTCTTAGATATAATTTTTGTAGCATTAAATATTATTAAAGTAATTTGTGATTAGGCAGCGCAAGAACCACTGGTGTGCAAAGTTGTTATTGGGACGTACCGGCCACGAAAACAAAAACATTACTCCTTGTTCTTTATCAGTGACCCTAGCCTGGCTTTCAGGTAATGGGGCAAAGGACAATTAATTGTGCAAAAGTCGATAATGACTTGGACAGTTCAAAGGTTCCTCATTTTGTTATGATCTTAATTGTACATTGCTTTCAACCAGCTACTGTAAAATCAACAGCTTCCTTTTAAGTTACAAATGCTTTAGTTATTATTATTAAACACAGTGAAATAAAATGCTTGTCTCATTGATTAAGACGTTCAGTTTTGGTTAGTTTATCTACAATCTTTGATATTGTTCTCTGTTCTGTTTATCATTTAATGCTTGCATCCTCAACCTCACTAACATTAACTTCCCTCTAAGAGCTTTAAGTTGGATACGTACACCAGCTTATTTGCCGTCATCGACCGTTATAACGGAATATTGGAACATATTGAACACCCATAAACAAATAACTAAGCAATAGCTTCTTTATTACGGTTTCATAAGCCAAAGAAATTCTTAATAGTAGCAAGCTACTGCGGAGTATGTCGGTATTGTCGCGGACACATTATTTACGATAGGCGGCGACACGTATAAACAGATAGTGCAAGGCAGAGATAAAGAGCCTGCAGATAAAGATAGTACAGAGATAAAAGACTTGCCGGCAGTTACGCGTCAGGAAGTTTCGGATTTCGTCTAGTGATAGAACATTCGATTTCTTGTTTGTTACAGAACAGTCAAGAATCCTGGATGGTCGTGTATGAAAAGAAGCCGTGGCTAGTTTATAGTGAGTGGTAAACGAGAGTAAACAGTTGTAAGGACAGACGTAAACAGGAGTTGTAACAAGAGTGTTGTAAACAGTGGAAGTTGAGAAAGCTTTGTTGTTGTCAACGACCTCGTGAATTGTAATGCTGCTTCTGTGAGAATTGAACAAAGTGTACTTCTACGGAAATAGAGAACATTTTGAATTTCTGCAACTTGGATTTTTAATTCCACGAAGCTACAAGGTCACAGTATGTTTACAAACAGCTACAGCAGGTGGCACGCTGTGTCACCTACCTGTGAACTTCGATAGCGTAAGGCACGCCACTGTGTTCCTCTAACTGCCTAATCCACACTCATTCTGGAGCGCTTTTATGCGGCTATATTGGCGGTAAAAACTAACTATAGTATAGCAACGCAGATTGTCCATGTAAGGAATGTGCTGTGGGACAAGGACAGCGAATGTGGGTGGCAGAGAACGCCTGCTACACAGGAAGCAGACCGTCAAAAAACATGTACCCTATTCACTCTGTACATTAAAACCGAGAAGATTCATTCACAAAAGTAGAAGCCGTCAGAATGTTTTTGAATGGTCTGTAACGGCACTGACATGGGGTGTCATAAATCTGTCCAGGGAGGGGGTGAGAACCTTCGCCAACCCCCCGAGTCTCGTCCCTCGGAGACTTACTTTCCGGTGGAGGACAGTATATATGTGTCACATAGAAGCTGAGCAATTACGAAGCATGTTTTTAAAGTAAGTACCGTTTTGGAATTAAAAAAAGACGTGCATAGATATCGCAATAATTTTATTTTTGCATGAAAGCCTGTACCTTAATCTACTTTTCTACAGAAAATTCCGTGAATATTGAGGCACTTGTCATAACGTGGCACCAGTTTTTGAATACCCTCCTCATAAAATTCTGCCACCTGACGTGTTAACCACTGTATCACAACTGTTTTGACTTTGTTATCGTCTTGAAGACGCTGACCGCCCAGATGTTTCTTCAAGTGCAGGAACAAATGGTATTCGCTGGGCGCAGATCAGGGCTGTATGGAGGATGATCTAGAGTTTCCCATTGAAAAGATTTGATGAAATCTTTGGTCCGATTAGCCACATGTGGACGGGCTTTGTCATGCAGAAAAACGATACCATTACTCAACTTGCCACGTCTTTTCTTCTGGATTGCACGGCGCAGATTGTTCAATGTCTCACAATAAGACGCTGCATTGATTGTCTCATTACGAGGCAGACACTCCACTAGCAATACTCCTTTTCTGTCCCCAAAAGCTGTGCACATGATTTTCCGGGCAGAAATTGTTTGCTTAAACTTCACTTTTGTGGGTGATGATGAATGTTGCCATTCCATGGATTGTTGTTTCGATTCTGGTGTGACGTAGGCCACCCATGTTTCGTCACCAGTAACAATTTGGTCTAAAAGATCTTCACCTTCATTGTGGTACCGCTCAAGGAAAGTCAATGCACTGCTTAAACGTTGGGTTTTGTGCAAATCCGTCAACATTTTTGGAACCCAACATGAACAAAATTTCCGGTACTTCAAGTTTTCGGTCACAATGCGATACAAAACACTGCAAGAATATTGAGGAAAATAGTCGCACAATGATGAAATTGTAAAGCGTCTGTTTTCTCTCACCTTTTCGTCCACTTTCTGCACCAAATCTTTAGTAACAAACGAAGGACGCGCACTCCGTTCATCATGCACATTTGTGCGGCCATCTTTAAATGCTCTCACCCATTTCCTTACCATTCCATCACTCATAATGTTTTTTGCGTAAACTTCACAGATCTCACGATGAATATCGATCGGTTTTACGCCTTTAGCACTAAGAAATCGTATAACAGCACGTACTTCACAATCGGTGGGACTCACGATAGCCGGAGGCATCTTAAACACTCAGTAACCAACGTATACAATGAAGAATTAGACTGTAATGGCGTCAGTGTTTAGACAAGAGATGTAGGTAACCAGCGCGCATGCACGAAACGCTGACCATAGCGCTGCGGCGGCAGAAACGCAGAACGGTACTGACTTAAAAAGCATGCCTCTATATATTCGTTCGGTGTCGTTTCGAAACATCCTAACCTGCCTAAAACAAACCCCTGCCAAAAAAAAAACCTGGAGAAACAGAAAATAAATTTCAGAACGCGGCCATTTCTTATGTAAAATTATACTATAAGCCGGAAAACTGCCTAAAGTGGAAACGGAAATATTTTTATGGAGCTGTTTACGTAAATAACCTGATTAAAACGGATTTCTTTATGTGAAATGGGTTACAACGTAAATATCAGTACAATAATTTTGAGGGCGACTGTACTTGTACAGAGGTTCCATGAACCATAAAGTGTAATCTTTCGAGGAAAAGGGAAAACCGACCCTTAGCTCTCTCAATTCTCTTCCCACACACATGGTAAGGGCACAACTGTTTTGTAGTGTTTTCGTTCTCAGTTTCATTGTTACAAGTGATTAAGTACGAGTTGAAGAAAACTATGAACTTTGGTGATTTTCAAAAACATAGTTTTTACGTACTCAAGTTCTGTAACTTCCCCTTTGCTACTTTAATTGAGCACCCCAGCGCTATAATGAAGTCAAATCTGACAGTTCTTAGCACGCCACTGATACAGCGTCCATTCAGTGTCAAGTTCAAGCGTAGGTCAGTGCCTAAGCAGGGAAGAAGGAAGTAAGTTCAAGATGTCCGACAGAGGTTCGGGTCCTGACAACTCCATCGTGCTCCCTGTTCGTTTTTCGCAGTTGCAAAAGGCGATTATGTGGTTCTGTTTTGGTACTGTTGTGAAATACAGAATACTACATACTGATGCCACACAGTGCTACTGTAAAGTTTTTGTGTATGCAGAAATTGTTGCCTTTATTACGTAATTTATTGCCAGCAATTCTTGCAATGCCTGCAACTCTTTGAAAGAAGTTAAAGAAATTTACAGTTATTGGACATAGCGTTTCTGAAAGAGTAAACAAATGATAACACAACAATGTTTTGCATTTAGATTTACAAAAGACTAAAAGTGCACAATGGTAATAAGACAAACGCACCTTGGAATGTACTTCTGAAAGTGTAAACAATTGAAGCACAAAGATAATGTAGCTTACTGTTGGGTAATAGCAAAGGCATTAGTAATGAGGAAGTGATAACACATTTCACGTTCCTCCATTGTATTGAAACTGATAAATTGTGTTCATGAAGTGTAGTATGACTGCACAGCGACCTTGTCCTTGACCTTGGCCTTGTTACGCCTAATAGCACACAACGAAAAAAAACCTTATGTATGCACTACGCGAACTTCCTTTGCTCCTGCACAAACTATTCTTAAAACGCTAATTTCTCTTTGTATTTTGTACGTTTTTGTGTATTCAGAAATTCCATCTAAAAGCCCAGGACGTAAAAATAAAATAAGTATAATAAAATAAACATTAAAATAACGGTTTCCTATAGAGAAACTCTAATTATTGGAAGTTTCAGTCCAATAATACGAAAAATCATCAAAATTATTATCCTTTCCCACTAAAAACATGTATTTTACACAGTGAAATTTGGACAGCTGAATTTAAGCGTGGCCGTAAGAGCTTGGGAGATGATGAACGTTCGGCAACTACCGACGAAAACATCGCCAAATTTCAACAAATGATGCTAGACGACCGTCGAATTAGAGTGAGAGAGATAGCAGAGGCTATGAACATGTCAAAAGAACGGGTTTGTGACATATTAAATCAAAATTTAGAGATGACAAAGTTGTCCGCGCGTTGGATGCCGCGTTTGCTCTAGTTAGACCAAAAACGTATTCCAATGAACATTTCCAACACTCTGTTGGCGCAGTTTGCGGCAATAAATACGAGTTTTGGATGAAACTTGGATACACCATTATACGCCCGAAACAAAAATACACTTCAAACAGTTGACGGCAAAGCGGGAACCGGCTCTGAAAAAAGCAAAAACTGTTGTTTTTTTCGGCCGGGAAAGTGATGGCGACTGTTTTTTGGAATAGTCTTGAAGTTATTTTAATCGATTATCTTCAAAAAGCAAAAACCATTACAGGAGGACACTACGCATTATTACTTGACAAGCTGAAGTCAGAACTTCCGGAAAAACAGCAGAAAAGGGAAGTCCGGTTTCACCAAGACAACGCACCGCCTCACACCTCAGCGGTTACAATGGCGAAAATCCACGAATTACGGGTTGAACTGCTTGACACCCCAACTTACTCACCAGATGTAGCCCCAAGCGACTTGTTTTCGTTCCCTCATCTGAAAATTTCACTCGGAGGATAAAGATTTTCATCAAACAAAGAGGCAATTACCTTCGAGAACAATTATTTTACAGAGAAAATCGACGAGTACTATTTGAACGGGTTAAAAAGATGGGAGCATCACTGGGAGAAGTATGTAGAGCTACAAGGAGACTATGTTGAAAAGAGTACTATTTGGACGGGCTACAGAGATGGGAGCATCGGTGTGAGAAGTTTGTAGAGTTACAAGGAGACTATGTTGAAAAACGCCGAGTACTATTTGGACGGGTTTTAGAGATGGGAACATCGCTGGGAGAAGTGTGTAGAGTTATAAGGAGACTATGTTGAAAAACGCCGAGTACTATTTGGACGGGTTTTAGAGATGGGAGCATCGCTGGGAGAAGTGTGTAGAGTTATAAGGAGACTATGTTGAAAAGCGCCAAGTACTATTTGGACGGGTTTTAGAGATGGGAGCATCGCTGGGAGAAGTGTGTAGAGTTACAAGGAGATTATGTTGAAAAACGCCGAGTACTATTCGGACGTGTTACAGAGATGGGAACATCGCTGGGAGAAGGTTATAGAGTTACAAGGAGACTATGTTGAAAAACGTCGAGTACTATTTAGACCGCTTACAGAGATGGGAGCATCGCTGGGAGAAGTGTGTAGAATTACAAGGAGACTATGTTGAAAAACGCCGAGTACTATTTGGACGGGTTACAGAGATGGGAACATCACTGGGAGAAGTGTGTAGAGTTACAAGGAGACTATGTTGAAAAACGCCGAGTACTATTTGCACGAGTTACAGAGATGGGAGCATCGCTGGGAGAAATGTGTAGAGTTACAAGGAGACTATGTTGAAAAACGCCGAGTACTATTTGGACGGGTTACAGAGATTTCAGCATCGCTAGGAGAAGTGTGTAGAGTTACAAGGAGACTATGCTGAAAAACGCCGAGTACTATTTGGACGGGTTACAGAGATGGGAACATCGCTGGGAGAAGTGTGTACAGTTACAAGGAGACTATGTTGAAAATCGCCTAGTACTATTTGGACGAGTTACAGAGATGGGAGCATCGCTGGGAGAAGTGTGTAGAGTTACAAGGAGACTATGCTGAAAAACGCCGAGTACTATTTGGTCGGGTTACAGAGATGGGAACATCGCTGGGAGAAGTGTGTAGAGTTACAAGAAGACTATGCTGAAAAAAGCCGAGTACTATTTGGTCGGGTTACAGAGATGGGAACATCGCTGGGAGAAGTGTGTAGAGTTACAAGGAGACTATGTTGAAAAACGCCGAGTACTATTTGGACGTGTTACAGAGATGGGAGCATCGCTGGGAGAAGTGTGTAGAGTTACAAGGAGACTATGTTGAAAAACGTCGAGTACTATTTGGACGTGTTACAGAGATGGGAGCATCGTTGGGAGAAGTGTGTAGAGTTACAAGGAGACTATGCTGAAAAACGCCGAGTACTATTTGGACGGGTTACAGAGATTGGAGCATCGCTGGGAGAAGTGTGTAGAGTTACAAGGAGACTATGTTGAAAAACGCCGAGTACTATTTGGACGTGTTACAGAGATGGGAGCATCGCTGGGAGAAGTGTGTAGAGTTACAAGGAGAATATGTTGAAAAACGTCGAGTACTATTTGGACGAGTTACAGAGATGGGAGCATCGCTGGGAGAAGTGTGTAGAGTTACAAGGAGACTATGTTGAAAAACGCCGAGTACTATTTGGACGGGTTACAGAGATGGGAGCATCGCTGGGAGAAGTGTGTAGAGTTACAAGGAGACTATGTTGAAAAACGCCGAGTACTATTTGGACGTGTTACAGAGATGGCAGAATCGCTGGGAGAAGTGTGTAGAGTTACAAGGAGACTATGTTGAAAAACGTCGAGTACTATTTGGACGTGTTACAGAGATTGGAGCATCGCTGGGAGAAGTGTGTAGAGTTACAAGGAGACTATGTTGAAAAACGCCGAGTACTATTTGGACGGGTTACAGAGATGGGAGCATCGCTGGGAGAAGTGTGTAGAGTTACAAGGAGACTATGTTGAAAAACGCCGAGTACTATTTGGACGTGTTACAGAGATGGCAGAATCGCTGGGAGAAGTGTGTAGAGTTACAAGGAGACTATGTTGAAAAACGTCGAGTACTATTTGGACGTGTTACAGAGGTGGGAGCATCGCTGGGAGAAGTGTGTAGAGTTACAAGGAGACTATGCAGAAAAACGTCGAGTGCTATTTGGACGTGTTACAGAGGTGGGAACCTCGCTGAGAGAATTGTGTAGAGTTACAAGGGGACTATGTTGGAAAAAAATGTCTTATCTTTATTAGGTCAGAAACTTTTCAGACCACCTATGTGGGTATATCATAACAACATCCCTAAAGACATAAATGATTTTTTTTTTTTTTTTTTTTTTTTTTTGTAATTTACGTCATCCAAGGTTAAGTCATTTTGGACGATGAATGAAACGGGTGAAATGATGCTCAAATGAGTCCGGCGTATATAGAGTTTAGAGCTACCTGACATTCTTCTATCAGGATAAGGGAAAACCCCAGAGATTACCTTATCCAGATATCCCACCCTAACCGAGATTCGAACTCGGGACCTCTTGAACTTGTGGCAGACACTGTATCATCTACTCTACCGAGGCAGGCGCTTGTCTATTTTCTAACAACATGTTGGGAAACATTAAAAACTTCTCACCACATCAACGGATGTCATTTGTGCATACTTGAAAGTATGCACAAATATGTGCGTATTAGTTAAAATAAATTATAATTGACGTTAGATTCTGTTGAATAGGAAAAAGATAGTCAATAGAAGTTAAATTGCAAAATAGCGTGATAAAAATGCTAAAAGAAACCTTTAAAAATAGCTAAACAGACAAAAATGGACAAATAAAATCAAAACTGGTGTTTACCTGGCATCGTGTTTGCCCTAGCTGTTCATAATTCATCGTGAACCATCAACCCAATATTAATATCACTTTTAACACAATTGAGGCGGAGACATTCGTACATATATAAAAAATCTAGATTATTCTGAATAATTAGATAATGCAGCTAAAAAAAAAAACAAATGCCGTTTTAGTGGGAACAAGGATCGATTGCGCAACGGCGTTTGGCTATTGTCATTTGTCACCCGGAAGGCTCTCAGTTGGTGTTTTTTTCCACTGTACCGGAAATGCACTGCAAGGTGGGAAATGCGCAAGTTGGACAGCGCTGCAGCTAGGAACCCCCCCGCAGTTCCCCGCCTACCCTATCGACACGTGGAGCAGTAAGTTGTGAAGGACAAGGTCGAGCAAATATAGATTGAAGTAGTGCGCGTGGAGCTAGTTACTTGCAGTGTTGTCTTTATGTATGAATTCTGCTGTTGCTAGCTTGCACAACTCCTAACTGCACTTTATCATGCACTGCACTTACCTAGAATAGAAAACTCAAGCCATTCGCTTGTTGCACCTGTCGCCCCTTGTGGTACGAAACTACCAAGTGATTCATTCCCAAACAACATAACATTGGTCAATACACTGCAATATCGGAATACTGTATGTTTTTTTTTTTTATTATTATTTTGTTCCAATTATACCCCGCCTTTAACTCCAACGGTCATATCGGCGGCCGTTTATTTTTTTTTTAATTTAAGTCCTCCAACGTTAAATCATATCGGACGATGAATGGAACAGGTGAAATGATGCTCAAATGAGCCCAGGGTCCATAGAACTTAGGACTACCCGACATTCGTCTTTTAGGATAAGGGGAAACCCCGGAAAAACCTTATCCAGGTAATTCACCCTGACCGAGATTCGAACTCGGGACATCTTGAACGTGAGGCACGCTACCTAGGCGCGCTTGACGGCCGTTCTCCTTTGGAACATATCGAAGGTGTTAACTCGTATACGTTGGGTGTTAATTAATCCTGCAGATAGATCAAAATTTTAATCGATTAATTATGTTACTTTATTCGATTAATCTATCGATTAATTGAGATATTGGACCTAATTCAACTAATTAATTGACCTAATAGTGGTTAACTATAAAGTCCGGGCCTTAAAGTACTTACAGCATAGTAAGTCACCGTTAAGGTAGTTGTCTCATATGTTTATGAGAACTCCTGGTGGTTTACCGGGAAATACACGAGTCAGTTGGAGAATTTAATGTCATACCCGGGTCTTAAAGTACTTACAGCATAGTAAGTCACCATTAAGGTAGTTGTCTCATATGTTTATGAGAACTCCTGGTGGTTTACCGGGAAATATACGAGTCAGTTGGAGAATTTAATGTCATACCCGGGTCTTAAAGTACTTACAGCATAGTAAGTCGCCATTAAGGTAGTTGTCTCATGTGTTTATGAGAACTCCTAGTGGTTTACTATAAAGCCCGGGCTATAAAGTACTTACAGCATAGTAAGTCGTCATTAAGGTAGTTGTCTTATGTGTTTATGAGAACTCCTAGTGGTTTACCGGGAAAAACACGAGTCAGTTGGAGAATTTAATGTCATACCCGGGTCTTAAAGTACTTATAGCATAGTAAGTCGTCATTATGGTAGTTGTCTCATGTGTTTATGAGAACTCCTAGAGGTTTACCGGGAAAAACACGAGTCAGTTGTACCTAATAGTGGTCCGAACTATAAAGCCCGGGTCTTAAAGTACTCACAGCATAGTAAGTCGCCATTAAGGTTGTTGTCTCATGTATTTATGAGAACTCCTAGAGGTTTACCGGGAAAAACATGCGTCAGTTATACCTAATAGTGGTCCGAACTATAAAGCCCGGGTCTTAAAGTACTCACTCGTCATTAAGGTAGTAGTCTCATGTGTTTATGAGAACTCCTAGAGGTTTACCGGGAAAAACACGCGTCAGTTGTACCTAACAGTGGTCCGAACTATAAAGCCCGGGCCTTAAAGTACTCACAGCATAGTAAGTCGCCATTAAGGTTTGTGTCTCATGTGTTTTTGAGAACTCCTAGAGGTTTACCGGGAAAAACACGCGTCAGTTGTACCTAATAGTAGTCCGAACTATAAAGCCCGGGTCTTAAAGTACTCACAGCATAGTAAGTCGCCATTAAGGCTGTTGTCTCATGTGTTTATGAGAACTCCTAGAGGTTTACCGGGAAAAACACGCGTCAGTTGTACCTAATAGTGGTCCGAACTATAAAGCCCGGGCCTTAAAGTACTCACAGCATAGTAAGTCGCCATTAAGGTTGTTGTCTCATGTGTTTTTGAGAACTCCTAGTGGTTTACCGGGAAAAACACGAATCAGTTGGAGAACTTAATGTCATATCGGCACGTTGGCCATAGTTGCTCAATGGTTTAGAGCGACTGGACGGCGACCAGAAGATCCGTGGTTCAAATCCCGGCTATGAAATTGAATTTTCAGTCTGGCTCTACGTTTCCACAATTGGCGTATCTGTTCGAAAATGAGGTGCAAGAATTATATAAAGTACTTTAATACTCTGTATATATAGTTATTTATAAAAATTTTAAATATTTAGATTCAAAATTTGTATTGCACCAAATACAGATGCTTTATACCAGAGCTGTTCAATAAAGAATGATTATAATTTTTTACGGTCATAATTTTTCGCACTAAAAGTCAATATTATTATATTCTGTTAGCTTAATGTGAAACAAACACGCCGTAATAGTTTCATTATTGGTACTACTGGTTCCCGCCTGTGAGAACCAGGCAAGTTCAGACATGTTCAAAATCGCCTACCGCTGCAATGGAGGTAACACGCGAGGAACAATATGCGGCTTTGAAATTCTGCTTTCGTCTCAACAAATCTTCAGTTGAGGCCTATACAATGTTACAGGGGGCCTAAGGAGAGTCTGTTGTTCCCTACAGCACAGCTCGAAGGTGGTTTAAAATGTTTAAAGAGGGGGAACAATCAATTTCAAAGGAAGGTGGACTCGGTGCTCCAGTTACTACTCTTACGGAAGAAAACAGCAACACCGCTGCTGCCATTCTGAGGGAGGATCGACGAATTTCCTTAAGATCACTTTCTGAAATAATGAACATTTCATTTGGTGCCACCCACACGTTGGCCACAGAAACATTACACATGACACGTGTTTGTGTGCGATGGGTTCCAAAACTGTTGAACCCCGAACAAAAGGACATTCGCATGCAGGTCTGTATGCAGTTAAAGTTAATGTTAGAGGAAGATCCGGAGTTTCTTTCAAACGTAATCACTGCTGATGAAACTGGGCTACATCATTTTGATCCTGAGAGCAATCAGCAAAGCTCAGTGTGGAAATCTCCTTCATTACCGACCCCCCAAAAAAACAAAAGTGGTTACTTCTGCTGGGAAAGTTATGGTCACCTCATTCTTTGATATTCATGGAACGGTTTATCAGCATGTTGTATCTGCACACACATCAGTAACTGGAGAATACTACAGGGATGTCCTGAAATTATTGCAAGTCCATATCAGGTGCAAAAGACCACATTTCCGTGACGCAGGCTGGATGCTGCACCACGATAATGCGCGGCCGCATATTGCCAATGTTGTAGCTGAATATCTTGCAATAAACAACGTCAAGTGCATCCCTCACCCTCCCTATAGTCCGGATTTAGCCCCATGTGACTTATTTCTATTCCCTAACTTGAAGAAACGCCTTCGTCCTCGAACGCCTTGCCGTCCTCGACTGTTACAACGGAATGTTGTGTGTGTGTGTGTGTGTGTGTGTGTGTGTGTGTGTGTGTGTGTGTGTGTGTGTGTGTGTGCGTGTGTGCGTGCGTGTGTATGTGTGTTTTCTTGTGTGTGTAATTTACGTTCTCCAACGTTAAGTCATATCGGACGATGAATGGAATTGGTGGAATGATACTCAAATGAGTCCAGAAGCCATAGAGCTTAGAGTTACCCGACATTCGTCTCTCAGGATAAGGGAAAACCCCGGAAGAAACCTTATCCAGGTAACTCGCGATGACGGATATTCCAGCTCGGAACCTCTTGAACGTGAGTCAGACACGCTACCATCTATGCTATCGAGGCGGGCGTAAAACGGAATGTTGGATCACTTTAAACACCCACAAGCAAATAACTAAAGAATAGCTTCTTTATTGCAGTTTCATAAGCCAAAGAAATGTTTAATAGTTGCAGCCTACCGTGGAGTATGTCGGTATGTTCACAAACAGATACAGCAGGCAGTACGCTGTGTCACCTACCTGCAAACTTCGATAGCGTGAGGCACCCGGCGTTGCTACTGTCACTGCCTAATGGACTCCCATTCCGGAGTGTTTTATGCCGATATATTGGCAGTAAGAACTTTCCATATGTGCTATACAGAAGCTGAGCGACTACATATATATATATATATATGTGTGCGGTTGGTGTCATTTTGGAGCACCCTGAATTATCTACGCATTTTACAGTTTTGGACTGTGTGTTTGGGAGGAATGCGATCAATTTTACGTTAAGAATTGCACTAGAGCGGGGGGGGGGGGGGGGGGACGGAGCAGGAGAGAGCCAACGGCCAGATAGACAGTGGCGTTTCAATGCTTTCAATGAATGCATAAAACTGAACAGTGCAAATAAGTGTCAAGTCACATTAACTGGCCTGTATAATCATGTAGTATGACTCCAATTAACGATGGATTTTTACTAGTGTACATTTAATTTAGCATCTTTTACCTGGTGTTGAAAACACAACAGACTCTCCACCTTGTTCCTGAAGTTCTTTAACCCCATTTCTTATCTTGAGAAAGCAAGTTTCTGTTTTTACACAATAGTCTCATGCCCATGTCTGTAACGTAGGTGATAGCATGTCTACCTTCCGCAGAAAAAATATCCTTGTTGTTGACCAAATAATTTTTTTTTCAATAAGTCCCGGGTTCCAAGCTAGGGTGGGATAAGTTATCTGGAATAAGACTTTTTTTCCCGAGGTTTTCGCTTATCCTGAAAGTGGAATGTCTGTTAACTTTAAGCCTTATGGACCCTGGGCTCATTTGAGTATCATTTCACGCATTTCATTTCCAGTATGAGTTTAAGTTGGAGGACGTGAATTATAAATATACAGAAGGTTTCGAAAAGAAACAGAAGAACCCTGAGAGATGAATGTCTGCTTACTCTAAGCTCAATGTACTCTGGACTCATTTAAACATTTCATGCATCGTCCGATATGACTTAACGTTAGAGGTTTTCCTTTATCTCTGAAAGATGAATATCTGGTAATACTAAGCTCTACGTACCCTGTACTCATTTGAAGATCATTTCATTCATCGTCAGATATGACTTAACGTTGGAGGTTTTCTCTTATCCTGAAAAATGAATGTCTGGTAACTCTAAGCTCTATATAAGCTGTACTTATTTGAACATCATTTCATTCATCGTCAGATATGACTTAACGTTGGAGGTTTTCTCTTATCCTGAAAAATGAATGTCTGGTAACTCCAAGCTCTATATACGCTGTACTTATTTGAACATCATTTCATTCATCGTCCGATATGACTTAACGTTGGAGGATTTCTCTTATCCTGAAAAATGAATGTCTGGTAACTCTAAGCTCTATATACCCTGTACTCATTTGAACATCATTTCATTCATCGTCCGATATGACTTAACGTTGGAGGTTTTCTCTTATCCTGAAAAATGAATGTCTGGTAGCTCTAAGCTCTATATACGCTGTACTTATTTGAACATCATTTCATTCATCGTCCGATATGACTTAACGTTGGAGGTTTTCTCTTATCCTGAAAAATGAATGTCTGGTAACTCCAAGCTCTATATACCCTGTACTCATTTGAACATCATTTCATTCATCGTCCGATATGACTTAACGTTGGAGGTTTTCCCTTATCCTGAAAAATGAATGTCTGGTAACTCTAAGCTCTATGTACCCTGTACTCATTTCAACGTCCGATATGACTTAACGTTGGAGGTTTTCCCTTATCCTGAAAAATGAATGTCTGATAGCTCTAAGTTCTATGTACCCTGTACTCATTTCAACATAATTTTATTCATCGTCAGATATGACTTAACGTTGGAGGTTTTCCCTTATCCTGAAAAATGAATGTCTGATAGCTCTGAGCTCTATGTACCCTGTACTCATTTCAACATCATTTCATTCATCGTCCGATATGACTTAACGTTGGAGGTTTTCCCTTATCCAGAAAAATGAATGTCTGATAGCTCTAAGGTCTAAGTACCCTGTACTCATTTGAACATCATTTCATTCATCGCCTGTTATGACTTAACTTTGGAGCTTTTCCCTTATCCTGAAAGATGAATGTCTGGTAACTCTAAGCTCTGTGTACCCTGTACTCATTTGAACATAATTTCATTCATCGTTCGATATGAGTTAACGTTGGAAGTTTTCCCTTATCCTGAAAGATGAATGTCTGGTAGCTCTAAGCTCTATAGACCCTGTACTCATTTGAACATCATTTCATTCATCGTCCGATATCACTTAACGTTGGAGGTTTTCCCTTATTCTGAAATATCAATATCTGGTAAGTCTAAGCTCTACGTACCCTGGATTCATTTGAATATAATTTCATTCATCGTCCGATATGACTTAACGTTGTAGTTTTTCTCTTATCCTGAAAGATCAATGTCTAGTAACTCTAAGCTCTATGTACCCTGAACTCATTTGAGCTTCATTTCATAATCGTCCGATATGACTTAACGTTGGAGGTTTTCTTTTATCCTGAAAGATGAATGTCTGGTAACTCTGAGCTCTATGTACCCTGTACTCATTTGAACATTATTTCATTCATCGTCCGATATGGCTTAACGTTGGAGGTTTTCTCTTATCCTGAAAGATGAATGGTAACTCTAAGCTCTATGTACCCTGTACTCATTTGAACATCATTTCATTCATCGTCCGATATGACTTAACGTTGGAGGTTTTCTCTTATCCTGAAAGATGAATGTCTGGTAACTCTAAGCTCTATGTACTCTATACTCATTTGTACATAATTTCTTTCATCGTCCGATATGATTTAACGTTGCATGTTTTTCCTTACCCTGAGAGGTGAATGTCTCCTAACTCTAAGCTCTATGGACCTCGGACTCATTTGTACATCATTTCTTTCATCGTCCGATATGATTTAACGTTGCATGTTTTTCCTTACCCTGAGAGGTGAATGTCTCCTAACTCTAAGCTCTATGTACCCTGTACTCATTTGTACATCATTTCTTTCATCGTCCGATATGACTTAACGTTGCATGTTTTTCCTTACCCTGAGAGGTGAATGTCTCCTAACTCTAAGCTCTATGTACCCTGTACTCATTTGTACATCATTTCTTTCATCGTCCGATATGACTTAACGTTGCATGTTTTTCCTTACCCTGAGAGGTGAATGTCTCCTAACTCTAAGCTCTATGGACCTCGGACTCATCTGAAAATCATTACATTTGACGTCCGATGACAACGTTGAAGGAGATAAATTAAAGAAGAATGTTAGATAAATATAAAATTTCGCATTTAAGTTTATCACTTCGCATGGATGAGAGGAAGATTATCCCTCCACTCCGCCAAAAACTATTTTCGTGTCAAATTCTTCAAAGGCACAAACACACAGAAGCATGTGGCCTTTTTTCTGAGACTGTTTTATTTTTGGATTAATGGAGGCTCAATTTCCGATTAAATGTTAATATCGAATTCAATTGCTTTCTCTACCTGTGTGGTAGATGAAGAAGATAAAGAAGAAGAGCAAGAAGAAGAAACAAGACATTTATACCATAGAGCTAACCCTGAAGATGGGAACAATGTTTGCTCTCGAAACGTTGGTATATCACCACATCTACACCTTGAAGCCCAAGAGAACTTGGTATAAGACATTTATTGGTCAGCAGTGACTTTGATTGGATATTGCAGGGGCGTGGTACACATTTTGTTGAGTTATAAGGCGTGGCTTTACATGGGCACACGTACAATATAACATACGAGGGATTTGAACTTGAACTTGTAGGTTACAAATCGCGCCGCACACAAAGCACAGCTGCAGATATGTAGGTCACAGCAGCGTCTAATGGTGACGTCCGTTAACAGTGGAACGGCGATTTATTCAACAAGCGCTCAACAAAACCCGTGGGATGAATGTGTATCAATTTACTCGAGCTATGTGGAGTCAGTTCCAATGAATACAAAATACAACATAAAAGATACAGTGCGTTCAAAGCGAGATGTTTCCAGTTCGTTTTCCTGCACGAAAATAGAAAGCTTTCTTCAGCCATAATGTTTCCGCACTAGATTGTGGAAGTATAAATGACAGTGTGCCAATATAAGTTGGCTAACCTGCCACTCCTAGTTTCAAATTTTTAACTGATGGCTTGAAATGCCCATTATGACCTGAAAATTAGAGTGTGGGAGCGATAAGTTATTCAATTAAACTAAAACACTGCCTGTGTGAGAGACAAAGTATTTATTATTAAGTTTTCAAATGGAAGAACTTTGGAACACGGCGAATGAGATAGGTTTGCGTGCTCAGCGCTGCCTCTTCTTTCATATTTCCCTCTCTCTCGCCATATCCCAGAGCATGCAAGTCCCTTATAGAGAGTCGTAAGGGAACCCAAACTAAATTTCCCAGACAGTTATCATAATTCAGTGGCTGAAATCAAAATTGGAAGATGGATGTTCGAATATTATACACTTTAATTGCTATTATTACAATTTCGGAACTACAGTGATACATCCATATACAGTGCGATCGATATAAACTTCAACCATTGAAATAGGTCATAACCTTTGAACCAATAACACGACACAGGTGCAACTTTGAGAGAATATAATACACAATTGGGAGATTACATTCCACTATTTACATCTCAGAGAAAATGTTGGAAAATGTCCTCCACAAGGATCATTGGTTACATTTTTTTTTGATAAGACTGTAGACACATATGGGTATCTTCAAGACATTTGTGGAGCAGCTGGATGATACCGAATTGAAAGAAGATTATTTACAGCAAGATGGAGCAACGTGCCATACATCTAATGACACCATGGAATTTGTAACCAGTTTCTTTGATACGACTGTAGACACTGAAGCTTATGTGGGTATCTTCAAGACATTTGTGGAGCTGCTGGATGATATCGAATTGAGAGAAGGTTATTTCCAGCAAGACTGAGCAACGTGCCATACATCTAATGACACCATGGAACTTGTAAGCAGTTTCTCTGATAAGACTGTAGACACTGAAGTTTATATGGGTATCTTCAAGACATTTGTGGAGCAGCTGGATGATATCGAATTGATAGAAGGTTATTTCCACCAAGATGGAGCAACGTGCCACATATCTAATAACACCATGGAACTTGTAACCATTTTCTTTTATACGACTGTAGACACTGAAGTTTATGTGGGTATCTTCAAACATTTGTGGAGCAGCTGGATGATATCGAAATGAGAGAAGATTATTTCCAGCAAGATGAAGCAACGTGCCATAGATCTAATGACACCATGGAACTTGTAACCAGCTTCTTTGATAGGACTGTAGACACTGAACTTTATGTGGGTATCTTCAAGACATTTTTGGAGCAGCTGGATGATATCGAATTGAGAGAAATTTATTTCCAGCAAGATGGAGCAACGTGCCATACATCAAATGACACCATGGAATTTGTAACCATTTTCTTTTATACGACTGTAGACACTGAATCTTATGTGGGTATCTTCAAGACATTTGTAGAGCAGCTGGATGATATCGAATTGATAGAAGGTTATTTCCACCAAGATGGAGCAACGTGCCACATATCTAATAACACCATGGAACTTGTAACCATTTTCTTTTATACGACTGTAGACACAAGTTTATATGGGTTTCTTCAAACCTTTGTGGAGCAGCTGAATGATAATGAATTGAGAGAAGGTTATTTCCAGCAAGGCGAAGCAACGTGCCAGACATCTAATGACAACATGGAACCTGTAACCAGTTTCTTTTATACGACTGTAGACACAAGTTTATATGGGTTTCTTCAAACCTTTGTGGAGCAGCTGAATGATATTGAATTGAGAGAAGGTTATTTCCAGCAAGGCGAAGCAAGGTGCCAGACATCTAATGACACCATGGAACCTGTAACCAGTTTCTTTGATACGACTGTAGACACTGAAGTTTATATGGGTATCTTCAAGACATTTGTGGTGCGGCTGAATGATATTGAATTGAGAGAAGGTTATTTCCAGCAAGATGGAGCAACGTGCCATACATCTAATGACACCATGGAACTTGTAACCATTTTCTTTTATACGACTGTAGACACAAGTTTATATGGGTTTCTTCAAACCTTTGTGGAGCAGCTGAATGATATTGAATTGAGAGAAGGTTATTTCCAGCAAGGCGAAGCAAGGTGCCAGACATCTAATGACACCATGGAACCTGTAACCAGTTTCTTTGATACGACTGTAGACACTGAAGTTTATATGGGTATCTTCAAGACATTTGTGGTGCGGCTGAATGATATTGAATTGAGAGAAGGTTATTTCCAGCAAGATGAAGCAACGTGCCATAGATCTAATGACACCATGGAACCTGTAACCATTTTCTTTTATACGACTGTAGACACAAGTTTATATGGGTTTCTTCAAACCTTTGTGGAGCAGCTGAATGATATTGAATTGAGAGAAGGTTATTTCCAGCAAGGCGAAGCAAGGTGCCAGACATCTAATGACACCATGGAACCTGTAACCAGTTTCTTTGATACGACTGTAGACACTGAAGTTTATATGGGTATCTTCAAGACATTTGTGGTGCGGCTGAATGATATTGAATTGAGAGAAGGTTATTTCCAGCAAGATGAAGCAACGTGCCATAGATCTAATGACACCATGGAACTTGTAACCAGTTTCTTTGATACGACTGTAGACACAAGTTTATATGGGTATCTTCAAGACATTTGTGTAGCAGCTGGATGATATCGAATTGATAGAAGGTTATTTCCACCAAGATGGAGCAACGTGCCACATATCTAATAACACCATGGAACTTGTAACCATTTTCTTTTATACGACTGTAGACACTGAAGTTTATGTGGGTATCTTCAAGACATTTGAGGAGCAGCTGGATGGTATCGAATTGAGAGAAGGTTATTTCCAGCAAGATGGAGCAACGTGCCACATATCTAATAACACCATGGAACTTGTAACCAGTTTCTTTGATAATCGAATAATCCCAGAAGGTCTGTGGCACCCAGATCCTGTGACTTAACCACAGCAGAGTTGTTTCTTGTGGAGGTATCTAAAAGTAGAGTGTACAAGAATAGGCCACGGACAATTGATGTTCTCAAGGAATCCATTCGAACCGAAATAAGTAACATTGGCGAGGATGCTCGCATGTGAAATATCGTATTATGGCGTTCTCATAAATCAGCAGGATTAAGGACTGTAGAATGTGCAAAAATGTGTCAAGTCTCGGCACAAGAAATACCATTAAATAAAGATTCCGAAACTTGACATGTTCCCAAACATTCCTGATACATAATTGTGAACATAATGATAATGATGATAATGATGATGTAAAATAAAATGGCAATACATTCATGGGTCTTTCTACTATGCGATAGAGCACCAGTGTCGCCAGGGAAATAGTGCTGGCAGGGCCACACTACTTGACTTTAAAATGGGATGATTGCTGCCTTGAATGCTACTATAGTGCGATCCATATAAACCCGAACCACTTGAATAGGCCATAACTGTTGTACCCATAATAGGACACACGTGCAACTTTGGGAGAGTATAATACATAATTGGGACATTACACTATTTACATATCAGAGAAAATGTTGGAAGTGACCTCCACCAGCATCTATACATGTTTGCACTCGTCTCACCATATTCTCTGAAGTTTTATGGAGAGTATCCTCGCCCATGTTACTTATTGCAGTTCGAATGGATTCCTTGAGAACATCAATTTGTCCGTGGCCTATTCTTGTACACTCTATTTTAGATACCTTCACAAGAAACAATCCGGTTAGCTTAGAAATCTGGGGGGCCACAGTACTTTTCAGATTATTTGATTATCAAAGAAACTGGTTACAAGTTCCATGGTGTCATTAGATGTATGGCGCGTTGCTCCATCTTGCTGGAAATAATCTTATCTCAATTCGATATCATCCAGCTGCTCCACAAATGTCTTGAAGATACCTATATAAACTTCAGTGTCTACAGTCGTATCAAAGAAAATGGAACCAATAATGCATAGAAGCTGGTGGAGGACACTTCCAACGTTTTCTCTGAGATGTAAAAAGTGTAATATAATCTCCCACTTGCGTATTATATTCTCCCAAAGTTGCAGGTGTGTCCTATTATTGGGTCAAATTGATGGAATATTAAAATGGTTCGGGTTTATATGGATCACAATATAGTGGCATTCAAGGCAACAATTATCCCATTTTAAAGTCAAGTAGTGTGGCCCTGCCGGCACCATTTTCCTGGCGACACTAGCACTCTATCGCGTAGTGGAAAGACTCGTGAATGTATTGCCATTTCATGTTACATCATCATTATTTGTCACGCCTATGTTTCAGGAATGTTTGGCAACATGACAAATTTTGGAATGTTGTTATTTAATGGTATTTCCTGTGCCAATATTTGGCAGATTTTGCAGATGCTATAGTCCTTAATTCTGCTGATTTATGAGAAAGGCATAATACGAGATTTTACATGACTTTGGCTTATGACATCAACTTCCTAATCATGTCGACCAGGTGCAGGCGGCCGCATGTAGCCTTTGCTGATTAAAGTAATCTGAATCATTCAGACTCCGAATTACAATTAGGATGTTTTTAGGTATATTATCATGCTTAACTTTGCTTGGGAAAAATTTACGTAGCTAATTTGGCATTGAGAATGCTGATTTGGGGTTAGATCGCCATGTTGGTAGAATCCATATTTCATTGCTGTTTAAGCCAGCAGCGACGGAAAAGTATGTTCAGAGAGATTTGCGAATAGTGAGACAGTTCGGGTTAGGAGGTCAAATCAGTAAGAAGTACAACAAAACAAACACGCATCCTCAAGGTAAGCCCATATGGGTCTTCAATATACGAGGACGATCTGAAAGTTTTCCGACATAATAAACATACAAGAAATTCTTTCAGAACTTTTCCTTTATTTTTCAACACAGTCTCCTTGTAAATCTATACACTTCTCCCGACGATGCTTCCATCTCTGTAACCCGTCCAAATAGTACTCGGCGTTTTTCAACATAGTCTCCTTGTAACTCTACACACTTCTCCCAGCAATGTTCCCATCCCTGTAACCCGTCCAAATAGTACTCGGCGTTTTTCAACATGGTCTCCTTGTAACTCTACACACTTCTCCCAACGATGCTCCCATCTCTGTAACCCGTCCAAATAGTACTCGGCGTTTTTCAACATAGTCTCCTTGTAACTCTACACACTTCTCCCAGCGAAGTTCGCATCTCTGCAGCCCGTCCAAATTGTACTCGGCGTTTTTCAACATAGTCTCCTTGTAACTCTACACAATTCTCCCAGCGATGTTCCTGTAACCCGTCCAAATAGTAGTCGGCGTTTTTCAACAAGTAACTAGTTCCTTGCTAGCTAACTGTGCAAAGTCATGTAAATAGCCCAGGCCTTAATATAGCCATTCCTCAAAGCTGCAATATTACACAAAATATTGTTGTGTAACCTGGGGTTTAAATGCGAGAAATATTGTAGATAGATTATCTACATGCAATGTTGGTTTGCAATGCTTCAACATTACGTGTTGCTTTGTGCTACACCTAATTGGTTTATTTTACTATCACGACATCCTACTGGTTAGTTCCCAGTACACTGACTGCCCGGTTTCCTTTATGCCGGTTCTTATTCACTAACCAGAATATCATGTTAAACTGGTTTAATTTGTGGTAGGAGCCTAATTAATTAACATGTGAAGTTAATGTCCGCGTGCAGTCCATTTGACCTGCAATATCTTACATGTGCATATCCTCATCTCAGTTGGAGCTTAGTCATAATCTCAGTGGAGCCAGAGCTGTAAAACTAATAAAGTGAAGAATATAAACTAAAAAAGAATTGGACAACAATGAGATATCCAGAGTTAATGCAGTGCATCCATTTTTGTGTAATTTACGTCCTCCAACGTTAAGTCATATCGAACGGTGAATGGAATGGGTGAAATGATGCTCAAATGAGTCCAGGGCCCATAGACATTCCTCTTTCAAGATATGGGAAAACCCTGAAAAAAAACTTATCCAAGTAACTCACCCTGACCGATATATGAACTCGGAACCTGTTGAACGTGAGGCAGACACTCTACTACCACGCTACCGAGGCGTGCGCATCCCTAAAATGTGCATATTCCAAGCACATACACAGAAAACAAAGGTCTAAGGGTAAAAAAATTAAAAATAACAGAAACGAACTCAGAGGGCAATCTATGCATTCTTTTTGTAAGTTTAGCATCGTTGAACTAGTAAGATCATATGAGATAATGAATAAAATGGGTGAAATGTTGCTCAAGGTAGTTCGGGGTGCGTGGAGCTTAGTGTTACCTGACATCCATCTTTAAAGATAAGGGAAAATGCCTGAGAAACTTTATCCTGGTAACCCACTTTAACCAGATTCACACTTGGGATATCTTGAGGTACATACGTAGCTTCCAAATTACAGGATGTGCTCACAGTGTTTTTAAACTGTCCGGAACGTAATAGGTTTAAAATTCGGTTTCGAAACAAGGTAATTAGGTTAATGAGAGCGACACCTATATATATATATATATATATATATATATATATATATAGTAATATGTAGCCTTAGCAGAAATAGGTATAACCAAAAGAAAAATCATAATAATTGAAAGAGATCTAAAATTTCGGTATAAATGTTTGATGAAAGCTGATGATGAAAACCTAATGGCATGTATGAATCAACAAAAGAAAATAGGAAAAGCAGTTAGGCTGAGGCGAAAAGAGTTGTGGAACAGGTAGGAGTGGGCGATTTATGGGGAGTAGATAAGAGTAATGCAGGAGGTTTTGGGAAATAGGAATGGAGTAGAGGATATAGAAAGACAAAAATACGGGGGGGGGGGGCTAGAAAACAGAAAATCCTTGGAATTTTATGGGTTAATAAAGAGAGAATGGGGAAGAGAAAGATAACAGGGCTGTTCAATAAAGAATGATCACAACTTTTTGACAACGTACCTTTACTCATCCTTATAATTTTGATGATCCTTCTCAAAATAGTCTCCCCTGAATGCGGTGCACTTGTCCCAGCGTTTCTGCCAGTCTTCAAAGACATGCTGGAAAACATTTTTGAGAGATCCTTCAAAATCGCCTCCGCGGCTTTCACCACTGCTTCTGATGATGGATAATGTCTCCCACGAAGGCGTTTCTACAAGTTAGGGAATAGGAAAAAGTCACATGGGGCTAAATCCGGACCATAGGGAGGGTGAGAGATGTACTTCACGTTGATTTTTGAAAGAATCCAGCAACAATATTGGCAATATGCAGCCGCGCATTATCGTGGTGCAGCATCCAGCTTGCTTCACGGAAGTGTGGTCTTTTGCGCCTGATATGGACTTGCAATGTTTTGGACATTCCTGTAGTATTGTCCAGTTACTGATGTGTGTGCAGGTACAACATGCTGAGAAACCATTCCATGAATATCAAAGAATGAGATGACCGTAGCTTTCCCAGCAGAAGTAACCACTTCTGCTATTTTGGAGGTTGGTGATGAAGGAGATTTCCACACTGAGCTTTGCTGTTTGCTCTCAGGATCAAGATGGTGTAACCAAGTTTCATCAGCAGTGATTACGTTGAAAGGGATTCCGGATCTTTCTCTAACATCAACTTTAACTGCATGTTACCTCCTTTGCAATGGTAGGTGGTACTAAAGTTGTCTGAACTTTCCTGATTCTCACAGGCGGAGACCAGAAGTACCAACCATGAAACTGCTATGGCGTGTTTGTTTCACATTTAGCTAACAGGATATGATAAGATTGAATTTTAGTGCGGAAAATTATGACGGTAAAAAATTATGATCATTCTTTATTGAACAGACCTCTTATACATAAACTCCAAATCGTAAAAAAATGTTAACTTCTAAACCATGCGTCTTAGAGCATAAGTGAGCATAACCAATCTTGTAGATCTGGGCGAGAGCTTTCAAACGAGTTGAAGGTTGACTATGTCATCTGTAACAGTTTGGGAGAAAATCGCGAAAAACAATTAGGTCAATGTCCTGCGCCATGGCGTAGCGGACTAAGGCAACATGCCTTGGTCCCTGGCCACGGAAAGCAGCCCGGGTTCGATCCCACTCATGGGGTGCGGATTTTAAGTCCCGGGTGTAGGGCCGGTGCCCACTCATCATCGTGAGGAAAGTGAGGAGCTTATGATAGGTAAGCGACCCTGGTAACAAAAGCCAACATCTGGTGGAAGTCGAGATGCTGATCACATGTCCTCCCCGAATCGGTTGGATGATCACCCACCTCTAACGTGCGTAAGTGGGCGTGAGACCACCGGTCGGGTTGGTAGGCCTTGGCCCTCTTAGGACTGTCGCGCCAGTGGTTACTTTAACAGAAGGAATGTCTTAGATTAGGGAACTACGAAGTAGCAAGATGGAAATACGTGAATTATGTGGAGAAACAGAAAGTGCAGTTCATATTTTGATAGTGTAAAGAGCTAGAAGCATGGAGGCAGGAAGTATGGAAGGAGAAATGGAAAAAGATGCACAGCTATAAAAATGGTTCCGGGGAAAATGAAAATAGAAATAAAAATGTAGGGAAAATGTTTTGGAAAGCTGAAGAGAAATGGACAAGAAAAGCAAAGAGTGGGAAATAAAATATAATGGCATAAGGGGAAACAGTTAGCAAGCCATATCATCCAATTGAGGCCAAAAGTAGTCCATTATAGGCACTGGGACGTTATTTTTTCTCAGACAGGGCTAGTTTTTAACAATACTGAAATATAAATATATAAAAAACTAAACATTGCTAGAAATTGAAATTTGGTGTGATTATAGTATAAGGATGTGTGCAGTTATATACGGTATAATATTTACATTTAGTTCATACAGCTCCTTGCAAAAGGGTCATAGGGCACTCTGTGTATGCTGAAAAAAAGTATTACACCCTATACTTCAGGTATAGGTTCCTTGTAGGAATTTAAAGCTATAGGCACCAATATTTTTCCTAAATAACATAAAGCAAAGTGTTATAATCTAAACTAAATAAAAAGCATACATAGTTTATACTATGTACATAAAAAGTTATTTAGTTGTGTTAACAAAAAAGGATAACACTTTTAAGGACTGACATTTATTTTCCCTTCATTTTATAAATCATATGAATATAAAAGTTAGATTAGTGTGTTCATGGATCATTAAAAATAAGCACTTAAAATTTTGTATCAATATCTTTTATAGTTTTTGAGAAACATGCACCTAAAGTATCAAAAATCAAGGTTTTGGGAAATCACGATCAAAGATTAAGCACCATTATTTTTAAATTATACATACCCTCAGAAGCACTTTCTCAGTAATTTATCTTGAGAAAGTTCCCTAAATAGTGGTTTAATTGCCAAAAGAACCTCTTCTGGAAGAGAGTGTTAATGTTTCTAAGTAGGTTAGTTCAGAAATTTCAAGCTTTGGAAGTATGCTGAGTGACATGTGTATGCAGATCAGAAAGTGGGCGTGTCATTGCGCCGCCATCTTTAAATTGATGGGTTAAAGGGCTTTAATACCAGCAGATGAACTAAGTTATATATCATTTAAAAGCTGAATAATTATATAATTTTTAACACTGAAAACAAAAAATTGATTTTTTTAAGCCCGTCGACAACCTAGTGCCCTTAAAAGACCCCGGCATCTTTCTCCATTGACAGAGCTTCTTCATCTTCGTCTTGGAAAATATATGGACCAATAATTCCAACATACCAAAATCCACACCACATTCCTTTACGGGATGAAGTGGTCATTTATGAATCTGCATTGGATTGTGATCGCTACAATAGCGGCAATTTTGTTTGTTAACAAATTCATTCATCCAAAAATACGCTTCGTCGCCCAGTCAGCGAATACACGGCACAAGCCATGGTCGTTGGGCTTTAGTTCTTGAGTTAACATTTTGTAAGCGTGTAACTTCAAGTACAGATGCAGAATTTACCAAGTGGTCGGCGACAACCCAGAATTTTTGCGCTTTCACACTGGCCGTGTGTAGGCTAAAGTATGGAAAGATAGAGTCAGACTGAAAAATTCAATGACATAGCGAGGATCTGAACCACGGTTCTTCTGGTCTCCTTCCAGCCACCCTAGCCATTGAGCTACTGTGGCCAATATGCCAACATGATATTAAATTCTCCAACTGACTCGTGCTTCTCCCGGTAAACCACTAGGTGTACTCATAAACAATTCAATTCATGCCAGAGGATCTACTCCCATTAGCCCTGGACCAAGGATCTCCTTCGACCAGGGAGTTACCGAGCTGTCCCAAAAGGGCGCCCGGCGCCTCCGTGGGACTTTCCATAGGGCAAGACCTACAGACTAAGAAACCCAGCCCCATCTGGTCCTGTGGACTCAAGACGGGATGGAACTGGATACGCCACTTACGCGCGCTAATTCCAAAATGGGAAGGCTACCGATATGACTTCCGTGGGGCTTTTCATAGGGCAAAACCTACAGACAATCAAGCTGCCCCCCATCTGGTCCTTTGGACTCAAGGCGGGATGGAAGTGCATACGCCACTTACGCGCGCCAACTCCAAAATGATGGGGCCGCCTGCTGATCTAGTACACCTTCTACTAGCTATGCTGGCTAGTACGCGGGAATACTAATGGCTTCCCTCAACGCCGTCCAGAAACGTACCCAATCACCCACGGGTATCGGGAACCACCGCCCCCTCGAGTCCAACCCAATCCGAACAGCTCCCATTCAGGGAGGGGCTCAAATGTTCGGCCCGAGGTTCCTCTAGTGACGTCAGAGGTACCACGAGTGCTAAGGTTCCGCAGCGCCCGCACCACGGCAGCTGAAGGGGGCGGATCCCCTCCCCTACGGGGGACACGGCCAGTATGAAAGAACAATTAACTTCCATTAATTGTACCTAATAGTGGTCCGAACGATGAAGCCCGGGTCTTAAAGTACTTACAGCATAGTAAGTCGCCATTAAGGTAGTTGTCTCATGTGTTTATGAGAACTACTAAGTAGTTTACCGAGAAAATCACGAGTCAGTTGGAGAATTTAATATCATGTCGGCACGTTGGCCATACTAGCTCAAGGGTTAGAGCGGCTGGACGGCAACCAGAAGATCCGTGGTACAAATCCCGGCTATGGCATTAAATTTTGCAGTCTTACTCTACCTTTCCAAATTGATTTATTTCCATTCTCACGTAAACTCTCACGAATGTGGCTATATTTTCGTTGGAGCACTTACATCGATTACGTACAAGAGTCCATTGATCACTGACAGAACCAGTCCTTTCAAATTTATCGAACAAACGACGAATTGTTTTCTCGCGGGGACTTCACGTAATACACAGATCGTTTGGAGAACAGATGTTTCATTTTATAACATATTTTCACAATTTCTACATGTTGTAGAATGCTGTAACTTTCCATGGCTGTTTTTCAATAACAACTTCAACCACAAGGGAAAAGAGGACTGCTGCAACTTAATAACAAATGCAGTTAATACATCTTTAAGATAGAACACACTTGTTGAAATACCCTATACAATGTATTCACGCTGTCAATACCTTTAGTGGACAACAGGCAGTGGCAAAGCAAATTATCTCGTCATGTCTCCATGAATACAGACAAGCTTTAGTATACATGTAGGACTCTTGGTCTTCAGGGTGTCGTCATAGTAATAATACAATTAGGCATAATTACTAGGATTATTGTCTAAATCACTCTTGTTTCTGTGAAAATACCTCTGTAACAGTGAAGAGTGGTAACAAAAATGCATAACACACAGCACAGAGTAATGCAACACACCAAGACGAATCATACCCACTTTATATCACAAGGTACACAACCTGCTCTGTGATAAAATCAATATATCCATATAAACCTAAACCATTTTAATAGAACATAACCTTTGAACCAATAAGAGGACACATGTGCAACTTTGCGAAAATGTAATACACAATTGGGAGACTACATTACACTATTTATATCTCAGAGAAAATGTTGGAACTATCCTCCACCAAGATGTTTACGAAGGCTGTTCAATAAAGAATATCCATAATTTTTTACGGACATAATTTTTCGCATTAAAATTCAATCTTATTATATTCTGTTAAATTAATGTGAAACAAACACGCCGTAGAAGTTTCATTGTTCGTACTGCTGGTTCCCCACTGTGAGAACCAGGCAAGTTCAGACATGTTCAGTATCGCCTACCGCTGCAATGGAGATAACACGCGAGGAACAACATGCAGCTTTAAATTCAGTTTTCGTCTCAACAAATCTTCAGTTGAGGCCTATACAGTGTTACAGGAGGCCTATAGAAAGTCTGTTCTTCCCTACAGCACAGCTCGAAGGTGTTTTAAAATGTTTAGAGGGGAGACAATCAATTTCAAAGGAAGGTGGACCCGGTGCTCCAGTTACTGCTCTTACGGAAGAAAACCTCAACACTGCTGCTGCCATTGTGAGAGAGGATCGACGAATTACCTTAAGATCACTTTCTGAAATACTGAACATTTCATTGGGCGCCATCCACACGTTGGTGACAGAAACATTACACATGAGACGTGTTTGTGTGCGATGGGTTCCAAGACTGTTGATTCCCGAACAAAAGGACATTCGCATGCACCTCTGCATGCAGTTAAAGTTGATGTTAGAGGAAGATCTGGAGTTTCTTCTAAACGTAATCCTTGCTGGTGAAACTTGGCTACATCATTTTGATCCTGAGAGCCAACAGCAAAGCTCAGTGTGGAAATATCCTTCATCACCAACCCCCCAAAAAGCAAAAGTTGTTGCTTCTGATGGGAAAGTTATGGTCATCTTCTTTGATATTCATGGAATGGTGTATCAGCATGTTGTACCTGCACACAAATCAGTAACTGGACAATACTACAGAGATGTTCTGGAAACATTGCAAGACCATATCAGGCGCAAAAGACCACATTTCCGTGATGCTGCACCACGATATCGCGAGGCCGTATATTGCCAATGTTGTTGCTGAATATCTTGTAAAAATCAACCTGAAGTGCGTCCCTCACGCTCCCTATAGTCCGGATTTAGCTACATGTGACATTTTTCTATTCCCTAAGTTGAAGAAACGTCTTCGTGGATGGCATTATCCATCATAAGAAGCTGTGGTGAAGGCTGCGGAGGCGATTTTGAAGGATCTCTAAAAACTGGTTTCCAGCTCCTTTTGGAAATCAGCCTTAGAATTTGAAATCCGTCAACTTAAGAAGCACAAATCAATACAGCTTGATAATCAAGTTAAGTAGTTACTTTTCTTCGACACAGTTAATTTTCTAGGTATACTCACGCCATCTCCTGAACTGGCATTTAATTTACTGAAAACAGTCTTTTGTTCAGTAATGCCAATTTTGATAGTGTTTTGTCTTTGCTTATATTTGTGGTATATCCGGTAATTCATTTGTGGTTATAACGTTTAATAAATATTCTGATGATGGGAGAGCCCACCTCGGTAGCGAGGTAGTAGCATGTCTGCCTCACGTGCAAGTGGTCCCGAGTTCGAATCTCGGTCAGGGTGTGTTACCTGGATAAGGTTTTTCCGGGGTTTTCCCTTATCCTGAAAGACGAGTGGCGGGTAACTCTAAGCTATATGGAGCCCGGGCTCATTTGAGCATCATTTCAGCCAGGGTTTTCCCTTATCCTGAAAGACGAATGGCGGGTAACTCTAAGCTCTATGGAGCCCGGGCTCATTTGAGCATCATTTCACCCAGGGTTTTCCCTTATCCTGAAAGACGAATGTCGGGTAACTCTAAGCTCTATGGATCCCGGGCTCATTTGAGCATCATTTCACCCAGGGTTTTCCCTTATCCTGAAAGACGAATGTCGGGTAACTCTAAGCTCTATGGATCCCGGGCTCATTTGAGCATCATTTCACCCAGGGTTTTCCCTTATCCTGAAAGACGAATGTCGGGTAACTCTAAGCTCTATGGATCCCGGGCTCATTTGAGCATCATTTCACCCAGGGTTTTCCCTTATCCTGAAAGACGAATGTCGGGTAACTCTAAGCTCTATGGAGCCCGGGCTCATTTGAGCATCATTTCACCCAGGGTTTTCCCTTATCCTGAAAGACGAATGTCGGGTAACTCTAAGCTCTATGGACTCCGGGGTCATTTGGGCATCATTTCACCCATTCCATTCATCGTCCTATATGACTTAACGTTGGAGGACGTAAATTAAAAAAAAATGATGGGAGAGACGTACGCTCCCGAAACGTCGATTTCTAATCGTCTTTTCAGCTGGCTTGCTTCCTGAGAATAACTTGAGCATATTCGTCGCCAGAAAAGCTTCAGGTCTTATTTTACAAATATTTTTCTCCATTAACATGAAGCGACAAAGAGTAAGCTGTTATAACAAAGTTACTTGTTTAAAAGTAACAAATAAACTCCTTCTGCGTGTGCTAGACAAGTCTGACAAACTTATGGTATAGCTTGAGAAAGAGAGTATTGTATTTAGTCCGTAAAATGTTAATTAGTATATGAGTGTTTATGCAAGCACACGGTAAATTAATTACTGAAATCTATTAGGTACTACACTTATCAAAGGCAAACTCTACTTCATTCCGCTATAAACCTTTTGATATTTGACAAAGCTACAACTTCCACCTCCAATTATGAATGTAATTAGATTTAACTGGCAACCTAGAATCGTTGATACGTATCTGCCTCGAGGGCTGACGTGGGTAATATGTTGCTGAAGAGTTGACCAAAATGCGATACGCGGACTGCTTTGTTTGGCCCGCTTACACACCTCATGAATTTAGTCACCAATTGTAAACGACTATATAAAACTAAGTGCTTATATTCCTAGTTGGTATATGGTGTAATGAAACACTGAAGGACAAATACAAGTAGGTTAATTAGGTTGACAACTGTCACACTTCTTCGCTTGAAGGACGTTGCACGAGGACGAATGTAAGTGTCATTACCAGCGTGTATCTGTGCTAACTCAAAATACATTGAAGGAATAAGATCCAGATTTTTAGGTTTTAATCATATTTCACCTAAAATACCTAAACGAGGGCTTGAAACCTAAAATAACCTAAATACGAGGGCTGATAAACAATCACTGAGACTGATTTTTTTTCACAGTTGAACAGTTCCCCTTGGTCATAAACATACAGTCGCTTAATATATGTTCCATCAAAATAATATTAGGTTAGCATACATATTCTATACTGATTATCTCGCATGGAAAGGAAACACACAGATATTACAGAAAAACACATTATAATAGATAAGGCACATTTATAAAATAAGACGTGTATGATGGAAATGTAGATGAAAAGAGAAACAGGAATATGAGGTCCCTCAAGGTTGAGAAGCAAGTCGGTCGGGTTTCTTTTATAACAGATCCACCCCTAGGAAAACAATGCCTGCGAACCATGTGGAAGGTCGGTCTGCCACCCTGTCTTCTCTATGCCAATACGCACATGATCAATACAATAGATTCGTAGATTACCCGAATTCCTAAAACTTCGCAGCATACGTGCCTCGGAATTAAATAAGTGGACTCTGTAGGAAACTCTCTATCAACGTTCGGTCATGCGCACATACAAAATTCATACGATGGTTTAAACTCGAAATTGAAACCAGCCAATTACAGTGTAGAACTTACACACGTGATTCACACAAGCATTCGAAATGTAACGATAGAGGGGGAAATCCAGGGGATAGTGGATCCGTGATTTTGGTAGTAGACACTCTCTGTCGGTCGGGCGCAGTGGAACCACGTCGTGCATACCAGTGTGGTAGGAATACACTGAATACTTAACAAGTGTAAAGAACTCGGTCGTTACCGCCAAAAACAACACACGAGTCTATAAACAGCGACTTTACAGGTGGCGAGTGAGGTATCTAATTACAGTAGTGAATAAATCGATCATGGAACAGTCGCGGTGTTTTCTTCGCTGATCATACCACATCCAGTCAGGACGTATCCCACACCTTGGAATAAAGAAGAGACTCCATGCAGAGCGAACCCCGAGGAAAACCCTGACCTGTCTAGGAAACCTCCCCCATCCGTAACCCTCATCCGTCACCTTCCTTACTTTATGAGGTGTTGAGTGCTGGGAGGACTCAACCAGGGTCCTAACGGGCAAGGGTCGCCTCAACAGATGTTTATTACTGTAATTCAATGGTTACATGATCTTTTTCAAAGTAGTCTCCTTCCACTTCAATGCACTTTTTATATCGTCTCTGCCTGTCCTCGAACACGTGCTGTAGACCATTCTTTGTCAGATCCTTGAGAATCGCCTCACTTTTCTTGAGCATTGCTACAGAGTTCTCAAATCGAATATTCCTAAGCTTTGCCTTTAGTGAGAGGAATAAAATAAGACACAAGGTAGAAGATCGGCACTATAAGGTGGATGTGGTACACAGGTAATGTTGAATTGAGCCAGAAACTGCATGACTTGATTTGCGACGTGAGGCCGTGCATTGCCATGTCTGAGAGAGCTCTGGTCGTTTCTTTGCAATGTGCTTCCTCAGTGTAGCCAATAATGACGTGTAGTATACTGCTGTAACAATAGTGTGAGGAGGAACTGCATGCTGGTAAATCATTCCATTACAGTCAAAAAATGTGATCACCATCACTTTCGCTGTAGATGGAACAGCGTTTGCCTTTTTTTGGTGTTGGAGAACCTGGCGATTTCCACAGTGTGCTGGCTTGTTTTCCTTCAGGATCATAATGATGCAGCTGATTAACAAAGGCTTATCTATACTACCGCCATCTACCAGTAGTCCTTAAAGCGCTGTACTTGAAGGTATTAAAGATATAGCTACAATAACATTACGTGGAGACAATCGGAACGTTAAATGGAAGTGATGTGATATGGGTTAATGGACGGTATATCTACACTACCGCCATCTACCAGTAGTCTTTAAAGCGCTGTACTTGAAAGTATTAAAGGGATAGCTACAATATAATCACGTGGAGTCTATCAGAACGTTACATGGAAGTGATGTGATATGGGTTAATGGACGGTATATCTATACTACCGCCATCTACCAGTAGTCTTTAAAGCGCTGTACTTGAAAGTATTAAAGGGATAGCTACAATAATATCACGTGGAGACAATCGGAACGTTACATGGAAGTGATGTGATATGGGTTAATGGACGGTATATCTATACTACCGCCATCTACCAGTAGTCTTTAAAGCGCTGTACTTGAAAGTATTAAAGGGATAGCTACAATATAATCATGTGGAGTCAATCGGAACGTTACATGGAAGTGATGTGATATTGGTTAATGGACGGTATATCTATACTACCGCCATCTACCAGTAGTCTTTAAAGCGCTGTACTTGAAAGTATTAAAGGGATAGCTACAATATAATCACGTGGAGACAATCGAAACGTTACATGGAAGTGATGTGATATGGGTTAATGGACGGTATATGTATACCACCGCCATCTACCAGTAGTCTTTAAAGCGCTGTACTTGAAAGTATTAAAGGGATAGCTACAATATAATCACGTGGAGTCCATCAGGACGTTACATGGAAGTGATGTGATATGGGTAAGGCTGGTATATCTGTAATGTTTTGTAGAACAGCCTGATTATGTTGCACCTAGTGAATGTACACACCCCTTTTGGGAAAAAGCTTATATCTCATTTTGTAATCTTTCAGAGCTATCATCTTCCACTGATATTAGACGGTACTTCAGAGTCAACAAACCAAATCTCATCTGTTTTCTTGGCATAAGGCTTCGTAACACATACAGGAAATGAAACAATGTGGCATTTCGGTAATCCTAGTCACCTTCGACGTCACCTTTAAAAGTCTCTCTGCAAGAACTATGGACAGTACCGAGGGCAGAAACGGTGCAAAACGGAGAGGTACAGCAATTCTAACAAGTTCCCCCGCAAAAAGAAAAAACTATCCTCTCCCATAACAATGGGAAGACTACAAAAAGCAAACTTCATATGCAGCCAAAGGCAAAAAGGTCTAATGGGAGGAAGAAAACCTAGAAACCTAGAAGGCAAAATTGTCATAGCATCGATTGGGGCTTCAACAGAAGAGTGAGTGAGTGAGTGAGTGGTGTTTAAGGGCCCGTCGACAACAAGGTCATTTGGGCCCCAGAATTTCAACAGAAGAGAAAGAGGAGACGTTAACGTAGCTTGTATTTATTGGAACACACTATTTTCTAACGTTAACCTAAAGAGAGATGGATTAAGCTTGTATGTATAGTAAATTGAGGCACTATTTATCAGTGTATCAGAGAATTAATTAATTTGATATACATGAAACTGTATAAAGATGAAGTTTTAAATATGTGAATGTAATATATTCTAACATATGAGTTGAAAAATGTTCCACCGACGGATATTTCCACTAGTTATAAAGAATACATCATATCGGCTTTTCAAAAGAGTGTCCTAACGGGACGTAACGAGATGAAAGCTTAGGGAGGTCATCATACTCACCCTTACAAGGAAATATTTACATGAACAAGAAAGGGAAAAGGGGGTGAGCCTAAGTCTAACAAGGAGATTCAGGTGTGTGAACGTAACTTCCTAAGGTCGAGTTCACGCCATTATAGTTTATACTTAAAACTTTCGATCTGTATGCCTGTATAGGGAAAAAGTCTCGTCGATGGAAACAGGAAATTAATCGTGTAAATACTTTAATAAACAGCAATTAGAGTAGCTACAAAATAAGAATGAACATGGTTTGAACCAATACGGTTAATGTTTTGTCTTGGTGTTGCCAGTTCCACGGCAAGCGGGCGACAGAGATGGAAGATACAGATGTATTATTTTATCTTGAAAAGTGCAGAGCGATATGCAGGGGTATCTCGACGAGTCCACTTCAGAACGGCTACAACTGGAGGGGAGGACAGGTCAGTTGCCAGCGAGTAAACACGTGCAGAGCTACTCGGTAACACTACAGCTTGTTTCAAAATGTGTTTGTCTCCTGGTTCCAAGAGAGCATTTATAAATGACGCCTCCTAGCAGCACACTAGGAAATAAAGTGCTACATTTAAAAACACGAGAAGTAATAACTAATATCAATACATTTATAAAAAAGAAACAATGGTCTGGGTCAGCTATAAAAATCTGGGGAAGGGTATCTGAGGCAACGGTTGTGTCTGAAAGCAGTTTAGGTGAGTTAAGGAAAGAAAAGCCATTGGTCCTAGTGCAACAACGTCCTTCTCTATGCCCAAAAAACAAAGATTAAGAACATGCACAAAATCTAATTTGGATGTTTTAATTCAGAAGTAGGCGAACTATGAATAACTTTTAAAGCACAGATAAACAAAGACCAACTTTGAAGAAAGTGCTTATGAAGCTTAAAAATTCTACTGGCTTCCAAGGCAGAGTGTGAACATTAAGAAGAGTTCTTTTGAAGCTAGGATTATTTGAAAAAAAAAAAAAAAAAAAGCACTAAGCGTGACAGACAAATTCTAATCGAACATCGCACCATACGTGCAGAAAGGCTTATGTATTTACGAAATATTCCGAGATATCGAAGTGAAGTTTATATGGATGAAACTTATATAAATACAGCACATACTGGACTATATGCCGGGAGTGAAATACGTTACAGGGACTCTGCAGCGATATTGAAAGGCCGACAGTTGTTTATCATGCCTGCTGGAGGAGAACAGGGTTTTGTTCCAAATGCCTATGTACTATTTAAGATCCAACAAAAGCGTGGAGATTACTACCATAGTAAGAATTACAACTTAGTTTATAAGAGCTGCAAAAACTGGCTTCCAGAATGAAATTTATTTTTAGACACCTTATGCACCGCCCTCCCCTCTCGTAATCTTAGGCGTGTGACGCATTGTGGCGATAGCCGCACTATCCCCACTACAGTTGCTACTCATCCCTACCGCGCAGGATTCCTGTGATGATAAAATAATGCATCTGTATATCTGTCTTTGTCTCAACCTAGCAAGTGTCATACAGATGCTGAGATGTACAGTGATACAGATGCTGACAGAGAAATTCGCTTAATATTTCAGCATGTGTGTGAGAATATATACAATGATTATCACATAATCTGAACCTTAAAACCTTGAACTGGAGAACAGTTCACTTACGTAGCTATCGTTCATATGTACACAAAACAAAATGACTCAAATTAGATGCGTTCTACGAAATATGGTGTTTGCTACAGTGAAACAAAATAGTGACATTTCAACGATTTGTGAATATAGTTTCTATTTTAATGATGCCATATTTGTATACTGTCTGTAATGAACTTTAAACCAATTTTTGTTTTATTAAATTAATTAATTAATAAATACGGAAGATATGAATGTGTATTTATGAAACATTTTTACACAATGAATCACCTGTACTATTGTTGTGCATGGTGCGCAGAAATTGTAGTTTTGCATCAACAATATTGCTTCTTTCAAGCAAAAATTTGCGACCATCATTGGTTCTCCTATATTTGAACCCAAGAGATTTCAGAATATTATGCATAGAAAATACAGCATCTGTATATTCTATTTTCCCCCTCATTAAATTGGTGAAACTTTTGGCAGTTGGATATTCACCCTTGTTATATAAATCATAAATTGTTGTACGTAAAACACACTTTTGAAAATTGTCTAAGTTGGTAGCACGATTTTTAGCTATTCGATGTTTCCCTGGAGATGTAAATATGAAAACTTTTAATTTGGTAAACTGTTTGCCTTCTTTAACAATGTTCGCCACAGAATGAGCACTTATGTAACAAGCTTGTAACATTAATTCTCAACTCTGAGCGAAATCCAAAATGTTTTTAATTGACATCTGTTTGAAAAAGGAATACACATGAATATTTCTAGCCTGCTTATGTAAAATCTTATGAGTTGTTTCGCAGTTACCGCTAGCCGGACCAGTACTAGGCTTGCTAAGCGGTATATTTACTAACGTTGAAAAGCACTATGTACTTTAAAAAGATCACCACTACTGAATGTAAGGTACAAAATGCAACTGCAGCATAGTACGTGTGTGCTTTTCTTCACTGAGGGCTAATTATTCTTTTCTTTCTAGTCAGGCGTCTTATCTTTCCATATCTCAAAAACCAGATGTTGTACAAACATGTGGTTTGGACAGTAATCCTAAGAAAACACAGCTCTGTAACACGGGAAAACAAAATAATTCTGTAATTAGTACATTTAGAGCACCCAAAGAAATTATCCGTATGGTTCGGCAAAAAGTGCCAGTATGCATGCTTAACTGTACAACGTTGCACGCACCGCATTGACTAGTAGCCACAGAACAGCCACGCCTAGCCCCACCTTACGTTCATTTCTATTTTGCAGCTACCTTAGTCGAGAATTTTCTTGTGTATTATCTCTGGCAATATTGCCCTGAGATCTCCAATGCTATATCATGCTCTACCCAAATGAAAGCAGCTGACCAGCCGAGGAAACAGCCAACAAGAAACCCAGCACTCATACATGACTATCACAATACTACCACAATAATATATGACGTAATTTTCAAGTACCTGTGAGAATGTATCCTCTACGTTTAGTATGGTAAATTTTACATAAAAAACTTGTGTACAAAGATTGAATTGGAACATTTCTAATTATTATCTTGTGTTTATAAATTTACAACACAATCTATATAGTCTATTTTACCTAAAATGATTTGGCAAACGGACTTTGACATAAAGCCAGAAGGGTATTACTGTCGAATGTTTGTGATTATTTTAAACAATTTTGCAATTATTAATTTGAAGCAGACTTCAGGTAATTAATAATTAAGTGATTAACAAACTATTATTCAGAGGTAATAGGTTATGGAATATGTAGGTGTTAGGTTATGTTTATATAAAAGGTTATGTTTTACTCAACTTTCACCTATGCTCTAGCCTTCTGCTTCCCTAAACACAATAGAGTGCAGCATTTGAAAGCCATTAATTCATGGAATAAGAAACCAATTGTTGACAGGCAAAGAAAGTACTTGGTAACCAATCAATGCTTCTAATTGTAATACAGTATAAGAAAATTTCCCTCTCATTTACCAAACTCAGTCGAACTTACTACTTGAGAAGTCTATCAGCAGCCTTTGTGCTACATATAAAGTCACTGTCCATCCTTGAAGACTTGAGAACCCCTGAGGAATATAATCTACGTCACCTACGAGGTGACATGAAAGCACTATCAAGTGAACAGTAGGCGCACTAAATATACATACAAGAAAATGCTATGTTACTCTAATTTACAAATTGATGCTGCTTCAAAATCTATATACATAGTCAATATCATCTCTAAACTCCACAGGGTACAACTCTTAAGAGGTTATGGTACATGTGGCCTGTAGCTATTAAAAATGTACATCAAAATTATTCAGTTATGTAGAACACATTAAAAATTGATCATTTCTGTAGATTTCTACATTATACCAACATTTGGAGAATACCATCCTCATAGTTAAACTACATTACAGAAATGATCAACAAAAGCATGCATATAAAAAGTGTTGTACTCACCATAAGATGCTCCAAAGCTCCAGAAATGGCCAGTCAGTATTGTTTACTCTCTCCAGAATACTAGATGACATCACATTTGGTACAGAATTGTACCTTCATAACAAAGGTAACGTAGTACAGTCGGTGAGATTCAGGTTATTGTAATTTTAAGAAATTTTCTTTTCAATCACTTTTCACTGTGAAATAATAGTTTTTGTCCTGTTCCAAAGCATTTTAATAATGTGTTAGTCAGTTTTGTAGACTATATAGGATATTTTCCAGTTATTACAGGATTTATTAGGTAAATCACTGTTATTTTCTTCACTATTTGATTGCACTCTGCATGTTCAAGATTTTTACTATATGATCTGTGTAAATAAAACTATAACTTCCTTGTAAAAATTTGTATCAGGATTTGTAACAACAGGCGTTACGCACTTCTATTTGCACTGTTTCGCTTCTAATAATTCCATGTTGAAAGAAATACAAAATAATTCCTCTTCCTGCTTAATGAAAATGTTCACTTTAGATTAAGGGAAACATATAGGCAACTTTGTAAATTTATGAAACCTGCTGCAGCACAACTTCTTTCATATTAATCAACATAACCTCTTTCTTTTAACATTTCCAACCTCCAATGATTTCATTTAAGGATGTGGCTTGTATATGGTTTTTGTTTTTTTCTCTAATTTTTGTATAGATGAATTGACAAGTAAGGCAGAGTAATTTTCAGCCAAAGAGCTATTAAATAAAAGCAGTTCATGAAGTATATCACAAGAGCAGATATTGTATATTGCTTCAGAAAACCCATGCTCTTGCTTTCTAAATGACATTAGAAACCTACAATTATACAATGCCTGTACATTTTGAATAAATATTACTATATTTTAAAATTGAATTCTTTTTCTTAGTTGTAATTGTTGTACTGGAAAGTGCAATTGTTATTCATTTCAATAATGAACAGTTAATTATTGTGTAATGGACAAAGAACATTCTAAGCTGGATGCTGGATGCCTAGTACACTCATTATGCAGATGTTCAGAATAATATTGATCCATAAGTACTGCAGAAGATTAAACTCATATTTGAAAGTAGCGGTTGATAATTTAAGTCTTCACATAACCTCAAATTCTGCTACATCTTATTTAAAGTTACTGGTTCTGTTTTCACTTCATTCCAACGTATCGCTGAGAGTCCATTGCTTCCTTTGGATAACTTTAGTGAGCTTGCTAAATCTTTGTCTTGTGCAGAAATAATGTATGATGATCTGAGAACTTACCTGAGTAAGTCGAGAGTCTCCTGCCCAGCAACTGTACTATCCATAAGATTTTGTTATTAAATAAATGTACTTACTGACAAATACATGTAACTAATGAGACTGTAACATATTAAAAGTATGATCTAGGTATATTAAGGTTTCACATTAAAACATGTCTTCATAAATATATGTCAAAATATATAACGTTCTGTGTTGTAGTTCAAGTACAAGATAAACGGAGATTGTGATAGGTTGGTACAAGAGCATTTCAGAAGCTATGAATATTTATTGTTGTCCAGGCCTTAACTTCTCATTTATACAATGCAATTTTTCATTATTCTTGATGTTCGGTTGGATTTGCTTTCAATTAATGATTAATATTAATCGACAACATAGAAACAAGAATAAATTTTTGTTTCATGACTAGGTAATTTGTAACCATGTTGCATAGATGCTGCAGATATTTCCAGTATTCTCTGAAGCTTAATAATCACAGAAAAAATATATTTGATTTTACTTATTTGCTTCTTGTTGCGATTTAACATTCACATTCCTTATTTTTTCCCTTTCATAAGTTGATATCGCCATGAAGTAAGAGACGTTAGTTTTTTACTATTTATTTATTGACTGCTCAGACATGTGGTACATAGTCATTAGTCTCCTCACTTCCCAATAGAATTGTCCATCTGACATCCCATCACAATTTTGTAGTCTTTCGCAGATTCTTTCTGAAACACTGCCACCATTTCCTTTCGTGGATATTTAGGAAGTGCGCTCTTATTTTCTAACACTATAATCCATTTTTAAACCACTTGTCAAACTATAAAATCACTTCAGCTTCACTTATATTTAAAATTAAGACATGTTTCGAGGAACACGTCTCCTCATCATCAGCTGATGTTCGAGTGGTTCTTCAGGTGACCACCTCCCTCTCCTGGCGCTGTTCAACGAGTTGAATGACGTCATCCACTATTGGTATTTCAAAGTTAATAGTTATCTTTATATTCTTAAAAATGTGTATAATTTCCTAAAACTGTTACTTCGCAATACTTTTTTGCCAATACCAAAAGTGATGGGCTATGGTCGATTTATCTGTCTGTTTGTATTTTATGCATTTCATGTGCTCTTTCATCCTTGTTTCTAAGTTTCTTTTTGTTTTTCCAATATATATTTCATGGCAATCCTCATAATCTTCTATATACTTCTATTTTATAATTTTACTATAGTACAAACCAAGTTCATCCTTTTCCTTGAATTGTCAGGTGGTTATAAAACTTCATTTTTGAATTTATTGTTAACGACTCTTTTAATTGAGGTGTAGGATAATTTTGGGCAACTTGGTAGAGAGGTCTTTGTTCCTTTTTTGCTAAGAAGTCTGTCATTTCATTCCCATGGATTCCTCAATGGGATGGTATCCACTGAATAGCTATTTCAATTTCGGTAACTGAGAAAATGGAGTATTTTATTTCATTTATGCAAGCACATATAGTGTTTGGAAGGATGTTATCACCAGTTTGTTAATATGATCTCTTACATTTACCTTCAGTAGTTTTCTCTTAAGTTTTGTTGCATATAATGATTCAGGTTTTATGTTTACATATCTAAGTATGCAAATTTATGGTTTATCACTTCACATATTCTTTCCAGAAAAAATAATTTAAGAATAAAATCATTTATCAACATTCTGATTGTGTAATGCTTTGTGAATTACATTTTGTAGAAACATTTGTTGAGCTTTTATTTGTAAATGCATATATATTGGATACACTGGTTGTGGGACTCAAGTGCTTACGGTACTATGTCACCATAAACGGTGTATGTCAGATGCAAGAGCCCCTAGTGGTGTATTGGGGAAATATACGAGTCAAATGGAGAATTTAATGTCGTAACGCAAGTTGACCATGGTAGCTCAATGGGTTAGAGTGACTGGATGGAAACCAGGAGATCCGTGGTTCAAATCCCGGCCATGGCATTGAATATTTCATGTTGACTCAATCTATCAATTGTCAGTGTTGTCAATTTTTCCAGAGGCACTGAGATCATAAAAACAAATTTCTACATTCTATGAGCTTTCAAAGGGAAATTATGGCCTGTAAAGTTGGTTCAGGTTTATGTGGATCACACTGTATTACTAATATTCTATATGGGTTTTATTTGTAATTACGAATATAAGTATTCATTTCTTTTATGTCATTATAATTTTCCATTAATATTAACAATCTTATTCTTATTCCTTCTGTTTTATTATCTTATCCTTTTTATCCAGTTATCAGAGCTATAAAACTTAGCTGAAATGGTAAAACTTGTTTTCTTCCTTACAGTTGGTTACTTTTAATGGTCATTTTATGGTTCCACATTTTGGACCTCAGAGTTTCACTTGGTAATGTCTTTTCTTATCATGTTAAATTTGTTAATGTACATCTCTTGTTTGCTCTGTACGTAATAAAAACTAAGAGAGTAAAAAGTTTCCTTCAGTACCTGTTATTGACTCCAGTTTTGTGAGGAAGAATCTATGCTTAAAATACAGTTTCTTCAGGTTTCATCCACATAGTTTCTAGTTATTTTCGGAATAGTTTGTATGTTATACCAACAGAGAGTTCTTGAACGTGTAGCATCTTTTCTTAAACAGTTACGAGGGTACCAATGTGAAAAAGTTTGTCACTTGTTCTGCCTTTTAGAGGAGTGTGAGAGGACAATAGCACATTGTAGCTCACACTTTTACATTAAGTAGATCTCCAAAGTTAGTTTCTCAGAATTGCTAGCACCAGGGCACATGTATATTTTAAGTCCCAAGCCTTGTTAGTATGTTGAAAGTTCAATCGTAATTTTCTTCAGATAAGACTTACAGCTTCTGATGCCAACGTATTTCTTATAGCTACAATCTCATGAGCAAAACATGTCAGACAGCATTTCTTTTGGTATATATTTCTGATTTTTTTATCAGCTCTCTTTATTTATACTTAAGTACTGTGTTATTCTATAACAGAAATCAAATAAATGTCCTTGTAGTAGCTACTCTATTCTACTTTTCCTTCCACAATGAGTTTCTGAATAATTTACGCATACAAAATTTAAAATTATATGTTCAATATGGCTGTTGCACTCTTGATTATAAATATGAGCGGCAAATACACTTTGACATATGAATTAAATATTTGTGGCTTATGCGTTGTTTGTTTGAATAATATTTAGTCTTATTTTCTCAAACATTTGCTGTGCGGCTCATGAGTAACTATTTTTTAATTGATGAAAGATGTTACTAAAAGCACTGTAGAAAACAATAATTTGTAGTAATTTTTTCATTTAGGAAGCCTTCTGAGTAATAACAGAGAAGAAGAAAATCCATCATTATAATTTCTCTTTCTCATACTTTCTTATCAATCAAGCAATGTTACAGATTAAAATAAAGAACATATTTATTCAACAGCCAGTTTAAATTCAGCACTTTTCTTCAATTATTTAATGCTTGTAAATAGAAAAAATATTTGTACTGGAATAGGAATGCCATTTTTTGCTTGTTTTACAGAATTGTCGTAACTTTCACTATTGAAAACATTTGATTTATGACCTTTATAATGTCATTTTTTATTCTGACACTTTTCCTTCTTCAGATTTTTATCTCATGTACATATCTAGTCTATTTTATCTAGTTAA